>OZ007573.1:40290295-40640297 GCA_963931925.1 Onchidella celtica
AATAAACGATTGCCGGCGACCGGGCACTATAGAGTCACCGCGCGCCGGTAGTGGGCTCAGCACTTTTGTCGCCGGTACCGTGAACCTTTTCAGGGTCGATAAATCTTAATGGAAACATTTATTTATTCATTTAATTACCCATTCATTCATACTTTGTTAGTGATTTCGGGGGATAATGATTTATTTACTGCAAAGTAATTGTCGTAAAAAAAAAACAACAGTCATTGATCTATTGAGTTTTTGTCATTTTGTGACGTGTTCATTCATTTGATCTGCCGTTCCGTCCCTTTCATTCAGTCACTTATTTATTTCTAGAGAGAATAACCATTTGAATGTAAGAGAGAAGTACATGCTAAACTTGTACCGGTATCTCTAAGGATACAGACACAGCGATTGGATGTGCAGTAAACATTGGAGAACTTTTATTTTTATTTGGGGGTTGGGGGAGCCAGATGATTGTGACGTAATTGGACATTTCAGCTGAAACAGAAATGAAGGTCAGAGGAACAAGAAGCTGTTGTTTAGGTCTCTACTCTAGGAGGTTCCGCTGCCTTCGGCATTCACACCTCACTTTTCTTGTTGTGGTAGGCATTAGTTTTTTTTGTTGTTTTTTTTTTTTTAGAATTTTGCCAGGGAAGCGGCCTTGTTCGGCCTGCTCTTCTCGACTTTCAACTGCCAAGATATCTTGTGCACAACGTGCATGCACCACACGGGTCCCCCGAGTTTTTCATCCTTATCCTAGACGCTCGACCCGACCTACCATAGGATCACAGACACGAATCCCCCCCCCCCACCCACCCAAAAGCGCCAACATACCGACGGGGGATCGAACCCGGTACCTTCGGCATGAGAGGCGAGCTCCTTGCCTCTAGACCAGCGTGTCTTCCAATGTGGAAAAAGGAAGCCAATGACTGCGTGCGAGCTTTAACTACCTGCAGCTTGAGAGCTGTTAACCTGGGTAACATGTGCTAGGAAGCGTAAGGATATCGGCGGTATGAGAAAGAGGGAGGGGGGAGGGGGGAGAGAGAGACAGCCAACCAGAGGAAGAGAGATAGACGGAAGAAAGACAGAAGGAGAGAGAAGGCAAACGAGAGGGGGCGAGACAAGGAGACAAACAGACAGACAAAAAGAGGAAAGGTGGGGGGGGGGGGCCAAATGGGGAGAACAGCTATTCTCTGTCACTTGCCAAATCGCGAATATTGCTGGAAAGCGGAATTGGGGAAGTAAAAAAACACCCATCATTTCTGTGTTTATGTGATGAAACAATAGGCAAACGAGTCACGCTGAAAGAAGAGGGAACGCTGTTAACTTGTAAGTGAGCTGGGCTAGTTTTGTTGATCCTTGATATTTTAATGTCTGTTGATTTTTCTTTGAGTTTAGAGTCCCGGGGGAACGACGGAAAATGATGTGATGAGGTGCTTCAGAAAAGGGCGAGGTAGAGAGAGAGAGAGAGAGAGAGAGAGAGAGAGAGAGAGAGAGAGAGAGAGAGAGAGAGAGAGAGAGAGAGATGGGACTCTATCGTCTGAGAACGCGTTGCATAATAATTCCCTCGTTCGTGCAAACTATAAGGGATATTCAAATATATCGAAAAATGTTCGAGTGCTCATCCCTGGCCGATCGAGTTTTCACTCGTGACGGCAATGGCGAATATGGCAGTTTTCTTTAATTGTTTAACGTCCCCATAAAGGCAATTGGAGACTGTCGGGGTATCTGGGAGATAGCGGGATCTTAGTTGTTTCAGTCCTTGGCACTCCGCAAGTATGTGCTCGACTGTCTCCTGCGGGGACCCGCAGTGCCGGCATATTGGCTCACGGAGTGGGTTGAAACGGTTTAGATGTGCGTTCAACTGGACATGTCCCGTCCTCATACGCTGTATGATAGTCGCGTATTTTCGCTCTAGTGTCAAAATCGGGTCTTTGGTGTCTGGTTTGCTTTGATTATGATACACCCTACGTCCTTTATCCAAGTTTGCCCATTGATGTAGCCATTTCCTGCGTCCGCGAGCGCGGATTCTGGCTCGGGCTGCTGGGTAAGACGTTGGGTGCTTTGGCTGTTCGCCTCTGGTACCCTGTTTCGCTAGGCTATCTGCAACCTCGTTGCCCCGGATTCCTATGTGCGCGGGGATCCACTGGAGGTTGACCTCGACACCGTATCCACTTATGATCTGGTGGCAGATATGTCTGATTTTATCTGCGCCATGTGCCTCGAGCTTATGGTTGAGCGATTGGACGGCCATCAGTGTGGCCCTTGAGTCTGAGAACACAACAATATCTTCTGGCGATACTGTTCCGTTTTCAAAGCCGTTGAAAACCGTAGTCAGTGTTCTCCAAATCGCTGTCGCCTCAGCGTCGAAGTTGGAGCCATTCGCCCCGCATGGCCCATAGATCTTATCGGTGTCGGTGCCGTCAGGGTAGTAGATTATTGCCCCGTACCCCGCATTCGTAGTCGCCTGTACTGCCGAACCGTCAGTATAAGCCTTAATCATGTGTGCTGGGTACGAGTCAATAGTTTCGCCAGCTGCCGTTTTCAGGATCGTGGGATTGACCTCCTTAGTCACGTTTGTGTCTAGAAGCGTGGTTTTGACCACTGGGGGTTTCAGGGAGGCGTGAGGTGGCTCTTTCGTCCATAACCGAAGGGGCATTCTGTCTTGTTCTAGCCCATACTCCTCAGTTAGCCGTTTGGCCTCGCCCAGGAACGACTTCTTCTGGAGTATTTTCGGTGGCGGGTCGATTGCGATCGCCTCCCGCGCCGGGTAGTCCGGCTCGAGCCTTTTTAGCCTCTCGTACTGCTGTAGTACGCTTCCTTCCCTTCTGTTTGCCAGTGGTTCCACATTGGTCATGATTTCGAGAGCATTCGTAGGAGTGGTTTTGAGGCAGCCTGTTATGAGTCTCAAGGCGCTGTTCTGAACTCGGTCCAGTGCCGACAGCGTTCGGTCGCTGGCCATTGGTTGCAGTGGTAGGCTATATTCTAGTCCTGCTCGGACGTAGGCTAGATATAGCTGTCTGAGAACCTTCCCAGTGGCACCCCAGTTGGTACTGGCGAGCGTTTTTAACAGTGTCAATCGCTTCCTAGCCTCAGTCTCGAGCTTGCTGACGTGCGTCTGCAAGTTGAGCCTGCTGTCAAGTTCAACTCCCAGGTATCGTGGTGCGCTTTCCCTTTTGAGTGTCTGGCCATTGATCTTAAGATTGATGGCGGCTTTCTGGGCGTGTTTTCCGTTGGTGAAGAGTTGATAAACGGTCTTATCGACGTTTATCTCCATCTTCCACAATCGGCAGTAGCAGGCAAGCGTCGCGAGGTCCCGGTTAAGGTCTCGCTGTAACCATTGGACATGCTTTCCTGTCTTCCAGATTACCATATCGTCGGCATACATCGCTTTTTCGCATCTCAGGTGTTGGGTAAGGTCGCTGGTGTACGCCGCAAAGAGCGTGCAGCTCAACGCTGAACCTTGCGGTAGGCCATTCTCCATGGTGAGTTGGCTTGAGGTCTGTCCGTTCACTCTGGTGCGGACTGTTCGGTTGTGAAGGAAATCTTTTACCCATGCATATAAGTTTCCTTTGACCTCCGCCTTGAGTAATTTAAGGAGTAGCCCACCTTTACACAACTTATCGTACGCTTGTTTGAGATCGACGAATACGGCGATAGTATGCTCCCGCCTATGGAAACCATTATTGACCGCTTGGGTCAATCGGATAAGCTGGTCCATCGTCTGCCTGCCACTACGGAAGCCCGCCTGGTGTCTGTCTAGAAGACCGCGCTCTTCTAGATACCAGGTCAGCCGGTAGTTAACCATCCTCTCCCCTACTTTGCAGATGCAAGAGGTAAGGGATATTGGCCTATAATGTGATGGTTCGGTACCATCTTTGCCTGATTTTGGGATAGCCGTCACCACTGCCTTTTTCCAGTCAATAGGGAGCTTTCCTTGATGCCACGTTCTATTTATTAAGGCTAGGAGCCATTTCTTTGCCGTGTGGCCCATCTGGAGCAACATCTCGTTGGAGATTTTGTCCGGGCCTGGCGCTTTACGATTTTTACACTTGCCAAGTGCTCTCTCCAGTTCCTCTAGGGTAAACTCACTGTTAAAGCCATCGTAATCGCTGTCTACCTGCGACTTTTCGAGCTGACGCCTGACCTTACGGAGCCCCTTGTCCGTATTCGTAGCTTTGCCACTCTTATTTGTACTGGCAAAGTGTCGGTTAAGCATGGTTGCACGATTATGGTCTGTCACCGCGACCGTCCCGTTTGCCCGTATCGGAGCGACATTCTTCACTCTTTGCCCCCGATTAAGGCGATTCAGGACGGTCCACGCTCGGCCACCACTCGGGTCCACGTTCAGAGACTCGCACAGGTTTAACCACTTTGCCCTTTTGGTGTTTCTAGACAGTAGTTTGACTTTAGCGGTCAATCTATTGTACTCGATCCTGGCCGCCGTGCTCGTTTTTGCTTTTCTTCTCGCCCTCTTACGCTGTCGGACCGCCTGTTCAAGTTCCTTTGACCAGGGCAAACGATTTAGGGGCTGCAGTCCTCGCGGAATACTCCGCTTAGCAGCTGCGAGCACGGCCGTAGTCAGTACGGCGTTGGCTTCGTCAATAGAACCCTGGTTTGGGTCCACCTCGTTCAGAGTTAAACCTAAAGTCTCTCTGAACTCTTCCCATCTACCTCGCTTGTAATTCCAGTTTAAACGTTTCTCCTTCTTCTTAGCTGTTTTGGTCTGGATTTGTACGAGGAGAGGAAGGTGGTCGCTACCTACGTCCTCGAGGACTGTGTAGCTGTGTCTGGTAACGAGGTCAGCAGATAGAAGCGTAATGTCGGGCCGACTCTCCGCGCCGTTTGCACGATGCAGGCAAGTAGGCGCGGAGTCGCTTGATTGTATCCGGACCAGGTTCGAACTTAGGAGGAGATCTTCGACGTTTCTTCCTGCGATGTTCGTGGATTCTGAGGTGTATCCCATTTCAGGGCTTCGTGCGTTGAAGTCTCCTCCTATGATGGTTTCACTAAAGGTAGCCTCTGTCAGCCCTAGGTCGCAGGGGACCTTTGGGGGATTATACACATTCGTGATGGTAAAGGACACGCCGTCCTTCCATATTGTAAGGGTGAGGGTATCAGTTTCACCGTTACTCGTCGGGGCGTACTGCCTCACAGCCGTAATGTCATTGCGAACCAGTGTGGCAATGCCTCGGCATTTGGTACACGAGCAGGTGTACATGGTATACCCTGTGACGTGCGCTCCTCTCCCATTCAGTAGAGTCTCCTGGATGAGAGCTACATGTATGTGTTTTGCCTTCAGGAGCTTAGTTAGCTCCAGGACCTCCGGGCGAAGGCCGCAGACGTTGAGCTGCAACATGTTAAGTGTCGCAGGGGGATCCCTCGCCGCTAGGGTCCCCTTCTTGGTTTTCGCACACTCATTCACACTCGCATTCGGACACAGGTCACCAGTAGCATACTTGCGCAGGGGGACCTGGTAACTGCCATCCTTCCTACGGAGAATATGTTTGGGTTTCTCAGCCCCACGTTTCTTTTGCCATATCGTACCATCATGTAAAGTGGGAATTTGTCGCTGCTTAGACCCCTTTCAGACAAAAGGAGGCTGGTGACAGCCTGAACCGACTGATTCGTATCACGTCGTGATCAGAATCTCTCTTTCTCATCCGCCAGCGTGCGGTCATTGTCTTGTTTAGTCGTTGTCACGTAGTGCTTGCTGCATGACTTTTCGAAAGATCGATCTGGTCAGTCCCCGGCCCTCAATCGGGGACTGCCACCACTGCGTTCTGCTAGGCAATTTGCCCCCATCTGCCTACAGCAACGGAAAGCTCCCAGTGTTTAACGGCTTCGGGAAGGTCAGCCGTCAGCCCGTCCCCGTTAGCCAGCCCCCAGCTTGGGCTGCCCCGCTGCTACCACGTGGCGGTCGAGAAGAAATTCTCCCCGGGTCTCTCCAGACCTGGGATCGGGCTTATCCGGAGCCCGGAGGCTGCGGAATGGTCATAGGCGAAACGGTGATCATCTGCTAGTACCACTCGTTCGCATACACCTTGTACGAGGGGACCCACCGAGACAGGACCAGTATTCGAGCTCAGTAGTCGGTTTCCCGGAAAACTGCAACAGCAGGACCCTCGGAGCAGCGATCGAAAAATGTTAGTATTCATCATTATTATAACAGGAATTCCATCAAATGAAACTTTCCCCTAATGTCAGTATACTTAACGTGTTTCATTTTCTCGTGATTTAATTGTTGTTTTTTTTATTGTTCTTACCACACTGACTCAGTTTGTTAGGTAATATGCAAGATTTGCAGGGCCAAAGGGGCAGGGAAATCAAGATTAATCCTGTTTGTTATCAATTACATTTATTCTGTGTTATGTGCAACATGCCCCCCCCCCCCCCCACAATAAAATTGAGATCTACAGATGAAATACGCTACATATGAAACTCAAGAACAGAATGTGCTCATATCGAAAGCCTTATGGTAAACCAAGCTTATATTATAGTAACTCGGATTTTTTTTAAAAATTAATGTATTTTGCATGCAGGTAGCCCTCGATAGCCCGCAGAATGTGTTATAAGTTGGAAGTCAAATTCCGAAAACTGAGGATTAAATGGTATTCTTTTTTTAAAATATCGTAACTGTTAAATCTGATAAGGAAAAGTTATTTAAATTTTTGCCTTTCCTGATAAATATGTAAAAGCCGATAGTTTACCCCACGGTGCTCGAAAGCAAGTACAATTCATGACTCTTCACCGAACTTGTCAATGGGTGATGTTTGTATCCACATTATGTGTATATAAGAGAAAGCTTTTACTGCAAGCTTTTGGTGTAGAAAGTGAAATTTATGTTGTGTGAAAATAATGTGGAGAATCCAGATTATCCCCACTAGCAATAAATAGTTAAAATATCATGAATCATGGGCATGCAAAATGTTATGAGGAACAGGTAATTTCGATAGTTTGATGAGGCTCGATCAAGAAAATGAGTTGCCAGTGTGGCCATATTAGGGAAAAAGTTAATGAGTTCCTTGTGATTTGAGAAACTGGATCAAATGAAAGAGAAAAATGAGAAGGAATTTCTTATTTCTTATCTTTTCTCTCACTCTCAAAATGTGAAGGAAGTGTTGGTTTCTCGTGACATTCCGAGTCCATAATTTAATTGTTTCTGTCTTTGTTAAGTCGACATCTTTACAGATCCGACTGCCTTGTCGGGACCAAACTTAATAGATGACGCCACATTCAGTTGCTGAGAAGAAAGACCACCAAAGAGAATGTATTTTCGCGCAAGAATGAAGACGTCACCAAAACGTTCGGTCCAGTGCCTGGCAACGAATCACTCCGCCTGTCCGTCTTTGTTAACTGCCTTTGTAAATAAATACTACGCTCTTTCTGTAATTCGCACTTTCACGTCGTTGCTTCGCACAGATGGGTTCTACTTTTTTATATCCTCTATGTCAATCCTTTTTACCTCTTCATCACATTAGATTTTCTTATCCGACTTGACTTTATGTCTTTCCTCCTCTTTTTCTTTTACTTCTGGCTGTTCTCCGTAATCTCACTCACCGTCTTCTTCAACTACCACGTCCTTCTTCATTACTCTCCCTGCATCCATTTTCTCGCCTTTTTGTGTTTCATTTATCCTTCTTCTTCAGAGGTCGTTTATTTTCCGTCTTCAGCTGAGCGCGACTTCGATTTTCCTCCGTGTCTCGGCCTTTCTTGTAGCACAAAAATCGAATAGTTCAACGTCAGTGGCTTTTACCATTCAAGTGTCACACCCGTCAGTGACATTTTTTCTGCAGTTTGGGAAGTGATGTTGAAGGAGAAACGGGACAAAGAGCAATTACAAATGCATTTTCTGTATGACCTTTTCAAACGCGCACTATTTAACCTCGTCATCAAATTCTGATGAGATCTAATTTTGTACTTAAAGTGATGTATAAATGAGCAGTGGCACAGGTACAGGTTGTTAGTGATTCCACCCCTTTCGCCCAGAAGTTTCATTGTTAGTCTGACTGTATAATTTGTGACACTGTCTCACAAATTCAGCCCTGATTGTTACTGCATCTTAGGGCTCAAGCGTACCAAGTCAGTCTGAGATGTGGACTGCAGGGATAAACCCCTTCCCACCCCGCCAATTTTTTTTCACCCACCTTTAAGACTTTCACCCTCATTGTTATTCCTTCAACATGCACTAACAAGCAGGGAAATGAGGTCACCTAGTGCAGCATTTCTGGCCTTAATTTGACCTCTTTTTAACTCAAGCAGTCAGTCCCTAGTCTCTAGATAATCAAGGACAAAACTCTACCGATATGAAACGACAGGAAAGGCCCCAAATTAAGCACATGTTTTATAAGACGGGGCCAGTCAGCATCAAAGGTTGACTTTCGATTTCCCTAGACACAAAATCGTTCAGTCAACAAGCAGCAATTAGTAGTGTCCATGTCACATGGAACTACTACGTCTCAAGTCAACACAGATCTTTGTCACAGTATCCGAAGTTGCCGGAGTCACGAGAAAAACCTCACAATTCACCGAGGAGGGAAAGTGTGGGCGATGGTATTACTTATAACAGCAGTGTTTACTGTCATAAATAATTATGACAATGTTACGGTTATCATTTTTATTATGGAAGGGGCTATGGAAAGCAGCAGCGGCTTATCGCTAGGCACCTGTCTAGGGAGACCTGAGACGATCTGAATTAAGAAAAAAAAAACAAAAAAACCCACATAAAAATATCCATGTAGAAAATCAACTCACGGGGGAGGGGGGGGGGCGCTCCGTGCACAGATACGTCTAAAGTTGCGACCTTGAGTCGCCATTCTGAGCTCTATATTCGGTAAATTCGGGGTTTCCTCCGTCTGTATTCTTGTGTAAGAAGACACAGATAGGATTCTCGCTGGTTAGTTCATATTATTGTTTTTATTACACGCTTGATCATCATCAGGTCCAGCTATAGCTCATCTGCTTGAAATGTGATTGGTTTGATGTGTATGATGATGAATATTTGGAATTGTGTAAAATTTGGCGCCCCTTATTGCGGGAGTAGAGACACCAAAAACTGATCCTTGCTGATTTACCATTTAAAATAAATCAGGCAGAATAGATTCTGCCCCTTATAGGGTGGGACCAGAGATCAATTCTCATGTACTGTCCTAACTACCAAATGGTTCTAATGTCAAAATTATTCAGACTGAAAACTTTGAGAATGTATTTCATTTTACAAGAATTCATTGCTCCTTTCAACAAGAGAAATATCAGAATACGGCACTTGTGTCATAGCGGCGTGAGCATTTAATATATTTATATCTTTTTAAATATCAAAGAATTACAGAAAAGCCAGAACATGATTTAGCTCGTCTGACGAAACTGCAGCTGTATGAGTTTTAGTGTTTTACCTTTAGTTTTCATAATGTACGTGACGTATTGCCTTTCATAAAGTGCTAGTAGGATGGATAAGCCGAGCTCACGGGCCAACGTTTGGAGACCCATGGCCTATGTCAATTGCAGACATTAAACTTGTACAAAACCTCTAGTTCTGTCTGCTTTTGCGAGTGCTCCTCTAGGTTAACATAACCGGGATTAGGACCCCTCATTGATCCGGTACCTTACGCTTGGTGGCCCCATAATCCATCGCGTCGAAAGGGGAAGTTACTCTGGTTCATAATCGAATCAGGCGCGACGACATCGTCACGAGCGTATTCTCCTTGCTTCTATTGTTTGCCGAAATGGCGTTGCTTTGAAAATTAACGTCGTCTATATTTGTTTTACTTTTTTTTTGTCTTTTGCCTGTTGGGCGAAAGGTCAGGTTGACAGACTGTAGAAGACGTGCTAACGTTGTAATGCCGACCGTGATTGAGTCTGATGGAAGTCCAAACTCTGTTCTTAGCTAAATAAATCCAAGTGACCACGACAAGGAAGTTCTCTCTCCCCCCTCCCCTCCCCCCTCACCCTTTCCCCAAACACAAAGGACAAACGAGCAGTCTGGCCCAAGGTGACCAGATCTTGGTGTTGGGCCTAAACAGGCTTTTCAACATACCAATGATTTCAAATAGTCAGGAAAACTTCTTGTAGATCTAGACAGGACACTGTATTTAAAGTTTGGTTCTTTGCTTCTCAGATTTAAAGATTTGAAGTCCGAATGTCTGGTGGTGCAGCCTGAGAATTTCAACCTGATCATTATTTTTCATGGTTGCCATAAGGAAACACCTGAAACTTGATATTTATAAATGGTATGTCTTAAGAAGGGTTTAGAGACCGACATCTTCATTATTTGGCGTCCTCTTCCAAGATAACGAAGACACCTTGAAAGGCGCAACGTAGCCGTTATCGAGCCGACGCACCGTTAAACCCAAACTCAATCTTTTCCTTAGAGCCGTAGGGCACGGAGCCAAGTCTGTTTCGCGTCGGTTTTAACTCAGATTTGAGCTTCCTTTGGACCAACGAGCCAGACAGACCAATCTCAGTCTTCATAGTGTGCGGGGTACGATTTAGCAACGTAGTCAGCATCTCAAACTAACACCGAGACGAAACAAGACTTGATTCAGTGCGCCAGGGACCTTTATTTTACTTTTAGTCTACTCTAGCGAATCTGCGTCCCTGGGGCTTTCCACATTTTTTTGTAACCCACTGCAGTCATGTACCTTGCCCCAGCGGGCCCCGTCCGTTTATCGTTGTCTGTGGACTTGTGTTTATGAAAGAGTAGTTGATCATTATTAATACATGTATTCACTTCCCGGTTTACGATGCCGCGCTGGTGACTAGATGGCCTTTGGAGGGAAATGGGTAGTGGACAGATCACCCAGAAATGGGCACATACAGGGGTCGAAAATTGTTGCTTCGGGCACATTAAGGTTTTGGGAACAGAAATGTTTTGGGATTAACGGGACGACAACGTAATAATGGGTCCATTTCAGCGGTTCTGGCGTCTCGCCTTCCTGCTCAGGGAGACAGGGAACACAGGTTTTGATAAGCCCTAAAATCCTGGTCTTTTTGAGTTGATCGTCTGATCCGTATTTCTTGGGTCAGGTTTAGAAGTTCGACACTAAAGACAACATTTTCTTATGTGGGTTTATTTATTAATTATTATTATTATTATTATAATTATTATTGTTATTATTAATATTGTCACTAGATGAAGTTCCCGGCATTATCCGGGAAAAACCTGCGAACCCACCATTCTCTCTCTCTCTCTTTTGGTCTACAGCTCTTCCCATATTCTACAATCTTACTACAGATTCCATGCGCTCCAGAGCATTGCGCACTCATTTCTGAAAAGGAAATTGTGCGCACAGAAATGAATGCATATTAATAGTTTCCTGGTGCAGTGGGCTTCCTACAGGGAGCCAAACCAAAGACCATTGTATTTTACATTTTCACAACTTTTTATTTAAAAATACCTGAAACTTGAATCAACACAATCGGTCGATACAAAACGATTGGGCTAGATAAATTGGTACTTAAGAAAATTAATTTTACAATTTTTGAAACTGTCATTCAGACTGTAGCGTCAAGCAAAAAAAAAACAAAAAGGGGGGAGGGGGGCAAATTGCACCACAATGAACTACACCCGCCAGTGTGGGGGGTTTTTTGTGTGTTTTTTTTTGTGTAATAAGATTATTGTTATTATTATTGGTTTGTCAGCATGGAGACGGCGAGGCGTTGGTTAAATTTCAGGGAATGGTGAAATTAGTTCGTGCAAACATTAAATATATTGTTTTTCACCTGCTAACAAATCACGGCTTTGTGGATTTTTACAACCCAGTGAAATTAGAATTATGCACGCGATAGTCTAATGTGCTGCATGTGTGTCTAACCCCGCGTTCACACCATTATATATCCGCTTTCGTGGACTTTCCTACCGCTCACGAATGGACGAGGTTTTATCTCGCTTATGAGTTTTCTCACCTCGTAAGTTTGATGAGAACACTCATAGGCGAGATGTAAAGATTAAGCTCATCCGTTCGTGAGTGGTACGAAATTTAACGACAGTGGATCTCTGCTGTAAACACGGTGTTTTTGTCTAGTTCGTCAGTTTAAAAATGCGAAACAGTGTCACAGCATTTAATTCCTTATTATTTCTGTCCACTGTTGGCATGGCTTTTATGAAATTGAACAATTTTTTAGAAGTGAGCTAATGTATAAAATTTAACAGGAATTTGGGACGTTATTTTTATTATTGTTATTTTGTGATTTTGAGCACATATCTGAAGTTCTCATTCAGTGTTCGAACTTTTCTTTCCTAACACGTCACTCCGTGCAAAATTAAGATCACGGGTTTCATTGTTAATCGGCATCGTTTTTGGTGACCGATCTTTAAGGCGCATTTTGCCGATTCCTAGCTTCAGGAAAAGCTGTAGAACCCATACAGAAGGAAAGATATGGATTCAGCAAGACTTGCCGATGATTTGTCATAAGTACTACACACAGGAAGAATGTCCCTGACTCTGCCGTTCTTCGGATACCCATGGCCAATTAGAGCAGAAATATTTGGTCTCCAGGTCACGTTCTTATCCCCCCTTGCTTCCCCCTCTCAGTTCTTCCGGTCTATTCTCTGTCGCCATCGTGCCGAACACTATTCACCCCTTCCATCCCCCTTGCCACACCCTTGTCATCTGTCATGATGTTAAATTCAGCGTTTCTCAGAATTTTGAGCAACGGAACCTAGTTCAGCAAGGTGGCGATTTCATGAGACCAGTTGACAAAACGCTGCCTTAGTTCTTGCCTGTTGTATCTCCATTCTCTGAAAAACAGGAGATCTTTTAGTATGTAGTAGAGGTATAACAAATGTACACTTTGACACCTGTTTGAAATGCGCTACGGCACATATTAAGCTGTTTCACTGTTCCGATTATTCTAATTCCTTATTACAGTACTAAAACCGCAAACGTTTAAATTGGAATTTCTCAGTTGTGCAGAAAATGGAGTTGGAACAAACAAGACCTGAGGTCGCGAAAATACAACTGAGAGTGTCGTCCAGGAGCAGTAGGCCTACTGGTATCTTTTGGAGTTCTTGGAAATATTTCCGTTGGCATAGCATTTTTGTGGTACCTTCGGAGAACTCTGAAACAAGGCCCACGGTTTTGCAGAAACCAGTTTGGGAACCGCTGGGTCTAGGAAAGTACACAGTAACCAAGCGTTGCTCCACAAGGTCTTTGATACTCTTTGTCATTGATATTCTAAGACGCTGGATCGTCAGAGACTGATGTCATTTTGACAGGTGGTTATCAAATACCCATTTCTTGTAGCTACGTGTCTGTCATTTAAGTACTGTAGCACATAATTTTATCAATATAGAGTGGTACTTCTTGTCATGTCGGCATTGTAGCACATTCTATTAGAGGCAGCAGCAATGGTAGTTTGATACTGTTGTATGTGAGTCTCACAGGACAGTACATTATAGCAATAGTTTTTGCCCGATTTGTGTTATAGCACATTCTAATAGTGGCAGTGGGGTTTAGTTTTAAAGTAAGTCTTATAGGACATCATGCATTGTGGCAGTCCTTCTCATCATGTTTGCATTGCAGCACACTTTGTATATGTGAATATCGTACCCAGCGGTAGCGAAGGCAGTAGAGATTGTATTTAGTATCTATGGTATTATTTCTAGTGTACTATGAGGCTGGCTGGGGGGAACGCAGTCTGGATGATGGGGAAACTAGGGAAGGGGTGGGATCAAACCTTCCAAAAAACTTTTTTTGCTTTTTGAAACAGTGAGCCGTGAAGATGGAAGTGACTTTTGACGGAAATCAGAGATTGAATCGCAGTCCCTGTCGGTTCACAAGCGGAATCAGGGGTATTAACTCGCATTATTTAGGATCCAGAGAGGTAATAGAGTAACCCTGACCTTTAGGATGGGGCAAGCTGTGATAATGCCAGAAAGTGAGCTTGTCAATTGATGATATCCTTTACGTCACAGAGTGGTCATGACCTTTTCGGGTCAAGCTTTTCCGTTTTCCAAGTCACATGAAACTTTTGCTCGGTGAAACTTCTTTTAGCCGCGTTTGATCGACCTGTTAGTTGGATAATGACGTTATGACAATGAATTTCAACGAGATCGAAGTAGTTAGCTGATGTGCAAAGTTTTTTTACTGAAAGTAGAGAGTATGTATAGAGAGGTTTCACTATTGGTCAACTTGCACTGCGAGACACGGGAGGCTCCACGAAACCACTGTAAGCATGGAGCGGAAAGTAGGTCGCTGCGGTAAACAGATTTTATTAATACTCGTTTGTGCCTTTCCACGCGGCGTAAAAAATTACAAACGGCTCTAAATAGATTTAAGCAGCCTAGAAATACGAAAAAAGCACAGTAAACAGATATGCACACTATAATTATTTGGTGAAGACGGTCTGTTTCAGTTCTTGTTCACCGCAGCGACCTATTTTCGCGATTTGGCGGATTTGAGATCTCTCATAAATACATACTCTCTGCTGAAACTCAATGTCGTGACGCCACCATCCACCCAGACGGCCGATAAAAATCGGCAAGTATACGCCTTGCTTTAGTTTGAAGTCTCAAATATTGATTAGAGCTTTGTTTTTATGTGTAAGGAAACGGCAAAAGTCCATCGAGTGGTAAAGAGATGGAGTGTTTCCATGTGTACGGACATGGCGAAAACATTCTTTCCACTTCAGAACTTGAAGGTTTCCGCCGTTCCCGTTTCCATTGACGTTTCTGTACTTATGTGAACACAGCTTTAGCTTGTTACAAGACCATTCTGAATCCCGTGTGTCAGTTTTGTAATTGATTTATTTTTTAATAAAAAACAACAACTGTTTTTTGTTTTTTAATTCAGTAAAGTGTTTGGGGGTTTACTGAAAAGGAAACAGTCTCCGATGCATCCTGCCGAGGCTGCTTATTGTAATCGAAGTTGATCTATTGGAGACATAGGCCACAGAGTCAGTTCTGTTTTGCACTGTTTTTGACTCGGAATTCTCTCGAATTAACTAGCGAGACAAACTTGTTTTAGTCTCATCAGTGCGTGAGGTCTTGTGTAACTCCATAGACCACATCTCACACAGAAAGTAAGGCAAGACCAACTTCAGTCTGATGTTTATTGATCCCAGTTTACATGCTGTTGTTGTCGTCGTCGTTGTTGTTGTTGTTATTGCTGTTGTTGTTGTTGTTAACATTTTCGAAAGTGGCGTAGATGGAAATATGGACACAAGTATGGCTAATCTAGAGATAGAAATTTTCTCCTGTGATCTGAAAAAACAAAACAAACCAACAACAAAAAATGCAAGAGAACGAATAATTTAAAAAGCCAGGGATAAGATCTTTCTTCCGATTACTTCAGCTGGTGCTATTTGTCCGCCTTCTGCACCTTCCAACTGTGGCAGAAGTTCATTTCTTCAACAGTTTGACTAGCACCCAACTGGCTTTACTTAAAAGGTGTGATTCACAATAGAAATCTCCCTAAGATAATGTGTCCAATTACGATCCAAATGTTATTTCTGAACAAATTTATAGTTTTAACCATTGATTTCTTGTGTTATTTACAAGTTACGGTGGAAACACTGACTTCGTCCAAACTGACATTCACGAATAGGATGTTCTGTCATTGTTTCACATAGAAGTTTTTATTATTATTTGTCTAAAAATAATGTACAAAAAGCTTTGGTGACCTTAATCTGCTTCATTTTTAATAAACATTGCCATTACAACGAAAACATTGGATGTGCAATACGAGGGCTACATTGTGAAAGTTTGCCTGTAACAGTATTAGAGCGTGCACAAAAATTATATCATATCGCCATTTTGGCTGGACCTCTCTTGGCGTCCTTAACTACTGCGCAATGTATTGCCAGAGAGCTGTTTCTCCTTGTCCCCCGAACATCACTCTAACATGGCTGTGACATTTGATTGCGAGAAGATGGGGCGCTGACAATCACATTTCTCCCTTGATGTGCCCGGAGAAGTGATGGAATTGAAAGAGGTGAACAGCCAGCAACAATACACATAAAAGACCCATTTACTTGCTGTCTATACAGCTTGACATTTTCCTGCACATTACAGAATAATTCTATTACTCTTTGTATTCTTAGTTTTGAACAATGTGTCATTCCCATTCTGTGTCATTCTTGGAAAGCCTTTTGGCATTGTCACTTTGCGGGTCTTTTGTGTTTGTTTGCGCCTTCATTTCTAACTTGTTTCATTTTTCGCTTCTTTCATTTACGTCACCCAAAAAATGTGATGTTGACCGCGGCATCTCTGCCCCCCAGTGCACGGCAATTGAGTATGCGCGCTTGCAACGATTTGTTTCTTGGCACGGCAGCTGGGTAGGCGCACTCACAAGGATGAGCTGCCATCCAAAAAGAAGGTTTAAAACTCTCAGGAGAACGAAACTTGTGACCTTGGAACTTCTGACGAAAGACTAAATATAAATATGAAAATTCCGTAGGAGCGCAATTTCTATGACGTCATAATTATGTAACAAAACGAATTCTTCGTGTCTCGCTTTTCTTTTACTACTAAACCACATGGTTCAACGCCAGTGGCTTTCACACTGTAAGTGATATTTTTATGCAGTTTGGGAAGTGACTGTTGAAGTTCTTTCTATTTTTCTTATGCGATCTCCACGTCAGTAATCACCAGATCAGGAGACCAATGGCCTGTATGCAATTTAATTTGAGTTCAAGCTCCCTTGCAATCCCATACAACTTCGACTGAAGCGCCCTGCCTCCTTGAAAAGGTACCAAAAGACATTGCAAATGCATTTTCTGTGTTCAGATTTGAGGTGTTGAAAGTTAGAACAATACAGAAAAAATAAAAAGGGATATTTTTGCCTCTGCATAATGAATATCTCTTCAGTTAGTTTACTTTATAAGTCCACTGTTTCACTAACGAGCAGTGTGGTAGATAATTGATCCTGAGAATTTGAGGCCTTGCTATAGCAATATTTATATCACCAGGTGTCAGGTTCTGCAGGTTTTTTAAAAAGTCCCTAATCAGTCAGTTTGTTATTCAATTCACAAGTCGGCAAGACAGTCAGTCAGGGAGTTATTCTGGTTTGTACTTCATGAATGCCTGAGATTCCTTCCAGCTCAGATGGGCATGGCGGCATGGCAATTATATTGAGGAAAACCGAGACAGGTATACAAAATTGAGGTCGGTGGCCAAGCAGACAGAAAGACCCATAAAAAATAACTATCAATTTCTAGTAATTAACCCTCAAAGGACCGGAATGAAACAGCCCAGGCTATATTAGCTACCAGGCTACTGAATGATAACGAGACGTTCACGTTGAGGAAATTCTGATGGTTTTAATATTATATTATTTATTGATAGAGATACATTTGCAATAGAGAATGGGACAGTTTCACCCCACCACTTATCTGTCTTAAGGAATGAGTTTCGGACATACTAGGCCCTGCCCACTGTCGCGATGTGGGTTAGATGGGGAGAATTCGTCTGACACTCTTTCGAGGTCCGCTCCCACAATCGACGAACACACAAAAAAAAATACTTGCACTCTAAAAACTAAATAAATCAATTGTTTTAATTTTTAGCAGAACTGTAGGGCAGTTTAATTACTGGAATTAATGTAACAAATATAATTATCAATATAAATATCAATTCAAAGGCAACTGAATCTAACTAATGAAACTACAGCTTTCTATAAAGACTAACTTATTCACTCTAACTACTTGCAGGTCATATGAGTTAGATGCCAAATAGAATCCGCGCACGTGGCGACGGATATAACAGTTTAAATTCTATTAATTCAATGAGACATGTTATGATATGGACATTTCCTCTAGACACGCCATTGAGAATGCTTGTACAACCATGCGTTGTCTGGCGGTAGCTCTGAAACTGTCTTCAAAAGTAAGTAGAACGGTTCACTTTCATCATTACAAATTAGTATGAACTCTCACCATTAGGCCCTCACTGGGAGTGAGAGCGCTGGATGTAAACGCTGTGGGTTCATATCAAACCAAGTAGCTTAGGCTCTGGAGCTTTAAAACATCACGCTCCTCACAATATGGACTGCTCAACTGCGTCTCTATGTCTCTCATCTGGCTGAGGACTATCGCCGTCCACCTCGTAAATGGATTGTCTACATGTGGCCACTATCTAAGCTCTGCACGGGTTTAAATACTAAAGCTATGTCTCGACCTCCCGTCCAGATTCATACATTTGATTGGTGCAGTCGCTGGAGCTCAGCCTGCCATATTAATTTATGCTTGTCACGGCCTTACGCCAAATCAAGGTCACTTTTACCTAGACAATTTAAAATGCGAAACATTAACTACTAAAATCTTCAACCCCCGTGCTTTCTACTCTTATGCACGAATTTCCGAACGCCAACTAAGCGTCTAAATAAACTACCTTTACTCGCCCCTTATCTATGTTAATCAAAATCACGGGGTCGAGAACTGCTCTGTCATTCCTAGCTATACATTTATTCTGTCTCGCCCCTCCTTCTCTCCATCCATCAGAAAAAAGGTGTTTCAAAACAAACTGTTCACGAGAACAGCTCAAGGACAAATTACGCTGGTTATAATCAACAAGATCGTAAAAATTAACTCACTGACGTCGTGACCTAGCACGGCATTTATGATCCTAATGTGATCATGACACCCACCACCCGTTTGTTTCTTTCCACATTGGAGTTGATAAACGTACGCCGAGAACTCTTAGAAACCTGAGGTTGCCACCTCTGTTCAGTTAGCTATATAGTTCCTGATGAGCGAATGAAAATAGTAGATACAATGTTCATATTATGCTCAGCGAGAACAAAAAAAGAAATAAAGATCGAACTTAAGCCCTGTCTTTTGCAAGCCTCGTCTTACAGACAGAGGTTCCCAGCTTTTCCTGCCCATGTTTTGTTGAAAAAAAAAAAGAAAAATGTTTCTGGCAGGACTTTCCGGCGCCGCATGAAATTATGACATGCATCATGACTATCCAGATCCCAAAGAAGGCATAATATTATTTTTGGAAGCCCTGGCGTCGCTGGGCTATTTTGCTTCTATAATTTTTATGTAACAAAAACCATTTTCAAGTTCAATGCGTTCCAAAAGAAGGTCAATTTTTGAACAGCCATTTCGGACAAAATCAAAGTTGTTGTTTTTTACAGCGAAGATGATTTTTATTGATGATTTAACCATTCACAGATTTTCCACGCTTAATGAGCTTTTTTCTAAGAAGTAAAAACAATCGTCTTGTGGTGAAAATATTTCGACGCATTTATAAAAATGCACACTTTTACAGGTTAAAACTTTGTTTTTTTCACTCTGCCCTCAACTGAACTAGAAAATACTTCAGCTCCAAACAGTGACCGAAAGTATGCACCATCTTATTATCTTATCTTATTATAAAAAAAAAATAGTGGCTGGAGTAATTCATTGTAGTGCAATTTTGCCCCTTTTTTTGCTCAACTCTACAGCCTAAATGACAGTTTCAAAAATTATAAAATTAATTTTCTTAAGTGTCAACTAATCTAGTCCAATCGCTTTTGTATCGACCGATTGTGTTGATTCAAGTTTCAGTTATTTTTAAATTAAAAGTCGCAAAAAACTAAAATACAATGATCTTTGTATTGGCTCCCTGTAGTAAGCTTACTGCACCGGAAACAATGTATTATAACTATTAATACGCGTTCAGTTCGGTGCGTGCACTTTCCCTACCAGAAATGGGTGCGTAGTGCTCTGGTGCGCATGAAATCTGTAGTAAGATTGTAGAATATGGCAAGCTTCTAATTCTAGACCAAAAAGAGGGAACGGTTCGCTCATTATCCTGGATAATGCCGGGAACTTCATCTAGTTATACAAAAAAAAATAGTGGCAGGAGTAATTCATTGTAGTGCAATTTCGCCCCTTTTTTTGCTCGACTCTACAGCCTAAATGACAGTTTCAAAAATTATAAAATTAATTATCTTAAGTGTCAACTAATCCAGTCCAATCGCTTTTGTGTCGACCGATTATAGTTGATTCAAGCTTCAGGTATTCTTAAATTAAAAGACGCAAAAAAGTAAACTACAATGATCTTTGTTTTGGCTCCCAGTAGTAAGCTTACTGCAGCCGAAACGATGTATTAATACGTGTTCAGTTCGGTGCGGGCAATTTTCCTACCAGAAATGAGTGCGTAGTGCTCTGGTGCGCATGAAATCTGTAGTAAGACTGTAGAATAATTATGGGAAGCTTTGCAGACCAAAAAGAGAGAGATGGAACGTTGGCTTCACAGGTTTGTCCCGGATAATGCCGGGAACTTCATCTAGTGTACATAAAAATTAGTAGAAATAAATCTTAAAGACTTGACTCTACCTTTCTCTTTCAAGTATATTGCTAAGAAGAACTTTTCTGCTACAAAAATTTAACAGCATTTGAATGAAATGCAAAATCTAGACGTAAAATCAAAAAAAAAAAATTGCATGGAGAGACAGAAAGAGATATTCATTTGTTTGCATAAAATTGCGCACACAACTTTTATGAGCAACAGTAACATGTCCGTGGTTTACAGAAACATATTGCTTCAACATGCCAATCAGAGAAGAAAGTGTTGTGCATGTTTTCTCAAGTTCTCCCCTCCCCGACCTTTATCACAAACTCCCCCAACCCCCCACCCACCCACCCACCCAACCCACACCCACCCTCGACCCCAAGTCGAAATTAATTGACATAAGACTTTCAGTAAATAAAACAAAGCAGTCTGGATATTAAAAAGAGTAATCTGAACAAACAATCGAGTGTGTCACTGTGCTACCAACCGTGTCACTGGTGCTACCGCTTTCCCCGGTAGCACCAGTGACAAACCAATATATGTCCGGCCCTGACAGTTGTCGATGAACAGATTTAACAAATGAAACAGTGGTATTGTTAAATAATACTCGCCAGCCTACAATACTAGTACTAAATGTTGCAATATTGTCTATAAGTTTACAAAATACTAATGGTGACACCATTGACAGTCCAGAATCTAGGCACTCTCTTTGAGGCCTTTGAAGGTCTCATGTGCAATCTCAGTGGAGTTCACTTGTCGCAGTGTTGTAATTGGGAAATCAGGAGATGTAAATCTATTAATCAACTGCACCTTTTAAAACCGCCTAGGCCCTGGCAAAATATGATATGGTAGCACTAGTGACAGAAGATTAAAAGACATGTTATTTTTGCTCATTTTTTTTTAATCTAAGGACGGAAATAATTCGAATTTGCCATTTCTTAACAAAGTAGATGTAATTTAATATAAGAATTACCGCAGGTTTGAAATCAAAACAAATCTGGACTAAAAAAGCAGTTATGAAACAGGACGGAACCCAGTAGCGGACATCACAAACTGAGCAATTTTCAAACATTTAAAAATATGAATAAAAATAATAAAACCAAATCTTGTCAACATACCGTATTCGTTGTTTTCTCAAATTGCACTCTTCTGTGACATAAAAATAACAATTCATGCCTGAAACAGTATTGGCCCATTGCGGATATCGGCCATTTTAGTTGCCAGACGACGCTTAACCATGGCGATGGTAGCATTGATTTTGATTCGTTAGCTGATTTGCACTGTGAGCACCTCAGGCGTCGGGAACCAATCGGCGGCGAGCTAAAAAAAAGTTCAACACAGTAAACAATGACACGTGTGTTTACGCACATGGGAGACGTTCGTTCAATTCTTTCACTTCCTTTCCTTTGTTTACACGGATGGTGGGGAATCTGACCAGCTTGGATCCATCCTTTCCACCCCTGTCATAACAGTCAACTACAATGCAACCAGCAGGCATTTTAACCGCTTAGACATATCTCGAAGTTACACTCGTCAGCTGATCCACCCGTCATTTTAGGTGTCGGAAGTGCAAAACAAAAACACTGAGACGTCATTCGCAATGGGGCTATATTAGAAAAGAAAATTACAAATTTCAACTGACCCTTTTTTTTTTTTTTTTGGAAACGCCTCGCTAACCTTGAGCCAGCAGATAATGCATACTTTATAGAATATCCCGAGTTTGTTTTAGTCCCCAGTCTGAGCGAGTAACAAGACGAGGACAATGGCGTTTACTGCCGTGGTATGAAAAATCACAGTATGCGCCAAAATGAAGTTTTACGGGAGGCGCAAACTCCATTTGGCGTCATGCTCCGCTGTGTTTTTTGCTCAATTTCCAGTTTGTCGTAACGGAATGAAAGTAGCCATACAAAATTCTGACTCAGATAGAAATTTGAATACCATTTATTCTATAGCAGGGGTGGCCAAACCGTGGCTGGCGAGCCACATGCGGCTCTTGGACCTTCAACTTGCGGCTCATGGAAATATGTTGGCTGTGCTCCTTTTTTTTCCTTCTTTTTTTTTTCTTTAAAACATTTGATATATTATTAAATGTGTACTTACTGAAACTAATACAAATTAACAGTACCGGTAATAGAAACTGCACACATGAGTAAATATTGTTACATACGCATATTTCTTAATATTTATATGAATTTTTTTGTGACAAAATGTGTATGTAACAATAAAACTGTGTGTGTAAATTTTGTTCATACCTCGTGGCTCTGGAACATCTGAAGTTTAACGTATGTGGCTGTTACATAAACAAGTTTGGCCAGTCCTGGTCCTCAGAATGCTTAATGATGTTTAAAAGTGAATTTGACCTAGAGTTACATATGCGGTCGTTTCTCGTAACATGGGAATTTACGTGGAAGAGTAAGAGCAGTAAGAAAACGGGGGAATCTGAAGCTGAGGTCGGAGGCCCCTGTAGCAGGAAGACAAGCGGTATCCCATTTCAGTAATGAGCGTGGCTATATCGGTGGGCTGACGTATCTGCTGGCCCGGCGGCCACTCAATGTGTGGGCCATTCCAGGGAGGTAATTCAGTTTAGGACTACAGCAACGGACCATTTAGATGATGAAAAACTGCCTGAGCTATAGAGATATAAGTGGAATTAAGTCCTCCTGTATCTCCCGCAACGAACTGCAACCATATTGAGCCCGCGTTTCATGTCTGTTTTCTTTGGAACCAGATCGAGATCTCCACACAGAATAGCTGGGCCTACAATTTTTGACCTCTCAAGCTTCTTCCCTCCAGGGCGTCGTTTGTATAGATGTAACCGATTAGGGACGGAGGACTACAAGGCTCTGAGTGCGAGGGTGAAAAGATGAAAGACATTGGCTTACAGTGTTAAGAAAACATAAACGAGGGACTCTTTTTTTTTTTAAAGCAAAATGTATTAAAACCGAAGAAATTTTGTCTGCCGTAACCGCTTGAGGGAAGGGGAATACTGATAATGAATAAATCTTTAAGGAGAAGCGAGCGGGCGGGGGTGGGGGGGGGGGGAAGGGGCATGACATGAAGGAAGAGAAATGAAAAGGGCGACAAATAAACCCCCACCCCCCACCCCCACCTGCCCTCGTGTCTACTCTGCTTTCATATACTTTGTCTGACATGTTTGAATGAAAAGCCATCAATTCTAGCATTGGCTGACGTCAGAACCGAGCTCATTTCACATATTGATATTTGTGTGGGAGGATGTTTGAAAAATGGAAAGAAAGAAAGGGAAAGAAAGACATGGTCAGAGACACAGGAATGAGAGAGAGAGAGAGACAGAGTAGTGAAGGTCAAGGAGAATCATAACTGTGTTTCTGCATTTTGTCACCGGGCAAGGGGATGGAAGCAATGAAAAGAAATATATTTTAACTCACTGAAGGCGGGGCGTTTTTTGAAATCTCACAACTGCAAGAGACTGGCCATTTTGAAGTTGTTGTTTTTTTTTGTTTAAAAAAACCATGGTGAGAATTTGAATCAATCAATCAATCTCTATGAAATTTTGTCAAAGTAGCAATGAAAATATTGCTGTATCCAAAAAATGAAACATAAGTGCTCTAGGTCTACTGCTTTTCTATTTATGATTTTTTGAAAACGCCGTTTTTTTCAGTTCATAATGACCTTCAGTGACTGAATTCAAAACTGAAAACAAAATCTTTGCTTTCCGTGCTGAATGGGGCCGGGGATCTAGCTCTAGATCCACTCCTTGATACACATCGCTAACATCTGACACGCTACAATCATCTTTATCATCAAATAAAAAAGACATTGGTCCTTTCGGACTTTCTTTTTGACATGCCATTGTGACTGTTTTCAGTCCGAGGAACCCCTCAGAAAGTTACAACCCGACTTCCTAGAAACTTTGCATGAAATGAAATGAGAGGCTCCTTCAGCGTAACGGACTGTTTCCGTCACTCTAACGGGAATGGTATAGGCGGAAAACAATCTGAAAATTGATCCCGTTGGGGCACCGAACACCGTTCGTGGCAACTCGTCATGCATCCCATTGATGCAACTGGAAACGTCTTCAGTGAGTTAAGCTCCAAATCGGAGGGGATCTCTCCTCCCTCCCCCCCCCCCCCCCAACCGCCCCCTCTCCGTCAGTGGGCAGTATAACTTTAGACAAACTTTCAATATTGTTTTAATACTTTTTTTATTTCTTATTTAGCTACACATGTGAAAGTGTTTCCAGTTTTATTCATTATATTAATTTTTGGTCATCTTTACCGGAAATGCTTTTTTTTTTTTTTTAATAAGGAATCCCTGTTAGATCGTGACCAAAGGTTACCTTAATATTGGAATGTCCAAAGCCTTCTTTCCTGGCTGTGCTTTTCATATAGACCAGACATGTGCTCACTGACACGCCAGATTAAAATCGGCGGTTCTTTGTCCCAAAATATGACATTTCAGTTCAGGAGCACAGTGATGATACCCTCATAAATCTTGCAGACCTGACAATATCAAACAACAAACCGCGTCAGAACTCTAAGAATATCCCCCTCGCCTTAATCTGGAATCTCATAAGTCTAAAGATGCCGGCCAGAATAGACTCCGATATTAATGTAAGCAGCACATCAAAGATTCAGGACGTCAGTCAGGAGACAGAAATACAATCAAGTCTCCATGGGAAATACTCCAGACATTCCTTTTTTCTTCCGTCTGTATGAAGGACTCGGCAAAACTAATTGTTGTTCTCTCGCTTTGACATCTGGATCGCCGTTGATAGCCCGTCTCTTGACCGGAATTTTGTTGTTTTTTTTTGCTTCTGTTTTTATTTGTTGTGGTCAGTCACGAAGCCCATCATCACATGCCTACGCAGAAGCGGTCATTCACGTGTACGGAAACCACTGTAGTTCTTACTATGAACCTGAATTTTCGTCATCTGTTCTCTTTCACTCCATACACATGTCTTTCTCTTCCATTCTTCTTCTTTATAATTACGAGTGTATTCATATACATTTAGATCTTTTTCTGCTCTCTCTCCCTTTCTGTCTCTCTCTCTCTCTCTTTCTCTCTTTTCTCTCTCTCTCTCAGTTTTTCATTGGACCGTGCTGGATAGATATTGTGTTTTACTGAATTGGACAAAATTTTCCAAAATCAGTTTGTGTCTCGATATCAAAACAACCTTGTCTGTTGTCAGGTAAAACATCCAGATTTTGTTCTATGTCTTGGCAGTATGACATACAACACTTGAATATTTTATATTTAATTTTTTTATCCGAGAGATTGGGTTGTAGAATCTACACACATCATAACACAGCGCCATCCGACGTTCGTTAGTGATGCAGCCTTGGCGCTTCTACTTCTGTCGTTGCCGTGAGACATGATGAGCAGATTCGTGAGCTCAAAAAATGCACACGCTTGAAGCATATTAGATTGTACAGTAAAATTGCGCTGCACTGCTAGGGGGTAATTTGGTAATGGGTTTGATGGGCCTACAGTGTTTGTTTAGGTGCACTTAGCCAGAAAAGCTGCAGGGGTAGAGCTCCTTCCCCCACCACACACCGGCATTCACACACGGAGAAGCGTGATAATGTAATGTAAGAAGATGAGAAATGTATAATTGCACGATGGATAGATGGATTTATGGATGATGGATGGACGGATCGATGGACGGACGGACGGACGGATGGACGGATGGATGGATGGATGGATGGATGAACGGATGGATGTATGGATGGACGGACGGACGGGTGGACATACGGACGGATGAATGGATGGATACATCCAACCATACCCAGTGTCCGATCTCAAAATGGAGTGGACAGACCCACTGGACGTCAGCCTATTTATATTTCTTGTATGTAAACTTTATAACAGTTTATTAGCAAAATTTATGGGTTTTCGTAGCCTTTACGTGGAGCTACTTGGTGTTTCTGCCTGGAAGCGATTTCCACGTAAGCCAAGGTGAATACCAGTTTGTTATTAATGACAGGGGGTTATTAATTGTAGTTTTGTAATTAAGACCTTTTTAAATCTAAAAGAAAAAACAAACAACTTAGCTTACTGTGGGACTCTGTGAGAATAAATGAGGTGAAGGACATAATTGCTTCATAGGCTAGGGAAACGTAGGCAAGAAGAGAATAGACTGCGAAAAGCATTCACTTGGTTTAATTATTATATTATTTTTGGTATGGCCACCATCGATCTGCTTTGCTCTAATTCTTTATTTGCTTCCTATACTTGTGTACGTGTAACGCATATCAAAGTGTTCATGTTGTTTTTTTCATAGTAGATAAGGTTACCTTGAAGTGCCGATGTTCCAGAACCTAGACACTGCAGTTTCTGCGGTCAGAGAATTGGTAGTAAAGCAATTAATAAATTAACGTCTTCCATCGTTTCTGCAAATTGGTGTTTCAGTTCTCTTGACTTAGGTATTTCAGTATTGATAAGGCCAAGCTTGGCATTGAGAGAGTTAAACTACACTGACAGTAGGACAGAAAGTCGCCGGAACGTCAGATCTGAGAAGGAAGAAACTGAAAGGACTGATGAGAAATGCAAAGGACAAGGTGGAAGAAAGTGAAGGCAAGAGATAAACAGATAAGAAAATTACTGGATAGAAATCGGAATCGTGGTGATGTTGTGGCTGAAACCTGGGGCGGTGGGAGACGTAGTCATGACATCTGTTAAAGTGACGTGGGAACAGGGGACTTAACTGATGGATGGGTTGATTGGTCGGTCACTTGATTGTTTTAGAGATTGATGAATAAACAATTGGATGAAAAGTTGCAAGAATCAGAAAAATTGGTGAATAGGTCAGCGGACAAGGAGTGCGTGAGTGAATCTACCGATGGACTGAAGAATCCATCAAAGGAAGAATCTTGAAGATGAGTGAAAGGGTGGATAAAGAGAGTGCTCTGTAGTTGAAAGGAAGGATGGAAGGCTGGACGTGCACTGGATCTCTCAGGGAAAAAGTGCTCGGATCAGTTCAATGAATTTTCAGCAGTTTATTACAGCCCCCACCCCCCCCCCCCAACCCTCCCAAAGCCCTTTTCTGATACGTACAGAAACACGACAATGCAAATACCATAATAGAAGAAGTCGCGCACGTCCAAATGTAAGGGGACAAGGTGGTCTAGAGGCAAGGTGCTCGCCTCTCATGCCAAGGGTCCCGGGTTCTAAACCCGGGCAGTGCAGGCATGTTGGAAAGTGGATTTTTCTCATATTTTCAAGTCCCTGGTCCTATTGGGGGGTAGGATCGAGTAGTTCTTGGAAATTGGATTTTTCTCATATTTTCAAGTCCCTGGTCCTATTGGGGGGTAGGATCGAGTACCTAGTCTTCTCGGATAAGGACGAAAAATTTCGGAGGGCCCGTGTGCACGTTGCGCACGTTAGAGATACCTTGGCCGTTGGAAATCGTAAAGAGCAGGCCGAAAGGCAGCTGCCCGGGCAAAATTGAAATTAATAGATTAAAATTTATCCATATCATCCCCCCCCCCCCGCCAGAACAAGAAATAATAAAACAAGTAAAGTGAGGTGTAAATGCCAAGGGCAGCGAACCTCCTAAAATAAAGACCTCAAATCAGTCCAAATGTAAGCCCAACGCGGACTATCTATAACAATAACTTTTTAATCATACTCATTCCCACCCAGTTGTAACTGCCAGTCGTCCCACACAGAGAGGAATTGGGTTTTCCACATTCAAAGTGACCATCACCCACCTAACCCTAGCCTGCCCCCCCCCCCCCCCCCAACCCTACACATCTACCCAACCACGAGATCTCCTTTTCCCCGAGAGAGGAAACAGAAAAGAGAGGAAAGTTTCGCCCATCAGACACAAACGAGAGAATGGCAGCATCACGAGCTTTAATGAGAGGTTAAATGGAAGTTAACTTTGGGCAAGATGGAGGAGCTCTTTTTTTCCCCCCTTCTCTTCTGTTATCTGGAGAAAGGAGAAATTCGGAGAGGAGAGACGGAGAAGAAAAAGGACTGAATGAGGGAGAAAAAAAAAACACTCACTGAAAAACGTGTTTTCCTTCGCATTTGGGGCCGTGAGAGTCAGAATAGTTTTGGAAAAGGAAGAGGAGATGGCAGGGATGGGAAATAAAAACAGAGCGCTGAAATGTTTGGTTGAGTTTTCACTGTCAGTTTGGACTGCTGTGATTTGAGGCGAATTGAATGTTTCAGCTTTCTACGGGGCAAAGCAGTCGAAATGTAGGGAAGGAAACTGTCGGAACTGGACTTTTTTTTTCCTTTAAAAAATTGAGATATTTGTGGCCATACTTGCAGCCCTTGACAGCTCCCAGACTGTGTTATAATTTGGGGTTTAAATAGTGAAATCTAGGAGTAAATGACATTTCTTGTTTCTTTTAAAGTCTGGTAATTATTAAGTCTGATTAACTATTGTTTTGTCCACAGCATCCGCTCAGGTATTTTTACGGACAACCACGTGAAACACGCTTTTCCTTTGTATACTTGTCCACAGCATCCGGTTCCGCTCACCGCTATAGAGGCAAAGGGAGTTTTTCCTCGTCATTGTCCGTAAAAATAGCGGGGAGTTTTTGCTTTTCCTGATGAAATTGTTAAAACCGAGTTACAATAATTCACCACACAGCCCTCGTAATAAGAAAAAAGGAAGAAACAGGAAAAGGGATCAAATAATTAATTTAAAGAGGATCAACATATTGTAACATAAAAAGGGGGGGGGGGCACTGTGGTCTAGAGGCAAGGTGCTCGCCTCTCATGTCGAAGGTACCGGGTTCGAATCCCGATCGGTGCAGGCATGTTGGGATTTTAGGATTTTTCTCATATTTTCCTGTCGCCCGATCTCATGGCAGGTATGATCGAGCACCTAGACTTCGCGGATAAGGGCGAAATATTCGGAGGGCCCATGTGCACGTTGCGCACGTTAAAGATACATTGGCAGTTGGAAATCGAAAAGAGCAGGCCGATCAAGGCAGCTGCCTGGGCAAAATTTTAAAAAAAAAAAAACAACGAATCCCGACCACAATAGGCAAAATAAAGACAAGAAAAGTGAGATGTAAATGCCAAGGGCAGCGAAACCTCGTGAAATAAAGAGCTAAAACCATTGTAACACAAAGTAGAAAAATGAATAATAGGGCTGGATTTAGACCAATAGAGGCCCTAGGCTATTCTAGCTGGAAGGCCCCTCCCAATCCCCGACCTTCACGCCTAGAGGAAGATGGAAGTGTTTTAAATAATTGGAGTAACACCAATGGTGCTGATGGGTGTTGAAAATGCCGCACTTGGCAATTCCTTCTCACAAGGACATAAGCGAGGAAACTTACAAAAGATTTGTTCAGAAACTATCATGCATTGTAACATCATATGCAGGAAAAGGCTACGCGTGTCACAAAAAAATACTTTGCGGACTGGCTTGAGGCCCTTAGATTTTGCGGCCCTGGGCTTCAGCTTATCCTAGCCGAATGGTAAATCCCGTGCTGAATATACTAAAATGTAGAAAATGCTAAACTGAAGAAAAAACAGTAGCAGAAAGGAGACACAAGAAATGGGAAGAAGAAAAAGAAAAAAAGAGTTGAAAATACAGAAAAAAGAAAGAATGGCGCACAAATTTGAGAAAATTATAACTGAAATATGAGATAATTATAAGTCTGGACTCGTTCTCTATCAGAGGTTTTCAACCTTTTACTCCAGACAAATTTTCCAAAGTAAATTTACCAGTACCCTGGTTTGTTCAGTCATTTGAATTTACATTTCTACCATAATAAACCAACCGGCAAAGGATCATCTTTTTAAAATACTGTTTTTAACATTGCTATTTAAAGCTGAAATAACAAAAACAATAATGATGGCACAATCCCATAATACGGTATATTATTATTATATATATACAAGGCAGGTCTAATTCAGAAGTTCTTCTCAACTTCAGTGTATGCGTTTTTTTAAAACAGTTATACTTAGTTCTTTTTTAAAAATGGTGTGGTAATGTACAAATCCACAATCAGCCAATTTACTCCATGGGCATGCAAAATTTGGGGTAAATTTACTTCAGGTTCAGAACCCATGTTCTCTCTTCTGGCGGTTGGCAATTACGGGGCCTCAACCCCCTGGTCAGAATGGTCAGAAAGGGCTCTGGCCGGAACTTTGTCCCCCTCCCCCCCCCGCCCCACCCACCCATGCCACTCGGCAACACAAACACACACACCCTCGCACGCACGCAGTCACACTCACACAAAAACCGTCTCCCCTGATTAAGAAACTGCGATATATGACAGCGTATACTTCCCGTGTCTGGGAATAAATTACCCTAAACTTTTTCCCTTTTTATTTTTTTTTTGCTCTGGGCCTATTTGATGACGTTTCTGAAGGAACGCTTGCATTATTAGCTGTTGGGTCTGCAGATTAAACGAAATCTTCGGGCAAGAAAAGGCACGCAGAAAACACACCGATCTCTCTGGATAACAGAACCATAATAACTCTGATATTCTGGGGGGCCGCGTGAATAAACAAGATTATAGAGAGATGAAAACGGTTTGTTTCGACGTAAAGCATGTCGTTGAAGAGTTACGTGAGAGCAGGAGAAAGTGAACGGAAAGAATGAAAGAGCACAAACCGAACATGAAGACGAGGGAAAGAAGGGACATTTAGGGAAGATTGAAGACAAGGGATAAGGAAAGAAAGAAAACTTGGGAGAAAAACCAAAGAAATGGTGGAAGCTTAGCAAAGCCCCAAGTCCTTGCTGGTTTGTAGGAGGGCTCGATAACCCTAGCGGAGGGGGCGTGTATCTAGGGGATTAGAAAAGCTATCGACCATAAATTTGAGTAAATATTTGATTGTCAGTTGGGGAGGTTTTTATTTGCTTCGTATTTGATACAGCACTGCAGTCCGTCCCACCAACTGGCGTCGGGGTCTACGCTTTCGCTGCGTATTTCCTGGCTTTTCTGGCATCAGCCTTGTTTCAAATCTTTCTGAGTCGGAGACTTTTGGACTGTTTGTGCATTCTTGTTGTTGTTGTTGTTGTTGTTCTCTTCTTTCTCCCCCTCTCTCTCTCTTAACCGCTCTCTCTCTCCCCTTCCCTGTATGTCTATCTGTCTCTTTTTGTCTGTCTATGTCTTTCTCTGTCTCTGTCTCTCCCTCCCTCCTCCTCGACTTTCTCTCTCGTTCAGTGAAAAGTCATCAGAACCTGATCTTAATCGCGCCTTTTCTTTTGCGTTAAAAATAATATTTTTGCCATTCTGTGGCAAGGGCGTCAGTCCTGTGCAGGAAAAAGAATATCAATTATTTATTTTTTTTTACATCTAGAATTATAACTTGTTTTGAATGATCCTGCAGCAGGTTGCCTGTGTACACTAGGAGCAAGGATCTAATTTGCTGCCCTTTCTACCAAATTCCCAGCCGCCCAAGTCCTCTGATAAGAGCAAAACATATGCTGAAATCGTGGAATTATCACGTGAGAGTCATTTTGAGGGTAGAATTATTACAGTATGTGGCAAGGTACCGTAAGATACAGTTGTTTCAGACAAACGATATAAAACATTACGAATAAGGGACGATGTCGTTTTGGGAAAAAAAAATTAAGATATATATACAGCATCATCTTTTCAGGCCAGCAAAAGCTCACTGTTTTTTACACACTCAAGTCTAAAGTTCTGAGTCTGCTATGATGAAATATTTAAACGTTTAGAGAAAATGCTTAAGAAAAAGGGAATACATGAACCATGACTATTGATCGGAAGCTGTAAGAGAGGCCGAGCATTGGTGGTTCAATGGTACTGTACTGTGGAATGTAAACATGTAAACAGCGCCTCAACTTCAGTTCCAGTGACTCGTTTAGAATTTAACGCAAACTTCAAACGAGAATATGATAATTAAATACCTTTCACTCAGACAAAGGAATTCAGCGAAATTTTAAACTGTTTGAACACTCGAGAACAGCCAAAAAACAACAACAACTATATATATATAAAAAAAACAAAAAACAGCGAGTAAGTATGTCCTGGGTATTCATCAAAATCAGTGTTACCTGAAGCTATGTGTGGCTATGTGTTTTCTTTAGATCTGAACCAAATCAATAGTGATTATGATGACGTCTTTTGTGGCTGAAGTTGAGCACACGTGTTAATTGATTAATCTATTTATTGATTAATTATTATTATTATTTATGTTCTTTATTACTTCAGTGCCCAGATAATATGGGTAATTTTTACTATCGTGGAGCAGGTAAAAAATGTTCAGATTATAGTTTTCTATCCGCCCTGGGTCAGTCTTGCCTTCTCCAGTGCAGATATTAAGTTACTACCCTTGAAGTTGAATGTATGTTAAAATCTCATCTTTCATCCAAAATAAAAATAAAAATAATGGCTCTCAAAACAGGTGAAGAACGAAGTATACAGGTGTGCAAGAGATCGAAGAGATAGTTAGTGATGACACGTTCAGAATTTAACACAAACTTGAAACGTGAACGTGATAATTAAATACCTTTCACTCAGACAAAGAAATTCAGCGAAATTTTATAGTGTTTGAACACTCGGGAACCGCCAAAAAAAAATAAAAAAATGTCAACAACAAGTACACACACAAAAAAAATATTACAGTAATTTTGGACGCACTGGTTTTTATATCATGAATTTTTAGAGGCTGTTGACGAAAGATCTCTGGTTCCACAAAGTTTCCAATGGTTAATCATGTAGAATTTCATTCAGTACAGGATCTAAGTGTTCGTTGAGCCAGACGGTACACAATTGATGGTCAGAGCTTTGGAAAGGGCCTCCAAGCAAGAGAGATTGAAACCGCTGATACAACCGCAAGTTGCTCGTACAAAAGACCACATTTTTTAGAGTAATGCATTTTTAGCTTATTTAAACTACCGAAGACTATACTGTTGTAGTTATGTATTGTTTCAATGTGAACACCTGCTGTGTTGCCCCGTTTTGTACAGTGCTGTAGAGCTATGCTTTTAATTTATGCACTCGTTACGAAGCTCGCCGTATTTCCAAAGATCCAGCTTTCAAGTGATTAATCTGTTCTTCATTATCCAATTAGTTGTTTAAATTACAACTTTGCTGCACTGGTTTGTCCTTGCCTGCTTTTGTAATTACAAAAGGCGAGAAAAACTTTGTCCTGATTTATTTTTAATGCTCTCCATGTTTTTCCCTTCTGTTTTATGAATACACGCATGCAGATCAATAAGTTTGACATTCAATCTGAAGGATGTGAAAACATTTGAACCTGGGGCCCTTTAAGCAATGACACTTTGTCACACATTGCACATCCAAGATGCACTACAACAGTGTATCACCCTGACATTGGCTTACTTCTACAAAATGAGAGTAACGCATTAAGTAGCCCTGTGCCAGAGAATTAACATTTACCACGGCAATTAAACGAGGTAACAAATTAAGCGAATTATATGTACCGAGTATTGATTGTTTCAAGAGCCCCAGTCAATCACGCCAGAGCTTCAGATAATGTACAATACATCTAAACCTCCATCCAATGTACTGATTTTGACATGGCCGACATGATAATTGCATCATATACAAAAAATTTTTTTTAAATGCACACGAATATTTCAAACAACAACAACACCGGAGAAGTCTGTGAAGTCACATCAGGGTTTAGAACGAAGTTAAAATATAGCCAGTTTGTTTCTTAGGCTGGGCTTTGTATCGCGCAACGTTTTGTTTGTTTGCCTTATTTTATTTTTACATGTATACACGGTTTACCTTCCATTTCTACATGTAGTTCTCCTGGAATTTATTGTATAGTTTCTTTGCTGTTTGTCTCGGAGGGGGTGGGAGGAAGGCACTTTGCGGTATACAACTTAAAAAAAAAAAATTGTTTGACACATGTTAACTTTGTCCCAAGCCCGGCTGCCAACCCACAGCTTTTCTGTTATTTTTTTAAAATTTGATTACATGGGAGTCTGCTTTATGAAATTGACTTTGAAAAAGTTACTGCGTCAACATTAAAGTCTGCCATTTATCGGCTTACGCGTTACATAATGTATAATCATATATGTATGCACTGGAGTCCGCTCTCTGGCAGTTATCTGTTAAGCCGTAAGACTTATTTTCCTATTGACATTGTACAATGTAAACGTTTAGTCCCTACACAAATTATGCTGATATCCGAGATTAGCACCACGCCAGTCATAATGCTACACACTGTTTTGTCTATGCACCATTGGTGCCCCGGTTCGCCGCCAAATGGTATGTAGATAGGCAGAATTACAGTGCCATTGTCTTCAAAGACTAATGCCGTGAGTAAAATGGCTCTCTGAGCTACCCACTGCATTCTTTGTAAATGTATGTTAAATAATTACAGAACTGTAATATCTCTACATTAAATTTTGACTAACTCACTGATGTTTACTAGTCTGAATGTTATCTACACATCTCCAGCGTGCATACTCCGTGAAAACTGTCTCAAGAATCGGGATGTCTACGAATATTTCTTACAAAAAGCTCAGCTCGGCATAAGCGGAGTCTTATCTTCAAATGGCGCGATTTGTTCTATAGATATTGTGATGAAACTTGGCATCAGAAACAATCAGTGAGTTACAGTACAGGTCGTCAGCACTTGTAAACTTAGTCCCATATGATAGGGTACAGGGCTGTGGTATTCCAGTCACGGCTGCCCAGATCGAATGTCAGATGTCTGTGGTACAGTGAATAAACAGTTCAGTGCCATTGAAGGCAAGTTATTGGACAGTCCAGCAAGGGGAGAGATTGATGGATTAATAATTAAGGGGCTTAGATAGATAGATAGATAGATAGATAGATAGATAGATAGATAGATAGATAGATAGACAGACAGACAGACAGACAGACAGACAGACAGACAGACAGACAGACAGACAGACAGACAGACAGACAGACAGACAGACAGATAGATAGATAGATAGATAGATAGATAGATAGATAGATAGATAGATAGATAGATAGATAGATAGATAGATAGATGGATGGATGGATGGATGCATGCATGCATGGATGGATGGATGGATGGATGGATGGATGGATGGATGGATGGATGGACGGAATATGCGGACTATGAGATGGGGGGAGGAGAGGGAGGGGGAGGGACAAGGCTCCTGGATAAGAATATCAGGTTTCTCTCCTGCAATGGTACATCCTTGGTGCTGACCACTCTGTCATAGGCCAACAACAGCAACAACAACAACAACAACAACAACAACAATGACAAAGAACAACAATAATATTACAACAATCAGTTCCTCTGTGTCGTGGATTTTGCTGACATTTAGGTACATGCTAGTCACTGTCAGGTCTGCACCTAACTTCTATTGCACGGGTCAGTCACAGCGCCAGTAGCCCAAACAGCCAAAGAGAAGAGCAGAGTAGGCTTAAATTCGGGATGATGAGGAAGTCATGAGACCTAGAAGATGTACTAGGGCCGTTTTGTGGTCGTCTCATTGAGAAAAGACGAGTCGACTACTGCACCTCTACAGATCTGGATTAAGCCATGTTTAGATGTTCCGGTGAGAAACATGTGATATCTTTAAGAGTACCACCACCCACCCACCACCATCACCGGGGGACACAGTGGTTTAAAGGCAGGGTGCTCGCCTCAAATGCCCGAAGGTACCGAATTCGATTCCCGTTCGGTGCAAGCAAGTTGGGTTTTTTTTTTCGGGGTGGGGGTTGGGGGGGGGGGGATTCCTGTCCCTGAGCCTGTGGTAGGTAGGATCGAGCACCTAGTCTTCTCGGATAAGGACGAAAAACGTGGACGGCCCGTGTGCACGTTGCGCACGTTAAAGACACTTTGGCAGTTGAAAGTCGAGAAGAGCAGGCCGAACAAGGCAGCTGCCCGGGCAAAATTCTAAAACAAAAATAACCACAAAAACACACAGAAACAAGAAGAAGAAAAAAACAAAACAAAACTGGAAAAGTGAGGTGTAAGTGCCGAGGGCGGTGAAACTCCTTAAAAAATAAAGACGAAAGACACCACCATCACCATCAACAACAAAGCAGCTTTCGTACTACTTGTTAGCGCGTGTCAAAATATCAAACGATTTGAAAATAAATAGATTACATGAATTGTTGCACATTCGCTCTGTCATCTCTACTGTTGATCATTTTGTGTCCAAACAAGTTCACCGCTCCCTTGACTCGGTCTCGTTGTTCCCCTGATGATGGTTGGTTTTCTAATGAAACCGTCCATAAATCATGAGTTTTTCTCTGTGTATAAGAATGACAGTATGCATATTGTAAGTGAAGCAACGACTCTGAGATAACTGCGTGACACCAAATTCCCCCGCTTTTTACGAAAACTCAGCAGTTTTGTATTGTCTTTGGTGATCATAGGCTCCGCCATTTTTACGAAAAATTCCCAAATTCTGTGACCTTAACCTTGCTCTCGAGTGAGACAAACATTGCATTTCGTACCAGCCAGTTGATATGAGTAGTCTGAGCTTTACCCATGGTCTATTGTTTGCCTCACTTTCGATGGCTGACCTACTTTCGACCTGTTGGGTTTTCCCCAAAATCTTATTTTGGACTATTGTGTACTTTCCACCCTATCCTTCATGAAATTTGCACTGCATGAACAGAGCATCATTAACCTTAGGTAAAGCGTTTAGTACTACACTATGATTCCTAAAGGAAGACGTAGTTAATTTCATATTCAGATATGGTGCATAGTTTTCTTCTTTGTTTCTAAGGATGGGCCATGCGAAATGCAATAGTTTTTAAAAGCGACATTTTAACATTGCACCAAACCCTCCTGCGACCCTATAACTTTATGTGTGGTTTTTTGTTTTACCTAGGAAAAAGCCGCCCCAGTAAGACATAAAATGTGAGGCATTTCGAAAACCGCAGTGCCTGCTATCCATGGAAGTTACTGCCAACAATCATCAATTCCTGAGGAGGTCGATCAGTGATTGCTCTACGATTTTGAATGCACTCTTGCAGTCCGGGGCCGTCCGGAACAGTCCCGTGACCATAGATTACTCTAAGATTTCTCACAACGACAATTACGATTTTCACCCTAGGCCTTGGACGGCAACTGTGGAGGAAATGAAGACTATCGGCTTCTTTGACCAGAACCCCAGACGAAATTACGTGTAATGTTGGAGGGATATTGACATACCAATTTTCTGTCTGAAAGGAATGTCTGCACTCTTGGCGGTCGAAGACTGAAGAAAAAAAAAGCATACTACAATGATTTATATAGGTCATACAGCTACAGGTGGACTGGCTCGAGGCCGTTGTTCGATTGGTTTTCGGTTAGTACAGTGTCATCGTAAACGCCCTTTCGTAAAAGGCCCATTTTAAACGTCGATACAATACATTTTATTTGGACGCAGTGTCTACGTCGAAGAGTTATTTCAAGGTACTTAGAGAATGACCCTTTTACCCCCCAATAAAAACCAAACCACACACACAACAAAACTACCAACCAGAGAATCATTGTACTCAGTTAGTGTTAGGCCAAGCTGCCAACTGACCAGGAAACCGAGCAACCAATAAGTACCGAAATCAACCAATCGATCAGTTAATGAACTTGCCAACTAGCCAGACAAATAGGTAAAGAATTTAACAAACCAATTAAATGTCAGTTGTATCAAACATTAAACGTTAACCTGTGACCATACTATCCGAAAGCCGAGACCAGGAGTCTGCATATAAACAGTGAAGTTCACATATAACATGAGACACTCGTTTCTTCGCACCTCTAAAAAAAATCGTGCACACTGTTTGTGCACTGATCCGGGGGCGGGGCCCATGGCGCATAGCATGAAAAGATAAATGATTGATGTGGATTTGTTACATACATTGCTACTGCGACTGAAAAAAAAAAAGAAGAGAAAATAGGCAGAGTTTTGCAACAGCCATTGAAATTATAATTACAAAAAAAGTGACGTCAATCAAGGCCAACAGCGATAGTTGAACAATGAACAGAATTCAGTATTTTCCTTACCTGGCTTAGTAATACGGCCTTGTTCTTGACTGCAGCGCATTCGCCCGGTAGGTGGCGGTGAACGCTAAACGCGCCAGCTGCCTCATCTTATCGTTTCTAGTATCTTGGCATAAACTGAGACTGGACATTGTCATGATCACATTAGGATCATAAATGCCGTGCTAGGTCACGACGTCAGTGAGTTAATTTTTACGATCTTGTTGATTATAACCAGCGTAATTTGTCCTTGAGCTGTTCTCGTGAACAGTTTGTTTTGAAACACCTTTTTTTCCGATGGATGGAGAGAAGGAGGGGCGAGACAGAATAAATGTATAGCTAGGAATGACAGAGCAGTTCTCGACCCCGTGATGTTGATTAACATAGATAAGGGGCGAGTAAAGGTAGTTTGTTTAGACGCTTAGTTGGCGTTCGGAAATTCGTGCATAAGAGTAGAAAGCACGGGGTTTGAAGATTTTAGTAGTTAATGTTTCGCATGTTAAATTTTGTCTAGGTAAAATTGACCTTGATTTGGCGCAAGGCCGTGACAAGCATAAATTAATATGGCAGGCTGAGCTGAAGCGACTGCACCAATCAAATGTATGAATCTGGACGGACGGTCGAGACATAGCTTTAGTATTTAAACCCGTGCAGAGCTTAGATAGATGCCACATGTAGACAATCCATTTACGAGGTGGACGGCGATAGTCCTCAGCCAGATGAGAGACATAGAGACGCAGTTGAGCAGTCCATATTGTGAGGAGCGTGATGTTTTAAAGCTCCAGAGCCTAAGCTACTTGGTTTGATATGAACCCACAGCGTTTACATCCAGCGCTCTCACTCCCAGTGAGGGCCGCATGGTGAGAGTCCATACTAATTTGTAATGATGAAAGTGAACCGTTCTACTTACTTTTGAAGACAGTTTCAGAGCTACCGCCAGACAACGTATGGTTGTACAAGCATTCTCCATGGCGTGTCTAGAGGAAATGTCCATATCATAACATGTCTCATTGAATTAATAGAATTTAAACTGTTATATCCGTCGCCACGTGCGCGGATTCTATTTGGCATCTAACTCATATGACCTGCAAGTAATTAGAGTGAATAAGTTAGTCTTTATAGAAAGCGGTAGTTTCATTAGTTAGATTCAGTTGCCTTTGAATTGATATTTATATTTATAATTATATTTGTTACATTAATTCCTGTAATTAAACTGCCCTACAGTTCTGCTAAAAATCAAAGCAATTGATTTATTTAGTTTTTAGGGTGCAAGTATTTTTTTGTGTGTGTTCGTCGATTGTGGGAGCGGACCTCGAAAGAGTGTCAGTCGAATTCTCCCCATCTAACCCACATCGCGACAGACATGACCACACTATTTAACCCCTGGCCTAACATGATTTCTTAGGTGTAAATTCTGCGTTCTAAATACCGATTTTTGTTGTGACAGAAATTACTTACATAAGAATCACAAATCGTATTAACCAGCTGTGTTTTTTGTTATATCTCCGAGAAGTATATTTTAAAAATCGTGAAGCCTGTCATTTAATTACGATAAACTGGCGTTGTTTAAAGATGTAGAAATATTTATCATTACAGAATGTTTTGTTCCTTAAATGATTTTTAACAATGTTGAACATCCCCCCCCCCCTCCCCCCCCCCGAAAAAGAAGAGACGAGTTTGACTTTTATGTGAATCGTCAGTTTCGTTTAAATAAAAGAAGATGGAACATTGATACAAGATCCGCGGTTTGACAAACATGAAAGTTGCATTGTAACTGAATTTGTTGTCACAGTTTACCAGCGGAACTTTACGAAATGGTTGAGCTATCAAGAGAGATCTATGTGAAGCAGAGTTATTTTGGGAATTGCTTCTGTGAGGACAGTTTCCAACATTGAAGTGAACGACTAAGGAAACTTCAGTACAGTAAATATAGATTTCGTCGATTATGAGCAAACAAAGAACACGCTCCCTAAGTGTTCCTGCCTAAGCACTTACATGATATTGTATGTAATTATTTGGTAGGGTAACGTGTACCATAATAAGCACAGATCATAAAGGAGTAAGAACGAGAGAAACTAACCCTCACAATGCTGGCCGACAACCTGTAGTTCCTGAATCGATGGTAGCTGAAGTCCCAGTAATAGAGCGTCTGCTCTGTGATCGTGAAGAATCGATGACGACGCGTCGCAATCACCAAATTAAGAACGTAAACAAGACTGAACTAAAATAGTGCACATAAACGTTGGAATCCACAGGGTTAAAATAATTGTCTTTGTTAAAATAAGATCAAGAACAAACAAACAAACAAACAAAAGTCATTTCGATAGCACATATTTTTTTTCCTCGTGTACCAAAATTGATTCACCATTGATTAAAAGCAGAAGAGAGGCCACCAAGTGCAGTTACTGATCGGGGCGTATGCTTTGTATTGCATTCGACAATTGCCCCTCCTGATGGTAGCTTCATCAAGGGTCTAGATTTATGTAGAGCCTGTGAAGCTACCACTGGACCTTTAGGAGTGGAGGGCGCTCAAAAAATTGGGGGCCTGTGGAGGATATATGTTAAAGGGACTAGTGCCAGGGAAAAGCTGCTAACACAGGGGATTATATTTAACGGTCAGTCTGTCTCGTTGCTAGCGAGAAACCCTTTCTCTGTCACTGGTGCAACGACAAGCACAACTAAAATTATAATTGGGGGCATCCCATTATCGGTGAGTAATGAGGAAATAGAGAAGGCCCTGACTAATAAAGGTGTGGTGTTGCGCTCATATATACGAGAAGAGCATTACAGGGACGAAAAAGGGGGATGGACAGGCTTTAAAACGGGAAGACGTTTTGTTTATGCTGATATCCCTTTAATAAATATTGAGGTATCCATTCCCATAGGCCTGTGGAAGGGTACTATTTACTATAGAGAACAGGTCAGACCAGGACGACACACCAACAATAGTGACACTACATCGACACGTCCTGTGGACAGCAGTAAGGACACAGAGGAAAGTGTATCAGTAACACACACAGCCAATATTCCAAACACAGAACAATTAGACCAACACACAACAAACTCTAACACGGTAAGTACTTGCTCATCTAAAGCTAATTATGCAGGTGTGACCAGTCAGGGGGCACACGTAAGTCGCCCCAAAACACGAATAGGTGAGCGAGGTGCTACAAGTAAACAAACAGACATAAAACAAATACTTCTAAACAGATCTCGGAGTTTGTCTTCCCGAGGACTACGTGAGTCCGCACTCGGCCAACAAAACAAAAGAGCCGGAGAAACGATTGAACCACCCAGTGAGAAAGTAAGGCGACAGGAGGAGGAGGTAGGCGGTTGGGAGCACAACCAAAAGAGAAACGAAACTTAAGTTCTCCTCATTCACGTGTGCTTAGCAGGCAACGACCAGGACCGAATAAGGACTACACTTTTAGAAAACTCCTATGTTTGTTCTGTCTCTGAATTGCAGAGGCCTAAATAAAAAAAGTAAACGTTCCAATATTTTTAAAAAATGCAAAAAATATGATATCTCATGTTTACAGGAAACTCATGTCACAAGTGAACAGGGGGAGGAGTGGAAGAAGGAGTGGGGGGGAGAGATGTTTTATTCTGTGGGTACAAATAGAAGTAAAGGTCAAATTATTCTCATCAATAGAAACCTACGTTATGAGGGAATTAGATTGTTGTACTCATCAGATCGGGTGTTAGGCATTTATATTAAAATACGGGATTCAGAATTTTGCATTTTCAACATATATGGTCCAATAATTAGAGCAGAAAAAATACCTTTTTTAAACCAGTTGACCCAAATAATCGCGACTTATGACAATAATATAGTATGTGGGGACTTTAATGTCGTCCTTGATAATGACCTCGATATAGTAGCAGGAGAGCCGCATGATGTAAGGGAAACCAGCGAGCTGCAAAAAATGTTGGACAGGTTGGACTTAATTGACGCGTGGCGTTTGTTTCACCGGACCGAGAAAGACTACACTTGGGCTAGAAGCACACCGTTTATAGCCAGAAGGCTGGATTACATTTTCTGTGATAATAATCTACTGGCCAATATTGAAAATGCATACCATGAAATTGTGATCTTCAGCGACCACAAAGGGGTAGTAGTCAAAATATGTGATAATACATTTAAAACAGGACCGTCGATCTGGAAACTTAATAACTCCTTATTGAAAGATGACAATTTCGTCCTAGAAATGAATGCATTCATAGATGATTTTACAAGGGACAACTCAGAGCTTGAACCGACTGTTAAATGGGAACTTCTTAAGGTTGAAATAAAATCTTTCTGTGTACAGTATTCAAACACAAAGAACCAGCTCAGGAAAAATAAAGAACGGGAATTAGAACTGGAGATTGAAAGGACAAATAAGCAGTTACTGGCAGAACCTAACAATCAAAACTTACAAAAACAAATGGCAATCCTTAAACAGACTTTAGAAATATTTCTGCTACATAAAGCAAGAGGGGCCCAGATAAGGTCGAGAGTTAAGTGGATAGAGCAGGGTGAAAAAAACACAAAATACTTTTTATCACTAGAAAAGAGGAACGGAATTGTAAACACAATATATGAATTAAGGGTAAAGGATAACGTCTTTAAAAAACCGTTAGACATATTGGATCAGATCCGACAGTTTTTTGAGGGTCTGTATAGGAAAGATAGTATAGAAATGGAAGGAAAGACATTATTGAATGGCTATCTGGAAAACACTGAATATCCAATACTAGACGAAGGCGAAAAAGAACTAATGGAAAAAGATATTACAGTAGAAGATATGGGAAACGCATTATCTAAACTTAACAATGAGTCAGCACCTGGGAGTGATGGACTTACGACTCCCTTCTATAAATGTTTTTGGTCTCGACTTAAAACATTGCTATGGGAAAGCCTATCATATTCAGTTAGAAAGGGAGAACTTACAGCCACTCAAAAAAGGGGAGTAATCACATTAATACATAAGGGAAACAATCTAGAGAGGAATAACATAAACAACTGGAGACCAGTGAGTCTTACCAACACAGATTATAAAATCTTTTCTAAATGTCTAGCCTTAAAACTCCAGAGGGTCATGGATAAACTCATACATAGCAATCAGGTAGGTTTTATTAAAGGCAGATCTATTACGAATTTGATTCGTACTATAGATGACTGTTTGACTTTAGCAAGGGAGGGAGAGGGTGGGGCAGGCATTTTGGTCTCACTGGATTTCCAAAAGGCCTTCGATAGTATTGAAAAAAAAGCAATTATATATGCACTTGAAACCTTCAACTTTGGTAATAACTTTATTCAATATGTCAAAACATTGATACGGAGTACAGAGAGCTGTGTAAAAAATGGGGGCTGGGTCTCCAAATGGTTCAATACAGAACGTGGAGTGAGGCAAGGCTGCTGTGTCAGTCCTCTACTGTTTATTTTGGTGGCAGAAATTATGGCCATCAAGATAAGACATAATCCAGATATCAAGTGTATACAAATGGAAAATACTCTGAATCATAAACTGCTCCAGTACGCAGATGACGTAACATTGATGTTAAACCATACTGATGACCTCAAAGAAGCTCTCAGAGACATCGCAGCATTTGGAGAATTTTCAGGGTTGAAATTAAATAAGAACAAGTGTAAAGGGATGGAAATAGGAGATGGGCATATGAGAACTTGTGATATGGGAATTTCGTGGGTCAACAAGGGAGATAACATGAAAATACTGGGCATCTACTTCAATGCTGATAAAGAAATATCCTGTGTGGAAGAGAATTGGAAAGAAAGGGTAAGGAAACTTGAAGAAATCATCCAAAGATGGAAAAGACGCAATTTATCATGTTATGGTAAAGTAACTGTGGTAAAGAGCTTACTACTATCACAATTGAGCTATATAGTACAATCAGTAAGTCTGCCACAAAACATACTACAAGAAATAGACTCTAAGATATTTAAATTCATCTGGCAGAAAAAATATTCAAATAAGAAAGCATTTGAGAAGGTAAAAAGAACTGTAATTTGCAAAGAATTGTCTGAAGGAGGATTGGGTATGATTAGTATAAAGGACCAACAGAAAATATTCCTAATGAAGTGGATGAAATGGCTGACATCGAAAGGCAATAGGACGAATGAAAGCCACATAAACACCTCTGAACATTTCTTCTCACAGTTTGGGGGTAGCAAATACTTTGTAGAAAGTAATTTCAGCCTTAAACATAAGGCAAAAATAAACACTATCACATCTTTGTTCTGGCGAACTGTAGCCAGTGCCTGGATAGAAGCAAAGGACACAAAAGTAATTGTTAGTGACACGGACAACATGTCACTACAGGAATTGTTAAATCAACCCTTGTTTAATAATAAGTTGTTCCAATATAAAAGAAACCTCCTTTTCTTCCCGAAATGGATCAAGGCAAATATAAGATATATACATGACGTGTGGAGCGAGAGAGGAATAATCGGAAGAGAGACCATAGAGGAAAAAACAGGAAATTACCCAAGCCTAATGTTTGAATATAACGCAATGATAAATGCCTTCACAGAAAACCAGAGAACGCTTTTAGGCAGTGTTACAAGGAACATGATTAGGGAAGCAAAAGAGACAGCTTGTAAGCTTCCTGAATATATTGAATGTTTCTTTGCCAAAACTAATAAACAAATAAGAAATAGATTTCTAAACAGTAGAGAAGGCACTAGTTGTGGAGTTGGCTTCTGGAAAAGAAAGCTTGATATCGATGTCACAAAATATTTTATGGTAGCAAAAAATTCATCTAGGGAAAGTAGACTTAGGCTTCTTCACTTTAAATTAATCCATAATATCTACCCTACCAATATTTTACTTACAAGAATAGGAATAAAATCATCAGAAAATTGTGCTTATTGTAATGAAAGAGACTACATAGAGCATGTCTTCTTTTACTGTAAGAAAATCAGGGGATTTTGGAATCATATAGCCAATGTCATTCTTATGAAAACGGGCCATAAATTAATCATGAACGAGGTGACAGCACTCTTTGGAATAGTGAAAAAAGATTGTAACGAATGTACAAGTAAGAAAATAAATACTATAAATCATATTATATTAGTGGCCAAGCTATGTATAAGTAAGCTGAAATATGGAACCATGAATAATATTTTCCATATCTTTGAAATAGAATGGAAGCATAGAGAACATTTCATCGAATAGTTATTATTTGTACGCCACGAGATGTCTCAGTATCCTTAACTCATCTCAGGCTCCATTAACGTTAAATATGAATGGAAATTTTATTGTATGAGCGAGTAAAATAGAGATAAAGAAAAAAAAAAAAAAAAAAGGGCAATGACGAAAAGATGAAAAATGCAACAAATTTTGGTATTCCAATGTGCATGAAAGTAAAGTTATTCCACGGTCACTTTTTATTTTTTATATTCTGGTACTGATAATATTATATTATTATTATTTGGTTAGAAAATTGGTAGACTTTTTTTTTTTTTTTTTTTTTTTGCTGTTTTGTTTTCCTTGTCTCGATTGACTCTATTATGCATCATATTTGAATTAATTATTTTATAGATGACTCATCCTCTTAGTATTTAAAACCATTGGGAACACACGTAGCACATGGAAGACAGATTTATTTTATTTTATATTTTTTCTGAAATGTCTGTCTGTTCTTTTAATCTGTATTTTTAAAACTTCTGCTCAGGTTTATTATATATATTTACTGATTATTATTATGATTGGCTTGTGTTTGTATTGCTACAGTACCAGCTGTTTAAAACTGAACTCTAAAACTGATCAGCTGATAATGTTAAAGACCTAGAGGGTTCGAGAAGGCCGACAACACAGAATTCAGTAGTTAACAATTCTGGGATATAAAAGACTCAAGTTGGGTCCGATCCCCAGGATAGTCCCCATAGACAGCTGTGTATTCATTTACTTGGTTATATTATTATGTTCTCTCTTACTCATCTATTTATTTATTCATCTATTTATTTATTCATCTATTTATTGACCTTAATTCCACCGAGTATCTACATATATGTTCAAACACACCTATATGGGCATCTATATATATTTTTAAAAAAATTAAAAAAAAAAATTTGAAGTTGTTCATGTCTGTTGGCTTAATTAGGTACCCTATTATTTCTTTATTTAGTGATCACTGAGTCATGCACTGAATGAATACATTCAAAATCGCATTTCAATCTGAGCTCTTAAAAAAAAAAAAAAAAAAAAAAAAAAAAAAAACAGAGATTGAAAACCGATAGATTTTGGGTCTTTAAGGCCAGGGGGCGGTCCGTGAGGGGAAGGTGCTGTTGGAACCCCTACACTTAATATTTAGTATACTGTAATTATACTTGGCATGACATAAGAATTAAGTAATGTACAATAAAACTACGTCAAATTCTATTTTTTTGCACACCTTATTGCTGTTCATAGAATAAACAGCAGGAAAACCTTTGGTACAAGATATTTTTTTTTTAAAGTGTTCCATCAAACTGCTTTGAATTTGGCATTCACATAGACACATACCGTCTACAGGTTCTGTACCAAAAAGCAAAAGAAAAAATTGTAAATGCTAACGACCATGACCTTGAAAGTATCGTTTCTGTCACTATTTTTTTTTTTAAAGCAAACATGACTACATTTTTAATGAAAAAGTAGCCATTCAACCTTCCTCTTTGGTTTAGGTACTAAATCAAGAAAAGACTATGCTTAACTTGCTAAAAAAAAATAATAATAATATCAGCCAAACACATTAATAAACAAAATAATGAGATATCTTGTTCCAAAAATTCTGCCTATTTTAAAACTACCACTCAATGTGCTAAAAATAGAACTTTGTTGTACATTACTTCGTTCTCATCGTATCATGCCAATTACTGTATACATAGTAAAAACTAAGCGCATGACGTCCTAAACCATGTTTTACCCCTCATGGACCTCACCTTGGCCTTAGAAGTAATATTTCTAAAGTATTATTATTGTTTTCTGAGATCTAGCGAGTCCAAAGTTTGACTTATGACGTCATGGGGACAGTTTCTATGGTAAAGACGTCGACAGGTCAAATAAAAGTTTTAACAAACACATAACGTTTTGTTCCTGATGTATCGTTTTTTGTTGTTGTTTTTTTTCTCTGTCTTGCTATACTGATATTATGTCAGTCGATGCAATGGAAATCAACAAGAAAAACAACAACAACAACGACGACGACAACAACAACAACAACAACATCCAGCAAGAGCACATCCTGCCACCAGTCACATCAATTGCTAACCATCCACAACGCAGTTTGTATACGGTTTGCTACGATCTCATCCACTTCACCCCTGCCAGACAACCTTAAAACAAGCTGGAGTTGTTTTGGTTGTTGTTGGTTTTTTTTTGTCGCTTTCCACGTTTTAAATCGCCGCTTTTGCCGATGTGAAGCACAGAATGGAACAGAATGCGGTTTCACAATAAAAACAATAAATGAAAAAAAGAAAATTCAAACCACAAATTCCATTTAACTCTGTGGAGGCTTATCTGAGGTTTGGTCACCTAGCGACTGTTTCCGGTCCCAGGGTTTCTGATAGTGGGAGAAAGAGAAAGTTCTCCCAGAGTCTGGGTGATCTGGCGGGTGTGTGAAACTGCCTGGCTTATGTTAACTTACGGTCACGTGACCAAGCATTTTGTTATACTGTGTCACCACTTCTTGTTTACAGAAAATGAGAAGAGAGAGGGGGGTTGAGAAAGAGATTACGTATGAGGACGTGTATGTGAGAGAGAGAAAAAGAGAGAGATAGAGAGAGAAAAGAGAGATTCAGACAGACTGAAAATAGAAATGCTGACATGGGGAACTGGATAGAGAGGAGAGGAACAACACATACACACACATAGACAGAGTACAATAGCAGTAGCAACAACAACAGCAACTGAAAGACATAACAAGAGTCAGGCGCAGTGAGCAAAAGAGGGAAAGACAGAGAGATGAAGCGGGGGGGGGGGGGGGGGAGAGACGACGAAGGGGAAAGGTGAATGAGAAATGAAAGGAAATAATGCTTTGTGTGTTTCGCTTTTGTATGTTTTTGTATGTTAATTGTGGTGGTGAAGTATCTAATGTTTTATCTGCTGTGGAGACTTAGCTCAGGATTTGACTTGTTCGGCTCTTAGCAGTTACCTGGACATTTCCAAATCTACTATCTTAACTTTGCTCATTAAGTCTTACCAGCATCTACAATTCTGTGGTTTTCCTAGTGAAATATTTGTGGTTGACTCAACTGGTTCCTGGTCGATTGGTTATTCCGGTAATGACTGGTTGCTCGGGTTCCTGGTCAGATGGCAGATTGGCTAAGGCTGAAAAGGTGTGACGGTTCTTTCGTTGGCTGCTGAGCTGACATTTTTTCTTACTTTCTCTAAAAAAGACAGGGGCCCTGGTTATTTTAGTCAATCTACATTAAAGGAACGCAATCATTCTTGATGGCTTTTTTAACTGTCATGGTTTTGCTAACCGCCTTTTTTGTTTGCTTAAATTTGGTGCAATCTGTTCTTGACTATAGTTTTTTTTTTTTGACGTGTTTCACGAAATAGAACAGTTGAAATTTCACGTTTGAGCGAGTAAATAATGTCAGAATGGTGTCCAGAGACATAAAACAATCCCAAAAACTTAATACCTCAAGGATGGACAAGCACTGTCACCAATTCTACATTACAGTCAACAAATCCTTCTGTCTTGGGTCTCGAGCATGGCAAACAGTTTGCCTTTGTAAAGGAAGAATGATGACGTTCGTGTTGTCTGTGTTTGTTGTCAGAAATATCATATTGTTAATAATTTTCATTTTCAGAGACAACTGCTTGGTATTTGTTTTTTTTTTTTGTTTTTTGCGACTATCGTGATAATGAGTGACATTTGGAAGTGCTACGGTTTCCAAGTGAAGTCGAATATAGAAAATATTCTCAATTGTGTTCACTGTTCAGCTTGATTTTCTTCATTCGGCTTCTCTAAGGATGCTGACCCGACCTGAGCATTACCTTTTTTGACAGTGCGCAAAGTGGCAGTTATGACGCCGAGGCTGAACCCACGCTGAAACTCTAACCCAAAAACTCCTTTGTTGATAAACCTGGTCGTCAAAGGCGTTAATATCATCATAGTTAGGCAAGTTTCAACATTCACCGTGGGAAATGCGATATTCTCGGAGTTATTTCTGAACAATCACATAAAACGACATGGTAAAATCTGTGTTGATCCATGAAGATTTTTTTACGTTGTACATGTCAAGTTTTCGTTTGTTTGTTTGTTCATGAAATAGTTTTTTGACAGTACACAATACAGCCTGCTACTGTCACCCCCACTGTCTTGTGGGTCATCTCGGGAGAGAGGAAGACTAGGGGAAGGTAACCCTGAATACAAATACCACACTGCCTTGTGTGTTGCTATGATAGCAAAGGCTATGGGAGTAAACCCAGACAGAAAATCAGGAGTGGAGACCCGAAGGTGGTTGTCAGGGAGAACTGCATCAAACTGGCTTCCAGCATCTCCTGCAGCCGGACTAGTTCCAAATGTATTGACCTGGTCTCTCCCTTGGGTTTAACTAGAATGGCAGAGAGAGGGGTGGTGCCTCTGGGCAAAGCACCATCTCTTAAAAATAGCCCAGGCAAGGCAGCAAAACGAGGAGGCGTTTGCTCGGGCTTGGCAAGCGTCTGTCTCTCCTCTATAAGCCCACCCATTTCCGATTTGGAGAGGACACTCCAGCCATCCGTTACGGATGGGCACAACACGGGAGGTGGCAGTTACCGGTGATAAGCTCAATCCATTTGGCGTACGGATGAGCGCCAGGGGTCCCCTCTGTCGGTGGGAGCGGCTTTTCAGCTGCATTGATCAACTACCGCCCGCCGTAACCTGGGCAGCCCCCAGGCAGTTGGGTGTTGTTCCGCCACGTCAGCCTGCTTCATAAGATGGTTGGAGCTAGACCAAAAGTCAAAAAGCTGACGTAAAGTGTGCACCTGGCAAAAACAGTAAAAATACTAAAACTTGGTACCTGGAACGTCAGAACAATGCGCCCAGGCTTGCAACAGCAAGATCTCACTGATATTGACTCCATCAGGAAATCCCAAATTATTGATCGAGAACTTCAGCTACTAAACATCGACATCGCTGCCCTTCAAGAAACTCGACTTCCCGACTCCGGGTCAGTCAAAGAAGAAAACTACACCTTCTTCTGGCAGGGCCTTAGCAGCGAACAGCCGAGAATCCACGGCGTGGGCTTCGCCGTAAAAAACTCCCTTATCAATTCGATCGCAACTCCAATTGGAGTGTCAGAACGCATCATGACACTCAGACTGAACACCCGGTCTGGTTTTACCAACATTATCTGTGTCTATGCCCCAACACTTACCTCCTCTGACGAAACCAAAGACATTTTCTACGAGGCATTGCAGAGGACTCTCCACAACATCCCTCTCACCGAAGGCCTGCTAATTCTGGGTGACTTTAACGCTCGAGTGGGAGCAGATCACTCCGCATGGCCAAAGTGCATTGGGCACTTCGGCATTGGCAACATCAACGAAAACGGGCAGCGCCTTCTGGAGCTATGCTCCGTAAACTCATTATGTGTTACAAACACGTACTTTGACCTTAAGAGATGCCAAAGAACATCATGGCGCCATCCCAGGTCTGGCCATTGGCATCAATTAGATCTTATTCTCTCAAGGAGGAAGAGTTTGGGCTGTATAAAAATAACTCGTTCCCTCCACAGTGCTGACTGTGACACCGACCATGCACTGGTAGTCAGCAAAATCAAAATTTCGGCCAAGAAAATATACAGATCAAAATCCCCTTCAATCCCTAAGATCAATGTAACAGCAATCAGAGATGAATCAAATAGAAAGTCATTTGAAAAGTTATTTGCTGAAAGCATGGATAATGTCAGCCAATGTGACTCGGTAGATGAAACATGGAACACTCTCAGTTCAAAAATTCATGACTGTGCCATCAAGTCTTTTGGACAGCATAAAGTTTCAAACAAGGACTGGGTAGCCCAGAACAGCGAAATTCTCCTACCTCTCATTGAGCAAAAGAAATCTGCTTTCAATGAGTATAACAGAAATTGCAATCAGAGTACAAAAACTTGTTTGAAAAATGCAAAAGCTAAACTTCAGCTGGAGGTAAGACGTTGCGCCAACAAATACTGGACAGACTTGTGTAACAGCATACAAGAGGCAAATGAAAAGGGAGATATGAAAACCGCCTTTAGTCAGATGAAAGTAGCTCTTGGGCCAATCATCACCAAAAGCGCCCCACTTAAGTCTGTAAATGGTAAACCCATCACAGATAAAAATGAACAACTGAATAGGTGGGTAGAGCATTACTCTCTGTTGTATTCAACTGAGAAAAATATTCCACCAGATTTTGAGGAACACCTCCAAAAACTGCCAATAATGGCCGAACTTGACGCTGAACCTTCCTTAGTCGAGCTTTCCAATGCAATCGACCACCTGTCTGCTGGAAAAGCCACAGGAAGTGACAACATTCCTGCAGAGGTATTAAAAGACCTAAAAGGCCCACTATTACCACACCTGTATAATCTGTTACTGCAGTGTTGGAAAGAAGGCGTGATACCACATGATATGAGAGACGCCAAAATTGTCACACTTTACAAGAACAAAGGAGACAAAGGCGACTGCAACAACTATCGAGGCATATCCCTCCTCAGCATTACTGGAAAGGCTTTTGCTCGCGTCATCCTCTGCCGCCTTCAACAACTGGCGGAAAAAGTCTTACCAGAAACACAATGTGGCTTTCGAAGCAAACGATCAACTATTGACATGATATTTGCACTTCGGCAAATCCAAGAAAAATGTAAAGAACAAAACAGGCCGCTTATAACATGCTTTGTGGACCTAACAAAGGCTTTCGACACCGTAAGCCGATCTGGCCTGTATGCAGTCCTTAAATCCATAGGCTGTCCACCAACATTGCTAAAACTTATTGCATCCTTCCACACTGACATGAGGGCATGTGTCAACTTTGAAGGCTGCACATCCAATTCATTTGCTGTAAACAGCGGTGTGAAGCAGGGATGTGTTCTTGCTCCTACCTTATTTGGTATATATTTTGCAGCCCTACTCAAGAATGCCTTTGGTCAAGGTTCAGGTGGAGTACTTATTAACACCAGAGTGGACGGCTCCATTTTTAATGTTGCCAGACTAAAAGCAAAATCTCGTACAGAGCATATTATGTTACAAGAGCTCCTCTTCGCAGATGATGCTGCAATCGTGGCCCACGATGTGACCACGCTCCAGGCTCTCATCAATAGCCTTGCCAAAGCCTGTGACAAATTCATGCTAAGGATCAGTGTCTCAAAAACTGTAGTTTTGACACAAGGCTTGAGAAACCCCAACCCAATCATGCTGAATGGCTCTCCTCTGGAGCAAGTGGGAAAATTCTGCTACCTAGGCTCAACCATCAGTGGTAGCACAGACATAACAACTGAAGTAAATGCCAGAATAGGAAAGGCGGCCACAGCTTTTGGCAAACTCTCAAAAAGGGTGTGGAACAATAGCAAGCTGACCATCAAAACAAAGGTACTCGTGTACCAAACTTGCGTCCTAAGCACCCTGCTGTATGGCTCAGAGACATGGACCACCTACTCCAAACATGAAAGATCCCTCAACTCCTTCCACCTGCGCTGCCTACGCAAAATTCTCAAGATCAAGTGGCAAGACAGGATCTCAAATATCGAAGTTCTGAGCCGAGCCAACATTCCATCAACTCAGGCTCTCCTAGGCAAAAAAAGACTGCGGTGGCTTGGACATCTCCACCGTATGGAAAATGATCGCATCCCCAGACAAATTCTCTACGGGGAACTTGCTACTGGCAACCGACCCAGAGGTAGGCCACATCTGCGATTCAAAGACACTTGCAAGGTCACGATGAAAGCATTCAACATCGACCCCAATGAATGGGAGAACCTTGCAAATGATCGAAGCAGATGGAGACAAAAATTGCGCAGTGGCACGCTCGCAATAGACTTCAAGGTAAAAGAAACATACCTGACAAAACGACAGAGGCGGAATGAAAACACTCGCCAAAGTGAACCCAAAAGACTGACCTGCAATCACTGCCATCGCACTCTCGGGTCAAACATTGGTAGAATAAGCCACGAGAGAAGCTGTCAGTCAAAGTGAAAGTGAATATTCTAGCTGCTAAGACCGTCTGTAAAGACGCTAAAGGCCATATAGTTTTTTAAAACCACAGAAAATCTATGGGGTCGCAGCAGGGCTCAGAACAAAGTTGAAGTGGAGCATAAAAAAACAACAACCTAAATCGAAATAAAATAACAAAGGCGCGGAGCTTTGCATACCGGTACTACAACTTTTTTAAAAATCTTTATTTTGACCACATTGTAATATTGTATGTTTATATATTTATTTGTTTATTGTTTTTTTGCTCAAACTAACCAGAGATGCAAACAAGTTTCATACATGTTTTTTGTTTGTTTGTTACAGTGTGATCCAGGCGTGGGAACGGATGCATTTTTTGACTTCATCTACCGAAGATCTCAGGAGAGTAGCCTTCTTATGGTCATGGGCAGCGCCTGCACGGAGGTGACCAAAACTATTGCCGAAATTGTGCCTTACTGGAATTTGATTTTGGTGAGTCATCAAATCTGACACTGTTTCCAGTTATGTATCTTCTCAACCAATCATTCATTCATCCATTCCTCAACCTGTACATTTGTACTTTTAGAGATATACAAAACACTGAAATGTTCAAGATAATTTTGAAAAAGACCCTTTTAGTTGATGGAATGCAATCCCAACAGTTTCTGACTGTTGCCACATATTTTAGTAATGTTTTGTCAAATACAAGTTCTATGGGCAGTGCAATCAGTTTTCTACTCACATTCAATTTATCAATAATAAAAAAGTTTGTCATGGTCCTCTGTGGCATCTAGTTTTCCTGTACTTGTTCTCCCCCGCAGGGCTTCGAAAATACATTCTTGGGGGAGGGGGGCGCGCTAGAACCATGGTTTCCAGCTGTCTGTTTTCAAACGAGGCTTCTGGCGGTTCTTACGTCCTTGCGACGACCAGATTCCGTATCTAAGAGATCGGCATAATTGAATCCCTAAGAAAACCATCCTCATGCGATCTTCAGATTAACTGTCAAGATTAGACGTAGGAACGGTTTACAAGGTCATCTTCCTTCCATAAGAAATCCTGCAGTTTTATCGGCATAAACACCAGTCCTGTGTCTTGGAGGAATCATTGTTTTTGGATGTCTTTATCCATTTACTTATTGGGGTTTATTATCATGAGTTTTAGAGGATAAAGTATCACAAACAGTATGCAGAGTGCTCGGACGAAGCCTTGAGTCTATCTATCTATCTATCTACCTGTCTGTCTGTCTGTCTGTCTGTCTGTCTGTCTGTCTGTCTGTCTGTCCGTCCTTCCGTCCGTCCGTCTGTCTGTCTGTCTTTCCGTCCGTCCGTCTGTCTGTCTGTCTGTCTGTCTGTCTGTCTGTCTGTCTGTCTATTTATTTCCTGTCGGTCTGTCTGACTGTCTGCTCCTTCCTCTCACTGCCGTCCATGTGGTTACTTGAAAGAAGAGAAGATCTAATTGCCCCAACCTTACAAGCCGGTCAGACAGAGACCCTGATAAAGAGAAAGTGTGTACCAAGGCATTATTGTGGCACTCAACAATTAACAGGGGGTCATAATCAGAAGCCACCAGACTTAGTCTAGAAACGAGTGTGTCCGCCTCTTGCATTGATGACAGGCTGGCACACGCGACGTATACACAGAGTCAGTCTAGTGATTTGCAGCAGTGTTTACTGTCATGGTCGAGCATCTGCCATTAAATTAGTTCACCTGTTGTCTCTTGAACTGTTTTGAAGAGATTTCTTAAAATAATGTCGAGTGCGAATAAATGCATCTTGTCTGCGAGTTGTCACTCTTGGTCGGCCTGGCCTTTGGCGGTCTTTTACTGTCCCGGTTTCGGCCAGACGGTTTCTTGTATCTTATACCTTCTATCTGCTGACGTTAAATCTCCTAGCTACAACAGCAGTAGGGGATCCGGGGTTAGGCATCCCAATAATTGGATTTCTTTCATCTTGGCTTAGTGCGGCATGTTTATCATAATGAAAAGCGCTGATTTAAACACGGCGAATTGGCGAGTTAAAGAAGTTGAATCAAACTTTCCAGGTGTGTTTGTCCTTTTTTAAAAAAAGATCGTTTTAAGGCTATGAGAAAGGAAAAATCAAAATCACGTGACCTGGTTGCCCAAGATGACAAAAGGACCCTACCTGGAGGAAAGTAAAATTCGTAAACGGTCTTAGTGTTCCCAACAAGGTGTAAAATTTCAACACAGTGGGTGATGCAATTTTAAAGTTACGCGCTTTTAAAATGTGTCATGTTATTTTTGAAAGTCTGTATAACAAATATATGTAGTTTATGACGAAAGATTTGCCTGCACGGGAAACAAAGGAATTATTTCATTCGTTAGTGCCAGCCAGGAACCCCCAGATCTCTGTGCTTCTACAATACATAAAATTAGTGATCATCAAACTGCTTTTCCAGGAGGGAACCTCTTTAAAATTACAGTAATTATGTCAGCACGTACACACTTCTTGAACATATTTGTTCTATGAAAAAGTTCTGTAAATCCACGTCAAGAGCATTCTAATATGCAGTTCTTTCAAACTGCCAGCTGTGCCCCACAGATCGTTTTACAACAGACATCTAAGCATGGATCGACATGTTCCACGAAATTTTTGCGACAAGCCCACATAGATGAAGAAATTTGCAGATGCATTGACAGTGTAAAACAAATCTGCCACATAATTTGTCAGAAACTTGTACGTCTCTGAGAATCTGGAGGCATTTCTGATGATCTGGGGCTGAACAAAATTGTACATCTGTACGGCGTGGATGGGGATGCCGATGCTGAGGTAGACCAACGACACCACCAACAACATCCTGACTACTCTCTGATCCACACCAGACTTGACTGTAGAAAGTTTAGCTCGCTGAGTTCTGGCTTGATACAACTTGACACTGATGAGCACGGAGCAGATCAACACAAGTGAAATTAGGACGGGGCCTTTGATGTTGCCAGAAATCGCTGAATTCAGCAAGTTCAGAATGTCGTAATTATCTACAAAGAATTGAATCAGCTCGGCACTAACCACAGTAGTGTTAGTTTGGGGTTTGTACCTGTCAACTAATTTGAAACCAGCGAAAAAAGGACCAGACGCTGCGACCCAGAAGAAAATCACAGAAAAAATGTAGATTTTGGTTTTATTTGGCGAGAAAATTCTACCAATTTGAAATGGGAAATAGACAGCGATGACTCTTTCAACAGAAATCAGAGCGATGATAGACCCGGATAGAAAACCGGTGAATCTGTTTATTCCAGCTAGAAAGACGCGGTCGTAGGCGGCCAGAGTGTTGGCGATGTTAGGGTTAATGAGATGTAACAGCCCGTAGCTCCGCCTGACTGGGATGACAATGACAAAGAGCAGGTCCACCACGGCCAGGGACATGAGAAGTATATTGGTACTGTCAGTGAGTCCATGCTGACTTAACACTGCAATGTTCAGTACATTGCCTACAATACCCAGCAAAGCGATGGCGTGAATGAGAAAACAGTCAATCACGAGTTTTGTCACTGTAATGATCTGGTCCATGTCATGGCCAGTGCAGAATTAGCCAACAAAATCTGAAAAAAAGTTGGTAAGTGGTAAGTAAATACAGATGAAAATTTTAAAAATAAATAAATAAATAGAAAAAAACGCCACTGGAGATCGAACACTGAAGTTCACCGCACCAAGTGAGTTTTTTTTGTTTTTTTTTATGAGTCGCTGGATTCTGAAAAAAAATAAAAATTTATAATAAAATTTAAGTCGCACTTTCTTATATATTGTGAAATCATAGACCAAAAATCTGAAAATTAGTTTCCATCATGTTACTGCTAGATTTAAAATGTTATTTAACGCCCTATGTCTATTGTGTCCAGAACTCTTATGTCAAAGGCTATCTGCTGACAGTTTCCAGTATTTACTTGTCTGCTTTTTTCTTCGCTTCTGATTCTGACCTTTGTCTCATGTTTTACCCACAACAGGCGGTGACATATCCCTGGTGAGCAGTGATTACAAAACAGCTCATTTTAGAATTTTATTTCCTTATATTATTTTGCTTTGATAACAAGGATAACAATTTTAAACTCGTCCAACTGTCGTGATGACGTCACAGACTTGTAATTTTTTTTTTCTTTCTTGCATGTGATATTTTACAAAGTCATTATTATTCAGTTTTTCAGGCACGACGCAGCCAGTAATTATTTGCCCATTTGAGATCAGAAAACACAATGCAGCAAAGGAACAAAGATATGTTTAATTGTAGTTGTCGATATGTCTTAAATAATCCCCAGTCTCTATTTTGAAAGGAAAGATAAAACATTTGTCTCATTGTTAAAGACCATGTAAAGTCTTAATTTCATAGTGTATCGACGAATCTACCCACAGCTTGTAACTTAAAATGGTAGGCAGTGGGGAATAAACATTGCATCATAATTCACATAGATCACAAAGTAACTGACAACAGATTGTTTCCAATTAAAAAAGAACTATGGGTATTAACTTGCAATTGCTGTAGAATCCACAAAAACCATCAGTCAATGATACATTTGCGTGAATGATTCTTAGTATGAATGCTGTAAGTCTGTGCTTTTGTGTTGCCATCAGTATGTGCATGCAGGTGTGTTTGTTGATGTGTTATTCTGGACCTGGGAAGGATCTCTTACAGGTGTGTTTCTGTTTTGTTTGTGTGTGTGTGTGTGTGTGTGTGCGCGCGCGTGCATTTTGTGGTCAAAATAGGGGGTGGCAAATACATACAGATTTATTCGAGTGTCGAATTATCGTTTTCTGTCATGCTGCAAACTCTACACTCAAAACCAAGCCTTATGTAGTACCGGACTTAGCAAGCAGAGATTCAACTCAGGTTATGTGTGTCACAAATCCCAGACTGGGAAATGTAATAATTATGACAGGACAACAATCACGAACGAACAAGTATAACACTTAACAGAACAACCAACCAGACTCACACATTTATTATACATAAAAAATAAAGATATACGTGCATGACATTCTTCAGTTCAAATACCATTCAATGGTCAGTATTCCCGACATTCATTCTTCTACGGGTCCACAACCCGATAATACTTTCTAAAATATGCTCTGGCCTCAGCCTCACATCTATATATGTACTACTTGCGGGCCTCTCTTATTGGCTCCTGCTCAACCTAATCTCCGTATCTCAATCTCCCCTCGAGGTCTTAATAGCACATTAATATTTCAATAGCACATTATATTCTCAATGGCACATTAACATCTTAATAGCACATTAACATCTTAATAGCAACGTCCCTGTCTGTGGCCAGACTGCCACGACTCATGTGCTCCCGCTGTCCTGCGCGACAGCTTCACTCAGGCAGCCCTGTGGGTAGCCTTCTGCCCAACCCCGGCACAAGTCCGCTCACCGCGGGTGGCTTCTCTGCCCGACCCCGGCACCTATAAAAATAACATTACATTTCTATAACACCATACAATTACTATCCACTTCACCACTCATTACGAACTATCAAGCGTACACACAATAGTCCACCTTTCACTCACCACACCTCTTACGGTAACACACCTCTACCGTACCACACAGCACTCAGACTCGCTACGAATCCATGATCCGAACTTACATCTATCGCTCATTGCGCCCATCTCTATACACAGTAATCAATGACTTTCACATTCCTCACATATAACTTATTTACATCATGGTCATAGGAGAACATAGTACATCAATCATCATAATTATAAATCATAGTTCAACCTACCAGTCATCACTGGAAAACACACAATCTCCCGACTGCTTTCCCACGTCTGTCCCCTTGGACCTCTTAACTTGCAGTGACTTTTCACTACACAAGATTTACCTCATCGCCTTCACTTTACTCACGTCTTGCACGCTTCCACGTTAACTAACAGAAGTCAATATTGGTGAGCAGCCTCACTATCCCGTGAGTCAATCCTACACTTCCATGCCCCCGTAATCCTTGAATCTCGCTCACTCCACTCGTGACAATGTGTTTGCCGAACTTGCATTTCCATGTAGAGTTTATTATTTTGATATTTTTTGTGGTGGTTGTTACTTTTCTTCCGGCCTGTCGAATTGCGTTTTTGCTCAACAACATCGCCATGAGAATTATCAGAGTGATTTAGATAAAATTTTATCTAAAAAAAAAAAAACCTGCCAATTGGTTATACATGTATTACCTTGGCACTTCGATAAAGTCGAATAAATTTAAACATATAGCAGATCTCCTCGCCCCCCACCCCCAAAACCAGGGATATTGTCATTTTTGCTGAGCTTATTTTCTTTTTAATGTATACTACCTTTATAGTTCTTCTCAAGAATCGTGAACATTCATGTTACTGCTAGTATGGCTGACCTGCAGTGGTGCGTTGCTTATCTGAAATACATTTAACTTGCCTTACTCACACACCCTGTCAGAACATCTCTTTTATTTCCCTTCTGCTCCCCTCCCCCCCCCCCCCTTCCAAAAAAAAAAGATCAGTTTTCTTGATCAGTTCCTCCCCCCCCTCCCAATTTTCACACAAAATCCGTTCCCACCCCTTACCACTACATCCCCTCGATTCCCTCCTCCCCATTTCCAAACCAACACTCCTTTCCCGCCCATTAACCCCCCCCCCCCCACTTTGTTCTATACATGCATTCCCCCCACCCCCATTCCCCATTTCCGCACACAATACCCATCTTACACCATTCCTCCCCCTCCCCCTCACCCACCCATATTTACCACACACATAATATCCCCCTCCCCCCAAAGAAAAAACAACAATAGCAACACACACACACACACACACACACACACACATTAACTCCTCACTTGCCAGGCATTCAATCAGGAAAACATGAGAACCCCTTGCACCACATACAGCGAGAAGGTAATGGAGCGTAAAATACCACTCGCTAATGTCAGGGATAGGACCAAATCCCCGTGGAAGTGGGAAACACTTAACAACATGCAGGCAAAGTTCAAACATGACATATACATTGAGCCCAGTGCTTGTCACCCTGAGACGAGTGACAAATACGCGGTTTGATTGACACTTGGTTAAGGTTTAATGCACAACAGATACTCAATCATTAATATTGCAACCAGTCAGCATTGCTAATTTAATGTCACTAAGTGAACGTGGGAGACCAAATAGGATGAAGGTAGTGCATTTGCTAATGACAATAATTAGAAGAAAAAGAACATTTATGCAGCGCTTCATCCCGTCAAATGCAGTCCCCAAGCGCATTAGTCATTCTTCAGCTTACATTTAATTCACCAAAACAAAAGAACATAGTAAATAACATTTACATAGCGCTTTTTCGCGTCAAATGTAAGTTCTAAGCGCTTTGCAGTCATTCTTCAACTTACGTTCAATTCACCAATGCAAAAGAACATAGTAAATAACATTTACATAGCGCTTTTTCACGTCAAATGTAAGTTCTAAGCGCTTTGCAGTCATTCTTCAACTTACATTCAATTCACCAATGCAAAATCACATAGTAAATAACATTTACATAGCGCTTTTTCACGTCAAATGTAAGTTCTAAGCGCTTTGCAGTCATTCTTCAACTTACATTCAATTCACCAATGCAAAAGAACATAGTAAATAACATTTACATAGCGCTTCTTCACGCCAAATGTAAGTTCAAAGCGCTTTACAATCATTCTTCGGCTTACATTTAATTCACCAATACAAAAGAACATAGTAAATAACATTTACATAGCGCTTCTTCACGTCAAATGTAACTTCTAAGCGCTTTCCAGTCATTCTTCAACTGAAAATTCAGTTCACCAATGCAAAGAACATAATAAATGACATTTAAATAACACTTCATCACAGCAAATTAAATGTAAGTTCTAAGCGCTTTGCGGTCATTCTTCAACTTTCGTTCAACACACCAGTACAAAGGACATCATCATCATCATCGGCTCATAAAGGAAGCAAGGCATCCAATGTAATCATGAAAGGCGTTTTAACCACTGGGCCTTAAATTTTACATTAAATCATATAATGCATAGAAAGACGTAAAAGTGTATGCGGGCATATTTTAAAAGGTCTTGAAGTTCGCTATATTTTTAATATTTGCTTTGATTTTGAGCCACGACTGAGTTGAACATTTTAAGCTGGTGAAAAAAAAAGACACATTTTCTTCCAGTAGGATTAAAAAGTATGCCAGGAAATTTCGTTCTGCACCTCAATTTACACATTGGTGATCGAAACTCAACTTCAAAAATAACAAAATGTGTATTCCCCGAGCCAGCAGCCCAACTAGTTGCATTAAACCCAAGACACAGAACACCGAGACGGACCATTCCTTCTCCCATTGTATGTCCACAAATTGCGCGCGTATAAATACAGCGAGCACTATTCTCTTTCGTTCAGTTATGAAGGGGTGTGGTGCAAATTGTTGCACTGTTGACATTGATGATCCGTGCGCAAGTCGACGAATGGAATTATGACGAATTGATTCGTCTCGGTATCCTGTTTTTCGGATTAAACATTGGACAACAGTCAGAAATAGCTGTGGTTGCATTCCATCAATTAAAAATGTCCGTGTTTCAGGCACGTCTTAAACGTTTCAGTGTTTTGTACCTCTCCAAGGTTTTGAGGCAGCCAAATCCAGGTCTTCAGGTCAAGAATATCGGGATTCGTGGTATCATTCAGCGTGATAAAGATGTACTGTGGCGGTATGGGAAAAATATTTACTTTCTCAAATGCTTGAACAAGAATCTCCCCCTCCTGTCTTCCCATACCTTTCTCCTCTCCAATTCATGAACAGTCCGAAGATATCACGATGTGTTTTTCACCCACCGGATTCCGAGAATTGGAGTGAAGGCCAAATTTGTTTACTCTTTCGGGACGTATCCCCGATTTATTGGTGCCAGTGAAGAACGCGTTTGGGCGCATCCCCGATTTATCTGTGCCAGTGAAAAACGTGTTTGGACGTATCTCCGATTTATCGGTGCCAGTGAAAAATGCGTTTGGACGCATCCCCGATTTATCGGTGCCAGTGAAAAACGCGTTTGGACGCATCCCCGATTTATCGGTGGCAGTGAAAAACGCATTTGGTCTTATCAACGATTTATCAGTGCCAGTGAAAAACGCGTTTGGGCGCATCCCCGATTTATCGGTGCCATTGAAAAACGCATTTGGTCGTATCCCCGATTTATCGGTTCCAGTGAAAAACGCGTTTGGACGCATCCCCGATTTATCGGTGCCAGTGAAAAACGCATATGGACGCATCCCCAATTTATCGGTTCCAGTGAAAAACGCGTTTGGACGCATCCCCGATTCATCGGTGCCAGTGAAAAACACGTTTGGACGTACCGCCGATTTATACTGTATTCTACATTCAATTCTCTTTTATTTGATTTATAACTCGATACTTTTGTTTCTGTAAGTGTTTTTCTGAACAATTAATTAGGTCCAGACTTGACCGAAGCCCCTAACACTGACGTCCTGAAAGAGTTAAATAATTATCTCAATACATTTAATGATCCCGCCCCCTTCCCCCGAGTGTACAACGTTGGCTCATCAAGAGTGCCTCTGTGAAACCAGACTTTGGAAAAAGTGCTGCACTCACAAACATGACATTAGGAAATCGCCTGTTCGGATGCAAGACGGAAAGTGTAGACTTCCAAACTTTAAAAGGCAATTTTCTTAGTTTCACGTTTGTGTGGTTATGGGCGCTTGCCTCCGTTTTGCTTCGAAATAGGAAGGAAAAGTATTTTAATCCTCCACTCCGATATTTTTTTGGTTTAAATATTGTAAAGGGCACGTCAGGCTCTAAACGGTTGAGAATGTGTCTCAATTTGTGCGTCTCTTGCATTTTTAAAATTAATCTGGTGCTGTCAGTTGTCATGTCAGCCACAGTCTGGACCAGTCTTAGCTATCGTGTTTGTTCTGGTTTGCTTAATAGCCAGTCACCTTTAAAGTTACTGGCACTAAAGAGCTTTAAGATGCTATAATTAGCCCTGACGTCGAGGTCAGCCAGAAATAGATTCTACTCATTGTTCTTCTTTATCAGCTGGAAGCCCTGGTTGATCACGCTGAGCATCTTATATCTGACAGATATGTATGACAGGGCAGTAAATATATTCTCAGTCCTGTCTGTCTCTTCTCTAATGTCTCCGTGGCTGCTGGTGGCAAATGATTATTTTATCAGTAGTATGCTATTTGTTCTTCTTCATTTTCCTTTATTTGGTTGTCATTATCATCGCCACCGTCATCCCACTGGTCTACTTTAAATTTGTTCCATTTTTCATAAATTGATTTCTTTTGTGCTGTTTTTGTTCTTCCTTTCCATCCCCCACCCTCACTTTCCCTCAGGTGTCCAGCGCCTGTTGTATAAATGAATAAATTAATCGCCTCGTCATTTTCCATACATTTGCATCATCTTCCCTGTCTTATCTTGATCCTTGTTTCCCTCTATCACAGTTTGCCCTATAGTTTGATCATTGTTTTATGTAAAAAGTTTGAAGAATCACTTTCAAGAACAGAACCTCCTCCTCCTCCTCCCCCCCCCAAGCCTCCACTACCACCACAACACACATATATACATACTCCCCTATACATTCATCTCCTAGGTCCAATGTCACACTGAGACCCCCTCGCCCTTCCCGCCACATTTGATCTAACTGGGATGTTATTCATGCCAGGATAATTTAGACCTGACCCCCAGAGATCTGCATTTGCGGGCACAGATAACGTGATTAGTGAAATTATCTCTTGTTTCATCTTTCCTTCCCCCTAGATCTCCTATGCCGCCAAGTCCCCTGCCCTGAGTGAGCGAGAGAAATACCGGACATTTTTCCGTCTGGCGCTCGGGGACTCTGCCCTGAACCCCGCACGGCGCATGCTCATTAAACACTTCCTGTGGGACAAGGTGGCCGCTCTATACGAGGACTTGGAATCTCTGTCACTGGTAAGGGGAGGTAAATGCCGTCACCGGCGGGAAAACCAAAAAAAAAAAAAAAACTGGGCACGGTTGCCCAGGGCCGTAGAGTGCCCGCTTCTACACACAGATAACGCAGACACTGAATATTTCTGGTGATTTCAGATACATTGTGATTTCAAAATCTCATGTTTGAAATAAGTTACGGATGCAGAAAACTGACATGTGTAATCCCCGTGAACGTATATCATCCCTTTAAAATTACAAGGTTCTATCTCCGAAATGTCATTTTGAGACGATGTCTGTTACTTCTTCACTGCTCAGCCCGAGCTATTTCCGGACCAAATTTGTATGCTGGACACATGATCACTTTCTGGGTATCAATAAAGTAATATTACTGACAAAAAGCTGAAAGTAATTACTACAATGACGCTAGACAATAATATTTGAAGAGTCAAATTTAAAATTTCACGACATTAGTCCTGTAAATAAGCAAGTTTCGATTATCGTCGAGTTATTGGAATCCGCCATAAAATGCTGCCCCTTCCCCACCCCCACCCTCCCAACCGCCTGGTGACAGTGAAGGTGTTAAAGCGCTTTATTGTTGTTTTTCAATTGAAATGTGAAATTTAGTCATTTCGTTTTTCATTTAAATTTTGACCTTAAAAAGTAATGTTGTGGACATCTCAGAGGAATGTGAAATACCCAAATTCTCATCCACTGTTCAAAACTCTTTTCAACACATTATTTGGTCTTGGCGTAGTTGCTGTAAACGATTTAATGGTGCAGTACCGTAGTTTAACCCTGGCGGTCAGTCAACACAGAACACACTGCTACTATAACTAGTAATGCGTAATAACCTCAGTAACAACCCCTTGAGTGTCGACAGTGTATTGCCGAGAATAAGCTTTTGTACATTTTTTGCTGAGGATTTGTCTTATGTACAGCAGTTACAAAATTTTCTGACATTTGATGTGATTTGTTTTAAAGTTTCCCATGTACAAGTGGCAATAACTGGAGTGATCAAATTCCACTGTAACAAAGGCTATAGGAACCTAGCAATGTAACAAAGACTATAGGCACCTAGCCATATTGCTGTGGCATTGAAACTGTTACGCATGTAACTTTTTGCTTGCACGGGGGGAGGAGGGGCTGTTTCAGGCAACGGTCCTGACTGCTTAAAACTGCCGGTCATTACAGAAGTGAAGTTGCTATGGTTATCGTGGCCAGACGATTGCTCATTATTGGCCATTCTAAAACCTTCCAATCACTGGGACTATTGTTCGTCCAGGCGGTTTTCTGTTTGTTTGATTTTTTTTTTAGGTTTTAGTCTGCAGTTTTTTATGTTGTTGTTTTTTTAGAGAAAGGGGGGGGGGGTTGGGGGGCGGGGGCGAGACGACTATGTTTTTTGGAGTTCATTCATGTGTCTTGATACGTTTTTGGAGTTCATTCATTATTTTTATAAAGGAAAAAAAAAGTGCTTAATGTTTACGATTTGTTTACATTCCTGGAGAATTCACGACATACTTGTAGATCAAGACATGATTAAACGAGGCTGTGCAAAGCTCTGGAAATGATTGAGAGTTGAATACAGGCATTTGGCTGGGAGATGATTGACTGATAGCTCCATGGTGTCAAATGTTGAGAGAAATGTGATCAACACGGCGAGAGAACGTGGGGAAAAAACTCGGTAATTTTAGCTCCCGTGTGTCCTGTTTTCTCGCTTTCTCATTTTCTGTGTGGAAAATATAGCAACTGCAGCTTTACGGATGTCTAAACGATTACATGGACAGACAGACATACTAACCGACATGCAGACCTGTATAAGCTGGAAAATTTGATAAGATTTGATTTGTGGGTGAATAAATATAATGTGGCGTGATGAGGGTGTGGTGTATGGGGCGATAGATAGATAGATAGATAGATAGATAGATAGATAGATAGATAGATAGATAGATAGATAGATAGATAGATAGATAGATAGATAGATAGATAGATAGATAGATAGATAGACAGATTGACGGACAGACAGACAGACAGACAGACAGACAGACAGACAGACAGACAGATAGATAGATAGATAGATAGATAGATAGATAGATAGATAGATAGATAGATAGATAGATAGATAGATAGATAGATAGATAGATAGATAGATAGATAAAGGTTAGGCAGACAGAGAGACGGAAAGATGGATGAATGGATTGACAAGCAGACAGAGAGGCGGGTGGATGGACGGATGGATGGATGGATGGATGGATGGATGGATGGATGGATGGATGGATGGATGGATGGATGGATGGATGGATGGATGGATGGACTGGCAGACTGTCTGACTGAAGAAAGGGAAAAATACAGAGAGTGATATCAGGATGGGCTGACTGATAGAAAAACCAAACATGAAGACTGATTATGAGGTGACTAAATGAGACTGACACTGCAGAACTCAAAGAAAACAGTAAGATTTAACAAACAAAAACACACACACAAATACAAAAAAGAAGAAGAAAAGGCACAAATCAAAAGTCACGAGACAAAGATAGTCAGAACAGAAGGTAATGCGATAAGATTATAGTTGGGCTGTATTTGCAGAGAGCCTTTCACACCTGAAGTAGGACTCAGAGACGGCAAAGCTTGCGCCTCCTCTGAATTCGTCATAGTAGCCGATGTTGTTTGGTTCCACAGATTCTCCTAAAAACCGAGAGCTGAAAATGAAAACAAAACAAAAATAAAATGCAGTCTAACTCCATTTTAATTGTTTTTCGAGAATTTGAGTTCATTTTTTTTCCTTTGATTTAAATAGCATCTAAGGCTAAGGTTTATTTCGTCTCAGGAGAGTGAGACCTTTATTCCATTGAAAGACTGGAGGACCCTGTCTGCGCACCCTCGTGGGGTTATCTGAGTTTCCGATAAGGTGAAGTTACACCAAGCTTTGTCAATGGGCATAGGTGTCTGATATGCCAGGTTACTGCGCCCTCAGTCTAAACACCTAAACTCCACCTACCCACCCAATCCCCCCATCCCCGCCCTCTCCCCAAGTCTCGTCTAATGAGTACCGGGTAGCTTTATTAATTAGTGCCTCTCAAATCCAAATGTTTGTCCAGTGACCAAATTACACGAGCGCATCGGAAATGGAAAGTGAATCACTTCAAATATAGAAGCATTAAGTGACTTAACATTGGCTGTGGCCATCCGAGTAGACGGACGCACGTCGTGGTCACTTTCATTCCATTCACTCAAACATTCCTTTCTTCTCAGGACAAAACTGTTCTGTGAAAAGATAAGGGTTTGCCACTTTCCAGACACTCATGCACTTACCACTCTCTGCGCGCACGCATGCACGCACACACGCGCGTCACACACACACACACACACACAGATGTGTGGTTCAGCGGGCTTAGAAAGCAGACTCATGTCGCAGTGTAACTGAAATTGTATTTACATAATTATCATCCATGCCATATTGTTGTATTCTATTGTTGCTCTTGTTGATAAACAAAAATAAACCAACAAACAAGTATTCCGATTACCCAGAGTGTAACTATACAATCCTTTTTTTTTTCGTGATGTTTTAAAACTGATGCATACACTTATGTAGAGAAACTAACGGAAAATCTTGAAGTACTTTTATTAATTCTGCATTCTGCAAGTTTGGTTGCAAAATTTTCCTAGTAAGGTCATATCGTAGTGAGCAGTCTTTTTTTTTTTTTTTTTGAACATTTAATGATTTTATTTGTGAAATTTTTATTCATCAAGTTCTGAAATATCAAGCCTCAGTAAGGTAGCCAAAAAAAGACATGAAAGACACAAAGTGGCTGCCAACGTGCCAAGAGGCCATTAAACCCAAAAACTAAAGTCAATCTCAAATTCTGTTCGTCATCAAGTATTCAGGCATATTTTGTCCAATTCTTTTAAGAATAAAGCGTTTCCTTGGCTCCAGGCACTTTCTAACAAACGCAGGACTGTTTATAGATAACACGAAAGTTGAAGAGGGTGTAGAAATGAAGAAAGACACAACTTGAAATGCACTATTAAAATGTCTGAGAGCTTTAAACCTTTTCACAATGCCATGAGTATGACAGTATAAAATTAATCTTAGGTTTGAAATTATTTTTATTACTGATAATTTTTTCCCCGAGAGCAGGAAGAAAACAAGTTTGGCGTGGATCTTGTTGCCAGATTGGATTACTTAACCCCCCCAGTCGTAACAGAAGTAGAAAGTTACCAGGAAGTGCATACCTTGGAGATCATGCTCGGCCAATTTCAGCAAATTGATCTGTGGGGCAAAAGGAATTATCATATTGCCGAAACTATCTGAAATTTCATTTTAAGAAACAACTAAACATTTCGTCAGACAGCCAATGATACTTGAAAATTTAACTTCCTTGATCGAAAATAGATCATGAAGAGAAAACCTCGCGGCAACACAATGGTGTTTGATAATGTCAGCAGGAAAATTGGTGTCAGAAATATCGAGAGTATTTTGAAAGGAACGAAAAGATAGAATCTGTTGTGAAATCTCTGAGATAATCAAAAAAATAAAAAGCGTGTTTATGTGTATGTGTGTGTGTGGTTTGAAAAAAAAAGCGGGGGGGGGGGGAGGGGGGAGGGGGTTGTGTCAAAATTTAGGAATGAATCTAGTTTTATTTAGGCCTGCATGAGGATTTTTGTTATTTTTGTTATGTGTTACCTAATAAATGAATGGGCTTTCCACGGTATAGATTGACTGAAGATGGTAAACATATTTTAGCCTGGCCGGAGGCCATAGAGAGGAGATGGGGCGCGTATTTATCTGTGGGTTTGGGAATCCATTCAGTGCACTATACCTGAAGACTTAACATTTGCACAGAGCACACCATCTAATATATTAATAGATAATAGGAAAGTTCTATGGGTTGTTTTGTTTTGTTTTGTTTTTATCGCGAGCAACGAATTATTTACTTAGTAACGACTTTCTTTTTTCTTCCATACTGTCCCACTTTAAATAGTGTGGGTATTTTACTCCTCATTGAGCTTTGCAAGTGTCACAATCAGCAACGTCCCAGTTCAGCATTACACATATGTACACTTTCTGTACAAATTTGTTGTTTCTATGCTTTATCACATTTTACTGTGTTTTTTTTTTTTTTTACCAGAGTTTTAATGAAATCAACGACGATTTTTCATCCCACGACATTGTCATTAAATCTTCCACGTCTTTCAAGGATGCTGCAGTCGAACTGCCTGGAAAACTCAAGGAAATGAGGGTGAGTCGTTCATGTGTGCACTCGCAAGTAGAATTACAGTTCTCATTGGTATGTTTCCTCTGCGTCAACAAACTTGGCATGTAAGCGTCCATTTGAAGCAAAATCTTGAAAAGTTCAGTCCGGACAGGAGAAACCAACCTATAGTCTAAAATTCATTCAAAATATTCTTCTGGTACATAGGGGACGGGGGAATGAATTTGCCAAAGCGTGATACTTTGATAAAATGTTATTTACCATAGTTATTTTGGCAATACCTGCCTAGTGTTTGGAGGTGGTATAAATAATGTGTTATAAGTTTGCAGAGATCTTAAGCTTCACAATGGATCTTTAATGGTTGTCACAGAGGAATGGGCGGAGCGCAACTTTTGTGACGTCCAAATGAAAATAATTAGTATTATTAAATTATTAATTAATTATTATAGTGAACGGGATTGAATGACACAGTTACTATATTTAGATTTACGTCATGGGACATTCGAACTGTTCAACGCGGCGGTTAAGCACAGTTATGGACTTTGTACACACTTTTCATGTGCAGTTGATCTTTGTGCCTCGAATCGCCCTTACAAAGTCCATAAGTGTGCTTAACCACCGCGTTGAACAGTTCGAATGTCCCATGACGACATCGGTAAATTTAAATATAGTAATTGTGTCATTAAATCCGTTCCCCATACACAGTGGTTAAGCTAATTAGAGCGTATCGTGTCATGAATTTTTTGTGTCTTCCCGGTAAATCCCAATGTCCTGCAACTGTACTGGTAAGCAGGTCACCTGTCCGTGAGTTGATCACCGGGTCCAAACACGAAATCTTTCCATTACACTTGAAATATTCCCAGCGGGATGCGAAATTAATGGCTGGACATAGATCTACTGCCCGACAGCCCCGAGATTCGGTTACACCCCTTGTCCTTGTTCACTTCCCAGTCTTTCCTTCCGCCTTTTTTTTGGGGGGGGGGGGGGGTTGTTGTCCTTTTTGGCCTGCTGTTTTCTAAAATTATATTTTCTATCGTTCATTCAAATTCAATCCGTTTTGGACGTTCCTGCAATTCATTTTCCTTTGTTTCACCTGTTATTCTGTCCCCGATCTTTCTCTCTCTCTTTCTGTAATTGTTTACACTTGTAAGGAAAGTAAACATTCTACAAACGGAGGAAAAATTAATAAGTATATTATACATTTTATATCATTATAAACAGAGACACTGGGTCACACCTGAGATAAACCTAATTTCGCCTCCACCCCCCCCCTCTCTCTCTCTCTCTCTCTCTCTCTCTCTCTCTCTCTCTCTCTCTCTCTCTCTCTCTCTCGTGAGCGAGGAAACGACCGGTCACCGAACTATACACCACGCATTGAAGTACACCCACCACACACAACGTTTTTAACTCTTCGTTAAAATGGCGGGTCGATATGAAGATGTTTCCCCGGTTCAAATTGTGAAAGTATCAAAATGCAACGGCTCTTTGTCTTTTCGTATAAATGTGTGCACGTAAACCGGGCAAGATAACTTAGATCTGTCCAGCAATGTTCTTATTATTTCAGTGGGTCATTTGGGAGCCGTTTGGCTTAATACATTTATGGGCCTTACAGTATAGCAACAAAGGATTTTCATAATCCCTTCTCTCTTCCCCCCCCCCCCACCCCCACCCCGCCTCCTTTTCCCGTTCACATAGAGCCAGGGGTTCCCAACCGCGGGTACGGGACGCGAGACGATATTTCGGGGGTTGCGAAAACCTGGATTGGAAGTTGTAAAATTACAATGTACATGTCATCTTTAAACCAGATATCACTTTTGCAGGGGGTGCGAGAATATATCAGAAGTTTTATAGGGGTGCGTGGTATAGAAAAGGTTAGGAACCGCTGATATAGGGCCAGATTTTAGATGAGAGGCCCTAGGCTATTCTAATGTGAGACCCCTCCCAATCCCCGGCCTTCATGCTTAGAGGAAGATGGAAGTGTTTTAAATAATTTGATGACAGATGTTTAAAATTCAGCACTTCGCAATTCCTTCTCGAAAGGATATAATCTAGGAAAATTAGAAAAGATTTGTCCAGAAATTTCAGTGCATTGTACCATCATAGGTAAGAAAAGGCAACGCGTGTCGCAAAATTTTCTGCAGACTGGCCTGAGGCGGCTGGGCCCCCTAGGTTATGAGGCCCTATACACTAGGCTTCAGCCTATCTAACCTAATGGTAAATCCCACGCTGCGTGCGTTCATAGTACTCAACTTTCCTCACGATTCTGTTGTCAGTATTATTTCTCTATTATACAGCCTGTTCTCCCAGATTTTGTTTGTACCGTAGATTAGCTCCCCTTTATTGCTATGCCCCGGCGGATATGAGGTCCTTTGTTTCTCGGGGGCCTTAGCCTAGTGTTGTTGACCCCCCAATTGCTATGCCCCTGCATTACAGAAAGGTATCATATTCCGGCTGTCTGATTTTTTATTGCTGATTTTTTTTGTACATTTTGCTTTCAGGATCTAGACGTTCGAATTATCATTGCTGGTTTCACTGAGCTCGCAGCGAGGCAAGTGTTCTGTGAGGTTTGTTCTTTGGTGTTTCTGCGTCTTCTGGGGCAGGGAAGGTGGTGGGAGGCCTGGTTGGGGAGGGGTCGGGGGGAGAGATGTGGACCATTTAATCAAGGTTTAGTTAGTTAGTCTATTGACCGATTGGTCGAGTAATTGAATGATTGATCAAATGATTCCTCGATTGGTTGATCGATCGGTGGTAAATTTGGTGATTTCTGGGTTGCTATATGGATAACTTGGGTTATTAATTGGTTGCTTACTTGAGCTTGATCAAGGCTTTGGAATAAATTTATCGACTTTGATACGGTGAAATGAAAGTGTGGCTTGCTTATATACATTATGTTGATTTGGTGATCGGTTGAATTTTAAACCTGTCTCTTGCTCTAATCTGTGGTTGGTTCGTGTATTGATTTTATGATGGCTCTGTCGAAGTGTGGGTGGCTGAGCAGTTATTGATAATAGTTATGCTGTGTAGTCAACAGACAGCCAGGTGCAGCTCACGAGTTGACTGAGTTGACATAATCATCAAAATAGAAGAGACTTAAGGGTGAAGGGATGTACAAAAACTGGGGAGAAGAGAATACAAATATGAATGTGTGAGTGGGAAATATGAAAAGGGGTGAGGTGATTAGCAACAGGAGGAGAGAAACAGTCAGCCAATGAAGTGAATGGAATGGAGGAAGAAAGAAGGATTCTGCAAACCATCACTATTGTATCCAAACGGATAAAAGGGAGCGGGCGGGGTTGTCGTGGATAAGCAGTTACTATTACTATACTCTCCAGATTTGTACTCTTTGTGGGTGTGGATCTTCTCCCAATTTTTCCTTTTCTTCCCTGCCAATCCCGACAGGCCTACAAACAGGGCATGTATGGGGAACGATATGTCTGGATTTTGGTTGGTGGATTCAAACACCAATGGTGGAACGACGCTGAAGACACGCCATGTTTTCAAAGCCAGTTGGCTGCCGCAGTGGAGGGCGTGTTCACAGTGTTCAGTCCGAACGGCTTATTGGATGGTGGAAAATCCGTTGGTAACCTGGTAAGTTGTAGATTACACTTTTACATGCTTGTGAATGACGGTACTTACAGCTTCTGTCCTCCTTTGCTCACCGAGTTTCAGTTATGATACCAGGCCATGAGATTACAGCAGAAAAACAGCAAACAAACAAACAAAAAAGGTGCATATGCATTAAATAATACTTTACGGTGGTGAACATTATGGCTAGAAAACTGAATGCAGCTCCTTACAATCCAAAAGGTGTTCAGTCTCGAGGGTTTTCAGGTTAAAAGAAATAATAATAAAAAATTACAATACAAACTCAAAAACAAGAGAACGAAGTAGAAGTCACTTAAATGTAGGTCGGCATTCCTACAGGTCTGCATAAATAGACACCGAGAGAAAGGCTATCTTGGTCAAAGAGAGGGAGAATGTTCGTGGAACAATAACAATTTATATTATAATTATATAAATCCTTTACAGTAATTTTATTAGGTTCACGGACAAATTGGAAATACGGCATAATTTAGATCTTAACTTTCAAGCCACATGAGATACAGTTTTAACCACAAATGTTTGGTCTTTCCATCCTATTTCTCCAATGCTTTGATTCTCAAGCTCACTCATTTCTATGGCAAACTAATGAAAATCCTGAATTTTAATTTTGTTTTGTGTGTGCTTTTTAAAACAGAATTTGTTTTTGAGACGCTGTTTCCCTGACAGTATTATTTATTGCATGAATTTCTTTATGAAAACGCGTTTCTTGTTTAAAATTAGGTTATTTTATGTTTATGCATTAGTTTTTCTAGTCATTTTCCTTCTTGCATACATTGGAATCAAATCTGATTAACTCAATGTATTTTTCATGCACGTCTCCTGATAATTGGCACGTACACCATGATATCTGCATACTTACGACTGTATTATTTACTTCTTTTGACGGGGGAGTGGAGGGGGAAACGCGACTGCTATTAAACAAATGTAAATTTAATGCCAAAACGTGATGTCTTTGAAAATGAGCAGGACTCTGAAATGAGGCACACGTCAACCGATACTTTGCATTACTCGGTTCAAGGCGTGGAACGACAAAATACAGACACATAATTATCTGACGTTTAAGATCAAAGGAGACAATGATATCCTTATAGAAAGTATTTGAGATTCCTGGTCTAGGAGGATGGACAAATGGAAATGGAGACAAAGGAGAAAATGAATGAACTTTTGTCATGCGGTCATAATGCCGTGCCAAGCAAGTTTGGGGGTCAGCGAGGGTCTAAATATAGGAACATTTTGACCAAAAAAAAACAACACCAAAACGGCGGTGAAGGAGAATGACCCCATGCTATCTGGCATAAACCTGAACCCTCATTAGGATCACTAACATGGCTAACCTCGCGGGATGTTCCCTGGCAATGTCAAAAACATTCAGATAATGAGCCGTGTTTGCCTTCCGTCAATTTTGGACATTTATTATTCAAAATGGAGGTTTGATTGGCGAGTATGGTGGAACTGTCACGTTGTGTTCCTGTGACAAGTGATGGATGCGTCCATCATCCTCATTACTGGCCCAGCTCCTTCAGGAATTACTGTTTGTGACGCCCGACACCAGAACAAGGTCCGAACTAGGAGGGAGCAAGACTGGTTATAGTGCGAAGTGCATGTTATTGTACGTGTATGTGAAAACTGGATTTATTAAATGAAATTTGCTCAACAAACCTTTCATCACTCTGCTGACCCACAAACAAGGCACGGTTTCAAGCCACCACGCCATTTGACTTCTTCAGCATTCACAAAAACAACAATATGAATTTTATGCTATGAAAGATCGGAAAGAGAAAAGAACTTATTTACAACGTAGAGTTTGGAAGAATGAAGAGAGGAAGAAAATATTATTATCCTCTATCTCCTGAGTGGCCGAGAAGGACGTATCAATTAAGGGGAGCTACAACCCAATTATTTCAAACTAGATGACGTACCGGGCATTGCCCGGAAGAAACAATCATGTGCTCTCTCTCTCTCTCTCTCTCTCTCTCTCTCTCTCTCTCTCTCTCTCTCTCTCTCTCTCTCTCTCTCTCTCTCTCTCTTTCTCTCTTACTTACTTACTTACTTACTTGCAATAAAAGTAGTAATCTGCAGTCCTGCTTCAGAACTCATGCGCGCCAGGACACTGCGCACCAAGCTTGATATGGTTACTTTTTATGACATGCACCGTACTATAACAGAATGGAGCCAAGATGGAGGATGAAAGTGACAGCACGATGAAACAATGCATTTTCAATTCAAGAACCAAACTAATGAAAACAATAAAAACTTCCGTGCACCCTCCGCGGTATTTGAAATAAACATGTAAAATTTGGTTACTATAGGTGGTCTAATAAAAAAGCCGTTTGCGTTCAAAGATGGAGATTTTGTGAAATATATAATTATGTAAAACGAAACAAACATGCAAAAATACAGATGTTGCATAGAAATAAACATTGTTATTTTTTAAAAATACACGCTTGAAGTAAATAACTTTTAATTATTATAGCCATCATCTTGCCTATATCAACTGCCACCTTCCTGCTAAATTTAAGGCCTGAAGAGTGTATAGTTTGGTCAGTTACTCATGCCAAAGGTTGCAAGTTACTGAAATATATAATAGATGTCAGATACCAACGTGGGATCCGTTCTGCTTCTAGAACTTAAATGAATCAGCGTATTTTGGCGTGGTGCTGTGGGCCGTCTCGCCGTATCCGATACGTTCTTTCAAGTTTAACACATGGCTGGCATTTATACATTAGTATAGCCATGATAAACATGAGTAATTGCAAGACAAGCTCTTGGATGCATAACATTGAAATCTAGGGAAACCCTGTTTGTCCGAACACATCGGTTTTGATAGGTTTGAAGTCTCGGCCACTGGTTGATGATTCCGAATAATTGAAGCATGGCCCATGTTTCTCCTGCAGAACTGTGCGTTCTGATTTTTTTTTTTTAACTGTTTTTCAAAGCTTGTTTGCATGATTCTTCTATTTTGAATTGGTCGTCAGACCTACAATAAACTTGAACTTTGAACTTATTACATTGAAATATGTTAACATTCCGGTTTTCTCTTGAGTTATTGCAAAATATTTAAAAATGAAAGAGATTTTGTTGTTGCTGTAGTTGTTGTTGTTGTTGCTGATCTTATTGTGGTTGTTGCTCCTTCTTCCAAGAAACGATTTTAGGATTGAAAACGACGGGAGGACATGTTTGCTTAGAGAATAAGTCAGGGTGAACTTGGGAGTGAGAGGTGACAAAGAAAGAAAGAGAGAAAGCGAGAGAGAGAGAGAGAGAGAGAGAGCAAGAGAGAGAGAGAAAGAGAGAGAGAGAGAAAGAGAGAGAGAGAGAAAGAGAAAGAAAGAGAGAGAGAGAGAGAAAGCGAGAGAGAGAGAGAGCGAGAGAGAGAGAGAAAGAGAGAGCGAGAGAGAGAGAAAGAGAAAGAACGAGCGGGAGAGAGAGAGAGAGAAAGAGAGAGAGAGAGAGCAAGGCGCTCTGTTGCGCGGTGGAAAACATTCTCTAAAGACAGTGTAGTATTATTTGCTTTCCGAAACTGAAAGGATTCCTTCACTATTGACAGGTTTCTGGGTGTCCCGTTATGACGTCTTTCAAAGGTTTGCGGTAATCATCCCGTCTGTAGTTTGACCGAATCTCCGCCCGTGGTCTTTTATAGCCAGATAGACGACCTAATCAAAACACTATTCTTTAAAAGACCGAAAAAAATGACAACAACAACAAAAATAATTTCAAGAAGGTAAAGCTCTGAAAAACTAGAGCTGGAGATGTTAGTGTTTGGTTCTTGCAAAGTATTCTGCTCAAATGAAGGTGCTCATTTGTCGCATCTATACCATCATGCCCATGTTATTTATTGTGGCATTCAGTAAAATATTGACATCATCCCGGATGAACTAACGCGCTGTGTCGATGTCAAGTCTGTTTAGTGTTTTGCGTCGCTTTGACTCAGTGCGCCATGTCTGTTTTTCCGTCGTTCGACTCAAGACAGTATTGACGCCCCCAGAATGGTGAGACAGACCAGTTTCAGCCTGGCTAGTGCGCGGAGTCCCGTTTAAATGTTTAGTTCACACCTCACACTTAAACCGGGCGCAATACAAACTTAACTCAGTTCGGCACTAGCCTAAAAGTTTGAAGAGTTTTCCTTAGAAAGTCTGTCTTTCATTACTTTGCCCGAGAACTCGCGACATTTAGGTCAAGCAGTAATCTTATTGTCAAACTCTCGTAAGATTTAAGACTTGAATGAAATCTGACTGTTAAATCAGGCTGGACCTAATTTATGCCATATGAAATAAAAAAAATGTTGTAGTCTGAGTTCTGATGGCTGACGGGGTCTGCTGGGAGTATCTGTCTAGGTTACATTGACTTGGTGCGTCACAGTTGAAAGGCAGTTTTTCTAAAGCTATTTAACTCAATCGGTTTTTGCTTTTTGTTGGTTTTTTTTTTTTTAGTTGTTTTTCCCCCAAAGCTAGTTAACTCAACCTGATTGATTTTCCAAGATATTTAGAGTAAAGACTTTGGGGACCCACACAGCGGCACCAGGCATCAGATGAATGTTTCCAATACGGGGATTTTGGTAAATCGGTTTCCTTCAGACAAGATTGTAGGTTTCGGGCAGTCTTCCAAACCTGTCTAGGGTTTTTCTGTTTTTTTTTTTTTTAAAAGAGAATGAGACTGTCACGAAACTGAAGTTAAACTTTCAAGCGTTGTATTTGTGCAAATATCGATTCCAAATGAAAAAGCCATTGGTGACAGCGCTAGAGAAACCTTGATCAAATGTGATTTTGTCAAGTACCAAAATTTAGGTTGTTCTCCGATTTTTCTTCTAGTGTGAATTAATTTGTGTGTTTTTCTTTATTCTTGTATAGTCTTTTGCAGTGGAAATTTAACTGGCATGGGTTATTCTTTCTTTCTATTTTTCCCTTTCTTTCTGTTCTTCTTTCTCTCTTTTCTCATTCTTTGTTCCTTCCTCTCTTCCTTCCTTCTTTCTGTCTATCTTTCTTCTTTTACTGTTGTTGGCATATAGGGAAGCTGCAAGATAATGAGTTCATGAGTTGTAGCAAAAGAAAATGTACCAAAGACACTGTGTACTTTCAACCTTCTGGGCACAGAACCTCACGATGTTTTATTTGTCTGCGCAGACATCCAGTGAGTTCCTGAGCGCTTACTTCAACGCCAATGGCAGTCGACCCCTCAGCATGTTTGCTGCCAGCACTTACGATACCGTTTGGACTATTGCATTGACGTTGAGGTTAGTATTTTTTCACACTAACAGACTGTCTGCCGAATACTGAAACCTGCACTGTAAAACTTCCGTTTGTTAGAAGCAAAAGGAACACGATAAAGGTTGAGTAGATGTACGGAAATGATTGGATAACTTATTGTCATTGAAACATTATTTTCTGCCCAAGTGAATACTCGTAGCTTTAGAGAGGGTCAATAGAAATTGGCTTGTCTAGTTGCCAGCGGGGAGAGGGGGAAAAGGGAGGGCGGAGATGAAGCCTGGAGAGAGAGACAGAGATGTCCCAGCAAAAATTGTGATTTTGTCTGAGAAAAAAAATGAAAGACAGGAAGAAAGTTGTATTTTGCTGTAAATTTCACAATACGCCAACCTGAGGTAGAACAGAATCTTCCTTTGCTGATACAGCTACATTCATGGATATCTTGGGACGGGTTGGGGGTTTCCATCAATGGCAATAAGATGTACGCGTTTCTTGTTTTGTGCATCATACTGATGTCTCTGACTCACTCACTCGCTGGTCCACATACTCATACACTCATTCATTTCATCCATCGGCGATTCAAGGATAACTCGGTTAAACAGTCAAATGGTTTTTAACCTTTTTTATTTCACAAATTTTGTTTAGGCAATTTGAAGCCATTCAGTATAGTTTGTTTGGGACTAGACATATGGAACAATGAAAAGTAGGATCGTTCGTATTCTGACGATATTTTATAGTGTCTGGGCAGAACCATTCAGAATGATGATTCAAATAGGAGAAGTCTCTGATTAGTCGTTACTTGATGTATTCTTCAGGCAGGCGATTGAGAAGTGGGCGCAGAATGGAACAGCCCCGCTGTTACATCAGTTGCGCTACGACACCATGGGGGACGTTAAGGAAACTTTCATCTCAACAATGGAAAATCTAGAGTTCCCCGGTGTATCGGTAAGTGCATCAGGGAGGGAGGGAGTGACTGGGAAAGAGTAGGTGAAGAAAGATACAAAGTGTCAAGACTGGGAAGGAGAAACAGACAGATCCATGTAGTCACAGAATGCTGAAGAAGATGGTTACGAAGAGGTAGGGCAGGGGTAGTACAGCAAAGAAGAAAGAGAGAAATGAAAAACAAACACATGGTACAGGAAGAAACAGAAGGAGGAAGAAAGAATATGGAAGAGCACAAATGTTCTAAACGGGGGAACACTTGTAGTCACTGCGCCATGTACAAAATAGAAAGTGTTGCTAAGCCTAGTAAATTGCTAACTCTGCTATCTTATTACCAACATTGGTCATCAAGTTTTGTCCCAGTTTTAAAGTTACAGTTGACTTTATATAGCCTGGACCATATACAAAAGCCCTGCCTAGTAGGCTTTTAACCCTGCTACCTTGATACCGGCATTAGTCGGCCTACTCTTGGCAAAGCCTTTTGTATGTGGCCCAGTTTAAAGGTTACAGGTGACTTTATATAGCCTCGGACATGTACAAATGCGTTGCCCATAGATTATTATTCTACTACCCTAATCCTACCACTGCTTTAATCCAGTTAAATCGTCTCATTTTTTCTCCTGTAACGACGTCTGAACTAATGATATCGGTTCACTTTGTCCACCAACTACAGCCTGAACTAACGACATGGGATCATTTTTTGCTCTGAAGACAGCCTGAACCACTGAAATCAACTCATTTTTTCCACCAACGAAAGCCTGGACCAATGAAATCAGCTTTTGTAGAAATGTACACTTTGTTGGGGTTTCCAGACAGTGCAAACTCCTCATATACCAAATTTATAAAAGTATTACACTCGCAGGTTATAAACGTGTGGCAAGGCATATTATTTCCTTCTTGAGAGTAGAGGGGGTTCATCCCAGCATTAGCAGACTGACTAAGCGTAGCAAAGCTTTTTGTGCATGGCAAATTTTTAACATTATTTTTTTGCGAAGACACATTTTGTGTATTTCTTAAGTCGTGTAAATTGAATTTTCTGCCTTCCTTCTTACGGCTTTTTGACATCTTTTAGCTGTCCAGTGTTGATTTTATAAAAACGTATGGTAATCGCACGTAATTTTAAACTTTCCTCTTTGGATTTGAATGAAAAAAAAGTATTTGAATTGCTAGCGGCGGGTGCCTGTCGCGCCTCTGGGAAGTAAGATACAGTGTATTCGTGACTTGTCAAGAGTAGCTTTATCACCTTGCTCCTGATTGGTTAGCGGCCGATCAATCACCCATGCTTCTTTTGTTTTCACGCTTGCTATTGGTCGCTCTGCAGGGGCCCGTGTCTTTCAAGGGATCCGACAGGGAAGGAGTTGCTGTTGTCTATCAGATACAAGGTAAACACGTTGATTTGGTGACAGGTAGATGAAGCAGTAAAGTTTAATGATATATTTTGTATTTTGTAATCTTCTTTAATCCCATTTCAGAAATTTACCTCAGTGTCGTTGTAGCCCATTTACAACTGGAGCAGACCCAGACACGTCGTTGCCACAGTGCAGCGCCGGCAGGCGTTGTTGTTTATTTTAGGGGGGGGGGTTGATATGGATAAATTGTATTTAAGTTTTGCCCGGGCAGCGGCCTGTTCGGCCTGTTCTTCTCGCGCTAGGTACACAGTAGGTGGTCAATTTCGCGGTGGATTATGCGTAGAAATGGAGATATCCTAACGAAACTAGTTAACCATAGATTTATAAAGTATTATTATTATAACTAGGTGTAGTACTATAACAATTGTTGTTCTAAAGCGAGAGGTTTAACTTGCTATCAGAACATTTTAGTGCAATAAAGTTTTACATCATCCTGCATGAATAAGGCTTTCACATGCGTGTGTAATCTGCAAAGCAGGAAATATTACTTACACACCTTTTAGATTCAGTAACTTGCTTTGGCAGACATTTTTGAATTCATTGGAGGAAAACTTTGACCCCAGTGGGTTATTTAGAGGTTTATATTTACGGAAAATCTGGTTGAGGATAATGCAGTAATGCTGGCCACCGCTTTTGGTGCTTTTTTTTTTTATAGAAAACTAGTAAATGGCATTGGCAATAAATACCGTTGGACATTTGCGATCACAAATAGTCTTAATAGCGTGCTGGTAAAAGAAGGCAGAATCATCTGATTATCTGCATTGCTGATGGATCAGATATAAGAACCAAAGGGTGAGGAATCAGGGGGTTAGACAAGAGAAATGGATGATATCATTTAGAAAGGAGCCGGATAAATGAAATATGTCTTAGATAGGCATGACAGACTGATGGGGGAGGGGTGATGAAGGTTAACCCTGTGGCCGGATTGGACGGGTGACATTGATGTAATGTGACGTATCTTTCCAGGGGGAAACTTTACTCAGGTGGCCGTTCATCAGCCTACGAGTTCTAGACTCAACTTTGATTGTGAACTTTGTCACAGCATTGTATGGCAAGGTAAGATCTAGTTCTGTTTCTGTAACTTTGTTTAGAAATCACATGACGTCCAGTCTTTGAGCACGGAACACCATCAACCCCTGTTTGCTCCTTTCTGATCGTTTCATCTTTTTCTCCCTCTGTCTTTCTCATTTAGAGTGTGTGTATGGATGTGTGGAGGAGTGAGTTGGAAGAAGAATCTTCCGATTTTAATTAAACGACTCTGGCTTATTTAGTTGAAGGAAATCTGTTGGAAAATGTGCAGGGTTGTGGGGTGATGAATGAAGGAAATGACATTTTGAAGCAGTAATTTTGATGTAAGTTATAGAGAAGCTTGGCTCAGAAGCCTGCACTGTTGACATACGTCATGGATTCAATCATCATTAGTGTTAGAAATCTGTTGAAAGACACTGGAGTTCAGAGGTAAGAAAATGGGTTTCCATTACTTTTAAAATCTGGGTAAACAGGTTAAAAATTTCACGCCCTATGTAATAATAGCATCATGTAAATGTGGTTTCTTCCACAGGTGGGCGTGTCCCCAAAGATGAACAGGTTGTAGTGCCACGCTTGAAGATGATTGAGCTTTCAGTTTTCTATAGCTGTACAGGACTGTGTGTGGGCGGGATTATTCTAGCTGTCTGTTTCCTGACCTACAATCTTTACCATAGGCGGCTCAAGTAAGTAGGCCTGGCCAGTAATGGAGGCTCTCGTGTTTGATTGGTTGTATTACATTTGGTGTTTTAATGCAAATGTGTGAGCTCTTGTACGTGTAGGGTACAAATATTTACCCCGAAAAGTTGACTGAATATGATGATGGTGATGTCCTTCCTGTCGCGAATGTGGTTTATAGCAATCGACTGCAATTCAAGAGGAAAACACACACTCGACGAACACACTAACTTTCCTACTGGAATTAATTAACAACTCAAATGTATTAGTTTTGTCAGACCTGTAGGGCCACAATAATGTATTGAGTTAGCTGCATAAGATAACATATATACATGAAATGACCGTCAGGGTAACTGCAAAATGAGAATACAATTTTAGAATGGACTAAAAGGTCCTAGTACTGGATCAAATATAACTAATGACTCATAGGATATTTAATACAAATTATAGTCTTCGCTGTCTCAGCACACGCCAGCTCCATTGCAATGGCTCCTGTCATATATTCTAATACTGGCACTGCCTGGCTGTGACTCTAGGAGCAGACTCTCATACTGCTGGTAACATCTGAATTCTGACATACAATTACAATGCATACCATTTTTCCCTGGCCATCAAGAACCAGGGAATATCAACAATAGCGTTGCATGGTGGACAAAGTCCGGGTAGCTATTAGCTGGAGCTCGTCATTTCTAGGCTCCTCATATAGATGGTCTGCTCTATTGCGTCTCTGTTCCGATCTGGCTCGAACTTAGCCGACCACTCCGCAGTGGATACTTTTCTGCATGTGATAATGGACATAGGTATGGGCTGACTTTTATAATGTCTAGCCACCTGCAACTACCGTCCAAATCCCTAGATTTGATTGGTGCACTCATGCGAGCTGAGCTCGCAGTATTAATTTATTCTATTGTGTAAGTCGGTTACGGCCTTGCACTAAGACAGACAAGGTCGTCTTCTAAATAGGTTAATAATTAAATCCAAAAATCTTATTAACTTGACTCAGCACAATTCGTGCTTTCACGAACCACTGAATGTCAACAGTCAATTACAACCACCTCACACCCTCTAACAATGCTATTGAATCACGAACTGGAGCTGCTTTGCCATCCCTGGTTTACCTACACATATTCCTTTTTAACCATCTACAGTTTTTATGTCAAAAAAAACACTCAAAACATGTTGCTCACTAAAACAGCTCAAGGAAACTTCACTAGATAGTTTTTTAGAAAAAAAAAAGAACCCTGAATTCAACCCGTGGCCGAGCACGGCATTTATAAACTTAACCTGCTCATGACACTTCCATTAGCGTCCATAAAGCTGGCGACTGAAACTAGCAGTTTGAGAGCTTCTGATAGTAACATGTAAGCCAGTCCAGGCGCTGAATTCTTTACCAGAATTGTGCCATATACCTGATGATGATAATGTTCAATCAATGTTAGTTTGCAGTATTACCTGTAATTGTATATTTCGTATTCAGAATGTCATCAATAGAGTTAACGCTATTTATTTGATAGGGCAACTATCGTTTCATTTCACCATGACTTGAGGTAGTACAATCTATACCATCAACAGAGGCTGATTTAGCACAGTGGAAATGAGAAATCGTGTAGTCTGCAACGACTGATTAATAACTAGTTCAAAATTCCAAGTCTCCATCTTCGTGCACAATGAGATCTTAATTTATCATTTTGTCCCCTTAGAATGACAAGGTTCTAGTTCCCTTCCATCAACTTTTGAGACATTGATGATTGAAATTTCATGTACTCGTAGCTTTTGGTGACCACTTTTTCTCTTTTAAGTAATATAATTATACAAATTCCCGTCATTTCATGAGCCTCGAACATCTAGCAGTCACAGGAAAGATCGAAGGCAGGAAAAGGAGGGGTAGACAGAGAAAAACTTTCACTCAAAGTCTTAATTCATGGACAACAAATAAACGCCACAACTCTTTCTTGAGGTTGGCTGATGACAGATCCGAGGGGAGAGCCATGATCGTCAATGCCTGTTCAAGACAGGGCAACTGATGATGATGATGATGATGATACAAATTACACACCGAAACCGTTTGATACTTTGACACACAATGGTGAAAGCCTGTAGCGGTAGTGTGTAATTCAGTTCAGCCAAGAAGTGGAGATAGAACCTTGTCATTCTAAAGAGACGATTTGTATGTGTCGTTTCCTTACGTATTATTTTGAATAAAATATTAATTGTTTGTTTTGCTTTTGTTTTTCTCGAAAATGTTAGTCTTGGCAAACCTTGTCATCTCGCATCACAGGTTCCTTCTATTTTCTGATGTAAATAAATAACCATTGGATTGGTGCCAGCCAAGCGGATGGCAAGTCTTTTATCTGCTGACAACTAATACTGATAAAAGTTGTCCTCTGGCGAACTGGCTTGCAGAGGGGAAGACAAACACAGTGGTCATATTTTCTGTTTTGGCCTACAGATTTATCAAACTGTCCAGCCCGAAGTTGAACAACGTGGCCGTGATTGGTTGCATCTTGGTGTATACAGCGGTGATCATGCTGGGTGTGGATGACAGGACGTTGACACAGGATTCCTTTCCCATTGTGTGTTCGGTAAGTATAGCTGACCTGTAAACATGGCATGACAAAATTTGAATCGCCATGATCTTCCCATTCATTGTTTGGCCACTCATTTCTGTCTGCTCAGTAAAGGAAGGTGTTGAATAGGTCGACTTCCTCGAAAATATGACGAGTTGCATAAGATCGATTTATAGGTAGAATGCACATGACGTCACAGTATTTTTGTTTTGTTCTTCCGACAAACAGGATGGCAAGTGGATCAGCTGATGAGTGTAACTTCAACGTATGTCTAAGCATGTCTAAGCGGTTAAAATGCCTGCTGGTTGCATTGCATTTGATTGTTATGACAGGGGAGGAAAGGATGGGTCCAAGCTGGTCAGATTCCTTACCATCCGTGTAAACAAGGGATAGGAAGTGAAAATATTGACCGAACGTCTCCCACGTGCATGTACACATGTGCCATTGTTTACTGTAGTGAACTACTTTTAGCTCGCCGCCGATTGGTTCGCGACGCCTTAAGTGCTCGCAGTGCAAATCAGCTAACGAATCAAAATCAATGCCACCATCGCCATGGTGATGCGTGGGTCCGGACAGCCAAGATGGTGGATATGTACATTCTACCTATACATAACACAGATCATTTCCGAAACTGTTGTGGGTGGTTGGTGGGCGCTACTGATAGGGTCTCTTCCTGTCTTGCCGTTTTGATATATTCTGTCCCGGCTGTTGTTAGGTGGACAAAGTGTTTTACATAGAAAGTTATAGCTGAACAGTGAACACAACTCTGTATTTTCTCTATTTTGGCTTTGTAATTTGGCTATGTCCCTCTAGCAACATCCGCCTGGGTCTATCGTCTTGTGTCTTCCTGGTTCAGTATGACCGTCATTTTGTCGATGTGCTTTCCCCATACTCACTCAAATTCATGCATACCAGGCTCCAGCTGCATAGTTTCTGTCCTGCCGGTGGCCTGGTAGGTTTGTCCCAACTGACACATGGAACATCAGTCTGCATTTTAAGCATGTTATTTTGTCATCATGGCAAATGACAAGCCCAGCCACGCCTGTTAAATGATCAAATGATATTTTTCACTGACTTTGCCACAACTGATGTGCAGGCTGTTACACAGTTCGTTTCTATTTTGAGTAAAGGTAGTTTCAAAACTGGGAGAAGCGTTAGTCTGTGACAGCAGATGCAACCTACGCATTGTCTAAAAGTGTAGTTGTTTTTTCAGATGGCTTTCCTTGGACACTGTGAGTAAATTATTGACCAAAAGAAATACTTTAATATTGATTGCGATAATTACAAAAGTATCGGATGCGTAATCACAGAGAGGCCAATGCTCTCAATGGTGTCGTGTTTTGTTTTGTTTTTTCTGAAAAATTATTTTGACATTGTTCAAAAAAAAAAGAAAAGAAAAAGGACCACAATGTTCGTGCGTCCAAAGTGAAACAAAGCTGTGTGCGAGTTTGTTCTGATTCTGAACACATACGTGTGCAGGCTGTGTCAGTCATTGAAGTAGATTGTTAAAGCTTGGGTTCCAAGGTACAATTTTAATATATTGCTCTGTGTGTGTTTCAGGCTCGGGCGTTTCTACTGGCTGCTGGTTTCTCTCTGGCATTTGGAGCAATGTTTGCTAAAACTTTCAGAGTTCATCAGATCTTTACACGAGCTCATCATGGGCTGGTCAAGTCTAAGGTGAGTGTGTATGTGTGTGTGTGGGGGGGGGGGGGCGGAAGGGGGGAGAGATCTTGGCCTAGTGATGGTTTGATAGTGGCGGTAGTCTTGGTGACCATGACGGTGTAGTAAAGATAGTCATGTTGACGTTGCTGGTGATTGTGGTGATGATGGTGGTGATGTTGATGTTGCTAATGATGATGATGGTGGTGGTGATGTTACTTTTGATAGTAGCGGTGGTGGTGAGTGTGCTTTTGGCGGCGGCGGTGCCATAGGGTAGGGTGGGGAGGTTGTGGTAGTTCTAGCGGTAATGATGATGGTGACGATTTCAGCAGTGGTGGCTGTGGCGATGTTGCTGTTTGAAATGATAGTTCTCTTGACGATAAAATGATGATGGCCATGCTTACAGTGTTAGTGATAAAAATGATGATAACAAAAAATAAAGGTGTTGTGGTGAAAATTTAGATTTTTTTTTCTGTGTTTAAGATCAAACATATTTCGTTTCCTAGCATGATTCATTTCCATTTTTATGAAGATAAAAATACCATGCCCACCCATGTCTGCCCAGTCCTCTCTGTCAAGCGACAAGGAATTATCTGTCTGAACTCGGCCAAGGTTATGCCAACCACAGCCACTCATTCTATTTGACTTTCCTGCGTAGTTTCAACTTTGACTTACTTGTCAAATTCCATGGTTTGACCCGTGGAGGGGCGGGAGAGGGGAGGGAGGAGAGTCAGCAGGCTGACAGAATGTCAGTGATCTCTGGGCCATGGCTCTTTTAACTTAAGGATGTTAAATGACGTCATGTATCTGACCTAGTTCCCCCATTGTATCTGCTCTTATTAAACTCTCTCCCCACTACCAAAAAAGTTCGCATTTTGTCTGTGGGTTTCAACTTAAAACAAGTCATAAAAGCACAATCCAGTCAAAAAATACGCGAATTTACACATAATTACAATACTCAGAACCACAGATGGAAGACCACAGGTAAACGGTGGTAATTCGAGTTTTACAATTTTTCGGTAGAAGCAAAAACTTGAACGCTATCTTTATCAAACAATAAAAAAAAAACATTTAAACACGTTATTTTACCCGTAGTATTCAGATTATAACCCCCAACTTACAATACTGCCCGCGGGCTGTCATGGGCTACAAACGGACCAAATAACTCAGTTTTTTGGGGAAAAAAAAGTGGAGCTACTGTAGTCTATCATGCTGCCCTCGAGATAAATACGCGAGGTCTTTAGTAATTTGTGTACGCCGTGAGTTCAGCAGAGGACACTCCTCATATTATGTTGACGAAATATTATATAAACCACAGAAAAACTGTGGGGTCGCAGTAGGGCTATAAGCAATCTCAAAATCGGGCAAAAAGGAAAAATTGTATGTAGCGAACCTTGCGTGAAAAATAAAACCCAAACGATACAAAGCAAACTAAAGAGAAGACAGAAAATGCTCAAATTTTCGGCTTTCGCCTTTATCAAGAAAAGAAAATGGAACAGAGAAAACAATCGAGTAAGTCACAGTTTCCACAGTCGAAGTGAACAGAGATGTAAGTCTCAGAGATCGAAAGTTAGCGTCTTTCCTAGTCACAGAATAGAGATACTACCAGAAGCGACACAAGGCAGGAATACGTCATCAATTTTGACAACCCTGCACCATTTTGGATGGGATCAATTGTTTGTAACTAGGCATGCGCGCAACGATGTTTAAGGTAATTTCAAAGGGAGACCTCACTTCCGCCAAATCGTGAAACTATGTCAAGGTGTTAACAAGAATTGAAAGAGACCGTCTTCTCCTAAGACAGTGTGCGTATCTGTTAACTGTGGTTTGGTCATATTTTGGGGTTGATTGAAACCATTTAAAGCCGTTTGTAAGCTTTTTCACCCCAAGGAAATGTGCAAACGGGTGTAGTTTACCGCCAATCAAGTCAAGTGAAGTTGCACGAAAAATGGGATTCTTTCTCTTCTGGTAGATCCCTATTCTGTGGTTATGATCTTCCTTTAAATTTACAGCCAGTTTTCACTTATGCATCCACTTTTGTTGGGCTCTGAAGAGTAACTGTTTGTTGTTTGTTGTTGTTTTTTACGTCGCAGCAACTTAGCCATCAAGGTTTCATCTTGGTAGAGCCGTTTGGATTTCGGTGCTCACGGAGAAAAAGAAAAATTCCACTTCATCAATATTCATAAGTTTTGCGTCAAGTTTCAGTGAATTTGGTGAAGCCGTTACTGATGGGATATTGTATTGTAAATATGGGCACGAGTTTTCCAACGAACTGTAGCTATTGTGTCGCTAAGATCATATTTTTTCCCTCACAACTACTCAAACCATGCGATTTGCGTAACTTTCTTCTGGCCAGAACAGTTACGCCACTTCCACAAACCAAGCTTGCCGCAAGAAATGGAATCCCTGACGTACTGACGCAATATGAAACCGATCTTAGACTCGTGTACTGTCTAGATTAGATTGCCATCATGAGCAAATTATCTGTATTTCCAAATGCGTTTCGAAATTTTCCGTACAAATATCGATTGTAGGAAAAGTCCGCTCTATTTCAGCTGCCGGATTTCAAATAGCTTGAGGCTGGATTGAAGGTGGGCTGTTTTGGGTAACTGCTTTAACCCATACAGATATTTTCCTATCGGGACATAGGCCTATTGAGTCACCTCGAAATAGTCTTAATTTCGTTTAAAGTAGGCTTTTGGAAATTAGTTTTATTGCCTTTTCATCCGAATTAAAACGAATTTAACCCTACAACTGTCATAGGACAAGTGCATTGTCATTTTTGTCCATCGATTGACGATCAACACTAATTGAATCAGTTTTCTCTGTGGGTGCTTTACTGAGGTTTCTAAATGAAAGACTCAAAACTGTCTCAGATTTTAAATTTATAGAACGAAGACTTTGCAGTTAGAACATGATTGGAGGGACATAGTAACTCTTTCCTGACAGTGATAGGATTAAAGAGTACAGTCTTCATCATCATCATCATCATCAGTTTCCCTGTCTGGAACAGACACTGGCGATCATGGCTCTCCCCTCGGATCTGTCATCAGCCAACCTCAAGAAAGAGTTGTTGTTGTGACGCTTATTTGTTGTCCATGAATGAAGATTTTCAGTGAAAAGTTTTTCTCTGTTTACCCCTGCTTTTCCTGCCTTCGATCTTCCCTGTGACTGCTAGATGTTCGAGGCTCCTGTATAGTCTTACCAGTTTAAAAAAAAAAAAAAACAAAAAACGAGAAGAAGAGTACGGGAAGATGCGCCTTAATATCAGCAGTTGTCTCGGTGCCGATCCAGAAAGGACAAGAAATCCTAAACCTGTCTCACAATACGAGATTCCTTGGTTCACTGTGCCCCCCCCCCCCCCCCTCGAATAACTCAGTCGCCAAGTTTGCCCGGCAGGATATTACACCAGTGGTTCTCTATCTTTTTCAGGCAATCACCCCTGTTACAGTAGGCTCCAAATGTTCTTTCATTACCCCCCCCCCTCCCTCCCGAAATCCCCACCCAAACCCAACGGATACACTTCACAAGAAGGCAGAATACAAACAGATGTTAAGTTTTCCAAAGCTGTATTAATGATAGTAGCTGTGTTGATCATTCATTATAAATTAGAAAGCATTCTTCATCAAATGCACTGACCTTTTCTATTCATAAAACCCACCTAGGCGTGCTGTTGAACAAATCAATGGCTACCACTGATTTGTCCCCATATCTCCTCCCCCTCCCCCTCCCCCTCCCCCTCGCCGTTTTCGCCCCCTGGTCGCCCTTTTCTTTGCTTTCGCCCCCCCCCTTGGAAATCAACCCCCCTCCCCCCGGTGAGAACCACTGAGATACACAGTTTAAAAGGCCTGAAATCACAGTGCTCAGATCAAGTGGGAAGAGAGAAGTACTTTCAATACAACCACTTACTTGGTGTTCTCGTACCTTTTGAAGCTGAGGATCTATTTCATATAATGTATTTTGAGTGAACAGGTGCCATAGTTTCATCACCGCTCCCTCGCTGCTCCGAATTAGTTGTTATTATAATATATTTATTGTTTTTATTGGAGACGGATAAAGCAATCCGTGACTTTTAAAAGAAAAAAAACAAAACATTCGGCGTTTAGAAAAGTTTGCAGTCATTTTCTTTTTTCAGTGATACTAATAATAACTTGTCACTGAAAATCTCCATGCCATTTCCTGGGTGCCAAGAGAGACAGACAGATAGACAGACAGATAAATAGATAGATGGATGGGTAGACGGACTGGATGGACGTATGTATGGATGGATGATGGCAAATTGTTTAATGGGAATTTGTAAAGCATTGAAAATATTTAGTTGCCGTTTTTTCCCATATACTGAAGGAAGGATCTGTTTTCCGTCCCAGCTGCCTGGACTAAAAGTCTTTGGAAATCAGTTTGTTCACCTTTTATTCTTTTTTTTTTTTATCGTCAAAGTTCAAAGCTGTGTGATCAAAGGCGATTAACTCTGGCAGGCCCAGAAAGGGAGGCCATTCATAAACTCTTCCTTTACTGTCGGGCTTTCATTTTTCTCAGCTTCTGAAAAAGTTTGGCAAAGTTCAGGATAAAGTAGGACTTTTATCTGGCAAACAGTCGAGAGCTGTTTGATTTACAGAAAAGGGTGGTTTCCAGACTTAGAGTCCCTGATTTTACTTTAAGCGAGCGAACTTGGACGGCAAGAAGTGTCTGCTCAGGTTGGAGTGAAGTAAATGGAAATTACGAGATAAGAATTGTTGCTTCAGCCCAGCCGTTATAACTGTCTGTTATTTTATCTCCATGACATTTTGTCTGTCTGTTATTTTGTCTTCATGACATTTTGTCTGTCTGTTATTTTGTCTCCATGACATTTTGTCTGTCTGTTATTTTGTCTCCATGACATTTTGTCTGTCTCTTATTTTATCTCCATGACATTTTTGTCTGTCTCTTATTTTGTCTTCATGACATTTTTGTCTGTCTGTTATTTTGTCTCCATGACATTTTGTCTGTCTGTTATTTTGTCTCCATGACATTTTGTCTGTCTGTTATTTATCTCCATGACATTTTGTCTGTCTGTTATTTTGTCTCCATGACATTTTGTCTGTCTGTTCTTTTGTCTCCATGATATTTTGTCTATTATTTTATTTCATTGTCAATTTGTCTTTAACCCGGACTTTCAGTTCTTTAGTTGTTTTGCTTTCTCTTTGGCTGTCGACTTTTGTCAGTTGACGCACATTATTTTCTTCTTTTTTTTTACCTCTCTCTCTCTTTCTCTCTCTGTGTCTCTCTTTTACTCTTTCTCCCTTTCTCTCTCTCTCTCTCTCTCTCTCTCTCTCTCTCTCTCTCTCTCTCTCTCTCTCTCTCTCTCTCTCTCTCTCTCTGTCTCTTTTTCTGAGGATGCCTGGCATTCTGTCTTTCTATTAATTTGTCACTCACCTTATCTCGTTTTCAATTTGTAACCGTACACAGCGCTACTTGCGGCATGCCCTTTGCCGTCCTGACTGTATCAAGCTGAGTGACTTACCGTCCACCCCCCCCCCCCACACACACACAATATACACAATAATTCAGGGTGCACACATAAAGTACGTACTCTCGATCTTGGCGATCCCTCCCCCCCCCCCCCACACACACACAATATACACAATAATTCAGGGTGCACACATAAACTACGTACTCTCGATCTTGGCGATCCCTTCTCCCCCGATGTGCACTATGCATGCTTTCTTTTCATACGCTTTGCATCACAACCCCGTTCAGTAGTGTATAGCTATGATCACACCTCATTCCCCCACCCAACACACAGACTTTGTTCGAATGTTTTGTGACAAAGCCTACTTGATGTTTGAAAACTTTAAGGGACATGTTGTACTGCACTGACTATTTGACTTTTTGGATGAGATACATGGCTCAGTGTTCCGTTTTTCTATATTCAACTTTTTTTTATGAAAAAAGTAAGTAAAACGATACTTTTTGATTCATTGCCATAATTCAAAATTGTGTGTATGCTCACCACAATCTCCACCCATGCGAACTTTTCACACTCTGGGGGTTACCCCACCCCTTCTTCATCCCTCTCGAGGCGTGCGGTGGGCGCCTCTGGTGGTAGAGGTTCCTCTGGTCATCTCATTCTTATAATTATTGTCTATAGTTTCGCTTCTTTATGCCATAGTTTGGCCGTTGTGGCATCGACATGCTTTCTTCACAGTCAAACTCAAACCTTCCTGGCATACGTACTTTATGGGTGGCACTTTGCCTCAAAGTGACATGCCGCTTCAACTTCACAATGGAACTACGAATGTAATCAAGCGCGTGGCCATTCCCGTTTCTCTGTCACCCGTAGCCCAATCTCGCAATTCTGTTAGCAAACACGGTATGCTTGAGACATACCAGGAATTTCTCAGAATTATTTTTGTGCACAATTCAACAATGACGCGCAGCTCAGGCGGAGACAAAGCTGGCCGGAAATTAATCGGATTGGTTGTTGATGTGCAAATAAAGGGGGAGACAATAGGACATGCAGGCTCAGGGTAATCTCTCTGTTTGATGCTAGCGAAGAAACGTTGATTAGTTGTGACTTGAGATCTTGCAAAAATACATTTCATTCCTCGGGGCATAGTCGGCATCTGCGAATACGGATAGAAGTATTCACAGAGATTAGTCGGGTACACCCAATATGCAAAATACTCTCACCGAATGTTATCGGTGACTCCGAAAGTGTTAAGGCCCATAACGCATTGAGTCAAGTCTGTCGCGCTGTGGCCATGTAGTCCGTAGAGTTACACGGGATCTAGCATATTAGTAAGACGGAAACTTGTCCGTCTCACCAGTTGATTCAGAGGAATTTCAAGTTTTGAATCAAAACAGTGGCATTATTAGACGCATATCGCAAATAGCCTTATGGAATGTAATCGGCACTTCGGAATTTAATGCATATTAATACACTCTGCTGGGCAATTCCGAATAGCCAGAAGATATGCACAAGATGGAGTCGGTAACTGCGAATACATCATTATTACGCCTTCATATTTGCCAAACGTATTAATATTCATTTTACCACCGCTAAAACACAAAACAGAGGAAAGACAAAGGAAAGCTCAACTCTGGTCATTCATGTAATGATGCCACAACAACAAAACACTCCCAGATAGTTTATCACTTTTCGCACTCTTTCAAAAAAAACAACAGCTACGCAGATGTATGAAATAAGATTTTTTGATGCGCTCAATGATCCTCTGTTGACACAGGGCCACATAGCAACAATAATTATGGCCGTAATAATAATGGGGAAAAAAAGAGGGCGCGGAAGGGGGGGGGGGTGGGCGAGAGGTTTCTTGTTATATTAAATCTTTGTCCCTTGTTATGTTATTTTGTCTATGTCTCAAACTGTGAAGTACTTGAATTATGGATTCCGCCAAAATTGTAGGAATAATTGTTGGTTAATACTTAATGGGTTCCTTTTCATGCTCTCTCTCTCTCTCTCTCTCGCTCTGTCTCTCTCTCTCTCTCTCTCTGTCTCTCTCTCTGTCTCTCTCTCTCGCTCTCTCTGTCTCTCTCTCTCTCTCTCTCTCTCTCTCTTTCTCTCTCTCTCTCTCTCTCTCTCTCACCCTCCCCATCTTTCTCTCTCTCTCTGCCCTTTTTCTCACCCTTTCTTGATTTTCACCCTTTGTTTAATTTCGTCTCTCTATCTCTCCTTTTATGAGACAAACACGAACATTCTGCTCTCACACAGACCTGGATGATTATGATGATGATAATTACAACAGTATTAAATCAACAAAAAGCTATGACGATGACGATGGCATCATTTTGATTTTTTGTTGTTTAATGCCGTTTTCGCCCTAATGACCGTTGGGGTGTTGAATGCAATATGGGAAGTTGAAGATCAAAACTTACAAAGTTGCTACTTTTGAGCAAATGTGAGGGAGAGAGAGAGAGGCACAGAGTAAGAGAGAGCGAGAGAGAGAGAGACAGAGAGTGTTTGTTTGTTCGATTTTGAACATTTTGAAGCGAAAAGTGGTACTTATTTGGTACAGACTTTCTGAAATACCACAGATTGCTAATTATGTCAAATATCTACTCTGTACTTTTGATTTTCAAGTCATTATGTATCAACAATGGTAACAGTGGTGTGTGATCGTTGTTGTCCTGTTCATACGTCTACAGCTGATCCAAGACACACATCTGTTGATCATCATTGGTGTCCTACTGGCTGTGGATTCTGCCCTGGTTTTTGTCTGGGTCATTGTGGACCCCATGAGACGTCACGTGACCAATACCACTACGGAGGTAAGTACTGGTATTAAGTACTTAATTGTGCAGGCTTCAACCCGGACTTGAACACCGTGGATTTTGGCATGATTATATTCTTACAATGAGGTTGCTCGGGAACTCCCAGTGGTCATTGACAGGTGGCTGCAAAGGTTACAATGGTATGAGAATCTGAGGAATGTTGAAGAAACCAATATTCCCGGCGCTTTTGGCAAATGACCACATTGTGGACAATTCAGGTAAGAATATACAACTGTCCTTTTATTGAACTATTTGATCCGTGACTCGAGGTGCGCCGGTCCCGAGCAACTCAGTTGAATGCTGTGGATATTGGATTACGGTTTTACAGTCATAAGTGTGCAGATATCAGACAGTCTTCGGCGTTTGTGAACTGAAGCACATACCCCGCCCAGGTGCTGGACTAAGTCTTCGAACTCATGGAAATAAATGCTTTTCTATCATAGTAAAATGTTACATTTTTTTATCGTTCACGAACAGTTAGATAGGAGACGTGCTAGATGTCGCTCGAACCTTTCAAACAAGGGCATGCCATGAAGACCGCTGAAATACTGCTGAAGATGAAACTTTGGTGTTATCGTAACAAAATCTATTATCCTTCCCAAAATCTTAACACTATACTACGAATTTCATTTGCGTCACCAAAATTGAAGTGGAAATAAACCGCCATGCTATGTTCCCCGCCATTTTGAGTGAAAGTAAATTAAGCAATAACAGAAGAGCAAGTTGTGTGACGTCAGGTAAAACGAATATTATCTGGCTCGAGGTGGGTGGGCGGTGAGGGTATAGTAATTCACAAAGACACGATACTCTAACTGTATTATTGTTAACTATGACTTCTTTATCACAAAAAATACATGAAAAAAACCTTGATAATGAATGGACCCCAACACCACTAACAAATCTTTCTGAATTGGGCATGAAGAACTGAAATATTGCTGCAAATTTTCATGGCTGCATAAGTGCATACAGTTAGGCAATAATCCGCAGATATGCCCAACAGGTTGATCTCTTTTCTCGCCAGAAGGTTAGAATGACACGTTACAAACACCAAATGCGCGACCGGTTTGACAGACATACTTTGCTTTCGACCGAAACTGGTTTCATACTAGTTATCATAGAAATTTCTAGTGTTTAGAAACTATGGAACTATTCTGTAGTAAATTGGCAATTTTGTAGCAGTCCATATTTTGAGATGAAAGAACAAAATCGTGAGGAGCGCAATCTTCAGACACGAATTGAAAAAAAGCAGTTGGGAAAACCTTGGGTAAGAAAAATCAAAAGTATTTAACCCATCATTTCCCCACTTGACCACGTCCATAAACTGACCGAATCCTCATCATGTCCGAACTTCCGGGGCGATCGAGGGAGATAACCTCTTAATTAGTACACTTTGGCTGGGCGGAGTAATATATCAAGATCGTGTGGACATAGACCAATATTTACATGTTTAGTCAAGCTTCCGCCTCACAAAATAATCTGGCGAGCTTGTACATCGATTGGCCTTTTCACCCCTTCCCCACGCAGTTAGTCACAGATTTATTTCTAACTGAAGAGACGGGCATACATCGTTGCTTTCTAATGCGGGGTGGGTGTGAAGGTAGGTCGTTCCAGTCATTAACCTAGAGCAACATGGCGGGAGAGGGGGAAGGAGAGGTGAGCAGACCAGCTATAGGTCCAGATTACAGAATTCAAAGCATCAAACTTACGCAGCATAACGATGGACCAAGACAACATAGTAGAAGTTAATACCTAGATTTAAAAAAAAAAACTATCTACGGTTTGCCTCACGGGCAATGTTTTTGATTATTGAAATTCCCTTAGTTAGAATTTGAACCGAAGTGTTGCACTGAGTTGTTTTGAGTTTCTCGTCCTCAGGTATAAAATAAATATACACAGCAATGGCAGGAAAGAAATCCCTTTGTTGTAATTCATTTTTAACAAAATTATTTTTTTAAATTATTATTATAATGATTGTTCTAGTTCATAGGCTCCCACCGGAATATCAGAGTTAGAATAGAAAGAGTTAGAGGAAGAAAAGGTAATATGTCAGGATTGACTTACAGGACAGTATTATGTAATTGTTTGGTGTGAAAACCATGATGATCTGAAAACACCCACACACACACAAACAAAAACCCAAAAATTGGGAGAACATAGGAGAAAAGGAAAAAGGAAAACCAGGGCGACGGTAAATGAAGAGTCGGGGGAAGGTGGCGAAATGGTGGGGGTGTTAGTGGTATAGTTTCAAATTTAAAAAATACCCACAAGACGGAATTAGAGAGGGAGGAGAGGGAGAGAAAGAGAAAGATACAGAGGGGGTTGGAGGAGAGGGAGAGAAAGAGAAAGATACAGAGGGGGTTGGAGGAGAGGGAAAGAAAGAGATGGGTTTAGGGATAGAGTATGACCCTTACATAAAATTGTGAAACATAGAGAAAATATTAAAAAGAAAATCAGCGCTGACAGCAAAGTAAGCACACAAACAGTTGATAATGTCATAAACAAACAGACTGCCACTCCTTCACTTATAATCTTATTGTCTCCATAAATCACACACCAGTAGCTTCACTCTCCGCACAAAATAATCACCCACTTTCTGATGATTCCTCTAAAGCTGCCAGGCTGATTGAGTGCCAAAAACCAGGGGGGGAAAGAACTCTGGGTGTTTAATCCCGCCGGTGTATTAGTCACCGGAAGTTGGCCTGCGTTGTCGCCCCTCCAGTAAACGATCATGGCCGATTGGATGGCGGGAAAGTCACTCGGTCAATCAAATCAATTTTTCTCGCTTGGGCTCTACTCGGCCACTGTCCCTTTCATCTTGCTATGGCATTTCCCATGTCCGGCGCGAACGGGCTCGTGTTCCTTCTGTTTTTGATTTTTTATCTTTATTTCCGTCGTCGGTCCATCTTTCATTCTTGTATTGCTTGTGTGTTTGTCGCTTGGTGTGTCTGTCCGGTGATCAAAATTTTGTCTTGAGTTTTCTATTTTCATTCGGTCTTTTTTCTTGTGCTGTTTGCAGATTTTATTGTGAGATCTCATCTCATCTTCCAACTCTAGATTCTTCATTCCTTCTCACATTTCTTTCTTTCTTTCATTGTCTTTTATTTTGAACCATCGTCTTCTCCCCTCTTTCTCTCTCTCTCTCTTTCTCTCACTCACCCCCTCTCTCTCTCTCTCTCTCTCTTTCTCTCTCTCTCTCTCTCTCTCTCTCTCTCTCGTTCTCTCTCTCTCTCTCTCTCTCTCTCTCTGTATTTTCGTATGTTTAGTTCTCTTTGTCTTTTTTTTCTGCTTTTTACCTCTCTTTCCTACTAAAGATTTTTTTTTTTTTTTTTTGCTTTTCTCACATTTACTAATTATTCATTTCTTTCTCCATTTCTTCTTTTCGCTATTTTGGCTGCCTTCCTCTTTCGTTATCTATCTGTTTGTCACTGTTACTTGAAATTCTCTTTCGTCTCGAACTTGCCATATTTCTTCGAACATATTTCATGCTGTACACAGCCAAAAAAAATCTGACCCCCCCTTTTCTTCGTATTGCGGGTGATTGGTGGACGGTCCTGGTAGTGTCTACTTCTGTCCTGTCGTTCTGCCCTATTCTGTCTACCGTCTTGCTTTTTCCCAACTCAGAGTGACCGTTATTGTGTCCACGCGCTTACTCTAAACTCAAACTCAAACCTTTCTCCTTAGTCAGTTTGACTACAACCTGTTCGTAACGTCACCCGAAAACTTTGTGGGCCGTATATAATAAGTGCCTCCGAAGGCGCCTGGTGTGTTTTTCATAATTCATGTGATTTGTTTCATCTTCTGAAGTAATTATGCGCTAACCAAGTCTTCAATCGTCCTTTGTAATCAACGAAACCAATGTCCTGATGGATGGGCAGATCTGCACTTCTACTGAGGAAGCCAGCACCACACAACACAACAATCTGCGAGTGAAACAGAGAAAGAGGCTCTCAAAGCACATTATTTATTTATTTATTTATTTATTTGTTATTTACTTTTTGGGCAACAACTGACAAAAAGAGTGTTTATTATCAAAGTGCCATGAAGCTTACCCCCCATTTAAATCGTGTAAAAATAGTAGACAACATCTTTCAAGTTTGATTTGAAACAATGTCAGCAAACTGCATACCGGCGCATCCATCTATTCTAATTCATCGCCCATCATCTTCTGTAACACGTGATTCTCCCAGTTTCTTCAAGCACGTTTCCGGACTCCACAGCCAATCAATTATCGACACGTATTTTTTCAGTGAAGAAGTCTTTACAAACACTTTGCTAGGTCTTTAATTTTCATTTGCAGCATACTTTCCACAGATAGAAATCTTAATAAGATTGTGCCATTGAATTTGACAGTGTAGAAGAAATGTCTTCAATCAATTTCCACAGAAGGAAAGGGCTTAGTCTCAGTGTAGGAGAAGAGGGAAATCTTCAAATTCAAATTCAAATAATATGAAACCATACATTGGGGACGAATGAAGTCAAAGGCAAAAGAGCAAAAAGAATATGATTGAGTCAATCACCTGAGATGGTTCGGGGCATTCCATGTAATATGTTACCCAAGAGCCATTTTTCAAACCATGCCTGGGAAAAAATTACTGGTTGTGTTGTAAAGGGTAGTAATTAAATCAACATTTTTGGTTATCAGTATCTTCCTTGCTTGATCATATGACCTAGCGACCATCTTGGAAAAGAGCACATGTTCACAGTTTCCCATCAGGTACCAAGATTATGTCCCATCGGCTACTCAAACGAATTGCCCCCGTGTGCTTAAAAGTAAAACTTGATTGTTTATGCTTTTTCTGTATGCTCAACTGCATTTTTTTAATGTAGAAAAACATTGTTCACTAATCCCGTTGGTTTGGGTTTACAAATTTTGCAGTTTCATTTTGCTATGTAAAAAACATGGTATTTTTACTGTCCCATCAGTTACCAACTAAAGTTAAGGCAATTGAATGGAATCATCTTAATTTTTATTATTTAAAACACATTTTTATTATTTCTGTACCATTTTTCTGGAGGACTGATCAATCCATTTTGAAATAAATGGTTGGTTATTTATTTAGTGGCCTTTTCTTCTCAAAAAGTATTGTCTGAACGTTCTGTCAGTTCGTTACCGTGGAATAACCCGTTCATATTATTATGGTCCAGAGGAAAGCACTTGTTGAACCTGGGTGACTTACATACAACTAGTACAAGTCGGTAAGTGGGATTGTATGATATAACAATACAATGAAATACGCGGACATGGTGATGTGAGCTCCCCCGGCTATTGGAACTTTGAAATTGATAGTTTTCGGGGTGATGGAGACAGTAGCATGACCTCAGGAATATCCTTACAGCACCGAAACTTCAATCATTTCACGCTTGTATGTGTGTGTATGCGTGTGTGGATGGGTGTGTATGTGTGAAAAAAAAAGGCTGGCCATGTGCCATTTTGGCTTGGCAAGTGTTGCATGGGCAGTCTCCAACAGCTCGTGGCCTTAATTCTTGTTGGCTTTTTATCTCCAAAATTCTGAAAAACTGGAGATCTTTTAGGAGGTAGAAGAGATATTTAAAAAATGCACACTCTGACACTTGTTTAAATTGAGTTGTGACACTTATCAAGCTGTTTCACAGTTCCGATTTATTCTAACTCCTTATCATAATACCAAAGCTGCAAACGTTTAACATTGAATATCTGGGACGTGCAAAAGTGGAATTGGAACAAACAAGCGCTAAGGTCGCGAGCTGTCAAAAATATACATATTTTGTTTAAAGAAGGCCGTTGTACTCTGTATGCTATTTCACAAAATGGCAGACAGAACTTTGTTTACTCACGATACAGAAGATATCAAATGCTTCTTGGCATGATCTTGGCTCATTATGCACAGACAATTTAGTTCTGAAGCAAGTAATAGGAAATCCGTTGGGACGGACTGACCAGTTATGATGTTGCGTAGGTTGTGAATTAGACGATTCTCTGTGACGCTTCTCTTCATGATCACGATCTGGATTTTTTACGGGCCCTCAAATCTTCTTGGCTAAAGCACCAAACACACTTACGAAAACGAAAACAGTGTTTTCTTTCTGTAACACAATAATAACCAATTCATTAAGTCGTTTTGTAAGAACAATACAGCCATGTGATGGGTGTCCAGGTGTGCCATTATGAATTCGGCATTGACAAGATAATAATTGTGAGATTACTGAGCTTTTCTGACTTTTTTTTTTTCTTCATTCTTTCATATTACTGTGCTTGTAGCAAAATATGTTTTTCTATTTTCAAAACAAGTTCTTATGGGGAGGGGGGGGGGGATAGAGAGAGAGAAAAGAAAAGACGCCCACAAAAATGTGGTGTTTTCCCAGTCAGCCACCAGGTTTATGCAAAGATAGATGGTTTGTCCTGGCAGGTTCAACTTGCAGCGTTACAGATCCGACACACAGAGTGTGAAAACGTCAACATCAGTTGACATCTCGGGGTCCTTTGCCAGTCATAAAGTGAGCAGATCTAGCGCCGACATCGGAAGAAATAAAACTTGGCGGCGTAAAATTTGTTCCCTAGGTCTCGTCCCCCAGGGAACTTTCGCCATGATGGGAGGAAATTGAGTGGCCCTGGAACCCGGGGAGGGAGTCTGGACTTGCGCTTTGGCTAGATCGTGTGTTGGCGCAGACGGGTGCAGTTTCACTTCACACCCCGCGTCATCGCTCACCATTCCACGCCTGGCCCCGCGGGACGGCTGAAATTTAGCTTTTCCCAGATTGGTTATTCATTGAAGAAAGTGTATTTACTCAGGTCGACATCCCCATTCCTTCCTCCGCTCCAGAATGTCAGGCTACAGTCTCTCTTCATTCCTCGCTGTCTTTTCATCTGTTTGTTTTAAAATACAAAACAGACCAGCTTTCGCTAAACAATCCAAAAATTGAAGGACTCGATCAGTTCCAAGTTTGATTACTGGTAGACCTCAGTTTGATTGTGTTCAACCGTAAGAAAACTCTTATCAAAATGGTTGAGGCATTAAGGTTTTATCCAAGTGATGTAGTGTTCTTGTCTCCGAACTTTTTATATCTGTTAGTCTTAATCCTTATCTGCAATTTTGTTTAACATTTGTGGTCATTATGTGAATCGGCAATCATTTTAGGAATACATGACACATTGTATTACATACATGTTCGGCACGGATGCATGTGCAATTTTAAATGGGTGTATATTTTTTTCTGTACTGAGTCGGACTCTCGGCTTTTTTTTTTAAAACCTGGACCACTAGAAAAAAAAATATCGGAAAAAAATTCTAAAAATTCATGGCAATACGTGGGGCTGTCAAATGTTAAAGAATCATCTTCAGTCTGCTAGTAAACTGTATTGAAAATTGCAAGTGAATCGATTTTTTAAAAAAATGAGACCGCTCTGATTAACACCGTTTCGGAATTGTCTTTTTATTTTATTAGATTAGATTACAAGCTTTAATGTGTGGCAGAGAGAGAGAGAGAGAGAGACAGAGAGGCATGAAAATAGTGAAACAAAGGCGGAGAATTATTTTCTTTAAAGGGAGAGGAGGGGGAAAGAGATCGACAAACGTGGGAAGAAATTTCGATTAAAATACCGGAAGTTACTATCTCTGCTTGCAGGTTGATCCTATTGAAAAAATACAACACTGTTGACATTGACCTATGCACTCTGACCTTGCGTTCATCTTCCGAGCGGCTCAGTGACGGGTCGTGATTTAGCAGCCCGTACATAAATCGAGGGTCTCTCCTAGCTTTGCTGTCGCTATCTTTAATGAAGATCTTCCCACCATATTTCTGGACCTTGTTCCACCCAACAGTCCCATTTCCCACAAGACGGAAGCCCAGAAACCGAGACGCTCCGTGGATCAGTCTCACAACTAACTGAAAGTTTCTAGGTGCAGGTGTATCTGAACTTAAGACACGTCGCTACTGATGCCTAGATCAGAAACGACACGCAATCTGAAGACGTTCATATAATATCCCTGGCAAAGGCGTCCAATTCTTCTAGGTCAATCGAGTGGAGTTTTCAAAACATGGGGATTTCCAGCATTATAGTCACAAAAAGTTATTTTGGCCTTATGTAGAAGTTTGGCCCATCAGCCTTGTCTCTGCAAAACGAAAGCTTTGTTTTTTTCTTAAAAAAGAAGAGTTGCAATCACAAAATAGTAAGAAATCACCTTGTAACTGGCAAGAGGAAAATTATGGACTTTCAAAGTTTAAAAATCAATTTTTCCAGTTTCACATTTATATAAAATCTGTGGTTTTTCGTTCTCCTGTGCTCCTCATGTGTTATCGTTACTTTTATGTCAGTTTTTCCTCTGTAATGACAACTGAATGATATTGAGTTCGACATTAAAAAAAAAAAAAACATGTTGTCAAGTTTGTCAGCACCGAGTGAAATACAAGTATTATGACAATGTTCTTAGGTTGTTGGATTCAAACAGCTGTAAGAATTTTAGGCATTTCATTTCTCGACGCACCGGGTATTTTATACAATCCCCGCTTCTGCTTTGACAGTGAAAAGGATCTGCATTTTTGAGGTCCCAAGAAAAAAAAAAGTGTTTACACTCTGTCGCAGTTACGTGGGCATGTTGAAATTTGGCAAAGTTTAGCCCTACTCATTTAAATATGCTGCATATAGTTGAAATTGCAAGGTATTTGATTTTTCCGTCGTCGGTAAAGCGCTCGACTTGAAGTCAGAAGGAAAACACATAAACGTTCTTGCCAATCTATACCTGTTTGCACAAAGTACTTCCCTACCTCTTCACCCGCCCCAACAATACTGTCCTGTTTGTGTTGATCGTTAAAGGTTCATTGGTGAGATTCTGCAGCCCTTCATAATAAATTATTATAGAAATCTGAACAGATTAGATTTAGTACTCTCTTGTATTTCATAGTGAATACCCCAGAAGGGACATAGTAAAAATGTATACATTTTGTTCCATGTATTTTGCAAAGTGATAAAAATAATAATGGAAACTCTTGGGCAGTAACAGGGTAGGAAATCTTCAAAGGAAGATGCGGACCATCCCCCACCCCTGTGACACAAATTTGGTGTTTCTGCTATTGACTGTGGCATTTTGCCCTTAAATCGTACTTATGTAGGGAAAAATGAATGTTCTAGGCAAGGATGTTAACTTTAGTTAACTTACTGCCAACAGATCATTTCTTGATCTAGCTTTAACAAAATTATGAACTACAATAAAATTACGTTCGAAGTTACGATAAACAGAATTAGTGTTAGTCTTCAGTGCACTACCCGAAGCTGAAGAATCTCTGATTCTACCATGGCATTACGTTAGGTCCTCCTCCCACTGTGCTAGTCCGTAATCGGAGAAAACGGGTAGCTATGAAGTCTTCTTCTGTGCTGCGTCTATCTGAGGCATTCGTAATTTTCCTAGCTTGAATATACTGATACAGAGGACATCGGCGGTATAAGATACTACTGTCTCTCTTTTCTATGAGGAGGTCGCAATTGGTAAGAGATGGAAATCTTGTGATGAATGTTGTTGTTACAAGTATGTAGGTCCCCCCCAAGCTTGCTTTATTTGCTCTAGGGCTACGTATTTTAGACCCCTTTGTCACCCCACAGCTAGAGAGCTCCTCCCTAACTACTCCTGACAACAGCCTTAATCAATTATTCTTTCAGATTTTCTCTTTGTATTCCTCCTGTTTTTTTTATGAAAGGGTTAGGGGGCAGCGTTAAGGATTCGGTCAGATTTAGGGTTGAGGATAAGGACGGGGTTAGGGATAGGTACGTATACGTATACGCCTTTAGCACAAAACGCTTGGGGTGCGTACATACTTATAAGGACAGCCTTTAGTGGCAGCTAAACACTCATTCGCCCATTTTCTTCGAACCGTGGTTCATTCTTTCCCTCCACCCCCGCCCCCTCCAAACCCAGTTTCTTCAGATTTTTGGGTAAGGATAAAATTGATTGGAGATTGACACAGTGACGTCAGTTCTGTTTATCCAACTTATCTAACCACGAGAAAGTCGGGAGTAAACGATAAACGCAAGCAGCGTTTTCAATAACATCGTCACACATGGAGTCACTATGTCTCGCCATTTGCATGATCTCCCCTTACCGCTGTCGGTCTGTGAAACTTTGGTCACCATTGTTAGGTTCCAAGAAAGGGAGATGTGTTTATTTTGCTGGAACTCTGGCCTCCGTGTCGAGAGAGAGAGAAGGAAGGGGGGGGGGGGAGGAGGGTAGGGTTCAGGTCAGGGTTATCTTGCCAGGGTAAAGTGTTATAGCGATAGTTCCGGTGGATGATTGATATTTTTATTACGATTTTACTGGTCCACGGAGGAGACAACTCGAAGGTGGGAAATTGTTACTCCGCATTCGATGGGCAAAAGGGCAAGGTCAGATCTTCTGATTTTTATTACACTCAGGAGGACGGAGCACTGGGATTTACACTTGGAACTTATAATATATCAGTACATTTGACAACGCTAACGTCCCCTCAGTGAAGGGGACACGCTGGTCAAGGGGCAAGGTGCTCGCCTCTCATGCCGAAGATACGGCATTTGAGTCCCGGTCGGCGCAGGCATGTTGGAATTTTCGGATTTTTTTTCATATTTTCCTGTCCCTGATCCTATGGTAGGTAGGTAGGGCCGAGCACCTAGTCTTCTCGGATAAGGACAAAAAAATTAGGAGGACCCGTGCGCACGTTAAAGATACCTTGGCAGTTGGAAATAGAAAAGAGCAGGCCGAACAGGCCGCTGCCCGGACAAAAGTTCTAAAAAACGAATCTCTAGCACAACAAGAAAAATAAAAAACAAGAGAAGTGAGGTGTAAATTTCAAGGGCAGCGAATCTCTAAAATAAAGACTTAAACACTTAGTAAACATTTTCTTTAGGAGACGGCTCCATGCCATATGAATCACGGGGTGGGAGTGCGCGTGGGGATATTGCTGAAAATATGACTGACATGATGGGTGTGTGTCATAACCTTTTGTGAACAGCAATGGCAGACTGTAACATTGAAATGATTACTCATTGTACAATTTATTGTGATGTGGTAGTCAGCAAAATAAATGTTACTTTTAAATATACCCAAGAGGTTTTGAAGTAAAAAGATGGCAGGCTTACTTTGAAGCTACAATGATAGGCAAATTGAGAAAGTGTTGAAAAAGCCAGTATTTCTGGGGCTTTTGACAACTGCTCACACTTCTTCTTCATCTTCTTCTTTCGAGCACCAATCTAAATCTACAGATTTGTTCTTTTAAGAAAATGTACGGTTTTCTACAGTTCTGGCAGAGCACCATAGAGTTCGATAGTCAGGTCGGTAGGTTTGGGCCAATATGTTTCTCGTAGTTAGTGCTGAGAAGAGTGTGCAGTTCTGCAATATATGCTCTGTGTTTTGAGTAGACTGGCTGCACTCACACATAATGTAGACTGTTCACACAATGGCAGCCATTCATGTGAAAAGATCACAAATACGTTCTGGATCTGTTAGTTTACACTTTACACCATATATCGTCCAGGGCTGTTGGATTGTATGGCTGGGGGGAAGAGGGGATGGCATAGATGACATGCATTCTGTACGTTTACAGTATCTTCTGAGTGGCAACACAAATCCTAACCATAATACTATCTCTAATCCAACTCTAATAGCGTTTTAAATCCGAGGGGACATTTGTTCTTACAGCTTAAACAGCCTCAGTAGACGCCAGTATCTTGATAATTTAATTATGTCGCTCTACGAGTTTAACTCTTTGAGGCCCAAGCAACTCAGAGTGAGTCAGCGACACTGCTTTCAAATGCCTAGATAAAGCAGTGTATGTGAACTGAGTAGAGCCATTATTTTACTTGACTCCAATGCAATTTGGACTTTTATTAATTTTTATGCTTTTCTACATGCAAAATATGTCATTTCACAGAATAAAGCGAATATTAAATGTTTCTCAGGAGGAAATGCACAATTATCCTATTTTCTTTCATAGTAATCGAAACTTAATGTTGGCAATATTTGTACAGATATGCGAGCCGTGAAGAGTTTAAAGCGCACAAAATGATGACGTAATGTGTGTCCACTCACGACAGCAAAGGGATTATGGATTTGCAACATTATAGCGAGTTGATCCCATGCGCTATGTTCACATGATTACGCACATTTGGACCGAACAGTGGGACTTTCTGCTGATTATATACTGCTTAATCGTATTGGTAATTTATCAAAGATTGGCGATATTATTTTCTATCAGGAGAAGCCAGGATTTGACTCTGTTTCAGTCAAAGTTAAATGAAAGTACAAAATCACGGCGCCAATCTGAAGAGATACTTTTTGAAGTGGACGTTTTCGTTCCCCTCAGATTTGTGTTTGGCCTTAAAATTTTGTTGACAGAATGTAAACACCCAAGCATCCCGGCCAAGAGTTATGAGAGCAAAACTCTGAGAACGCCAGCTACCAATCTGTGTTTTGACCTTCAGTTTCAACCAATCAGCGCTCAACGTCACCGGCACTCTTGGGGGCCACGTAAATGTCTTTTATAGATCGTGAATATTTCATGACAGACCAATTTACACGTGCCGCTTTTGGCGGCGTAGCGTCAGATTTACTCACATCTTTATGTAACCCAGAAATGGGAAAGGGAACAATGACAGAACGCCTTATAGTGCAAATTATCTGCACAAAATGGCCTATTCTATCTGCAACAAAAACCAATGACCTTTGATCACGGGGCGGGGAAGGGGGCAGTAGGTGGGCAGTTATTTAGTGCTGTCAGTCACGGATTCAAAGAAAAGAGACGGCTGAAAAATAAACAAAACCCTTCTGGGATATCTCGAGCAAAATTATTTCGATTGAATTTACCAGTTTACAGCACGGACCAATTCCGATAATCCACCGCTAACCATAAGGCCAAGCCACTCCACCATTGAAAGTTCAGCCCTACATGTGCTCGTATGAATTGTGAAAGCTCATCTTAATTTAATAGACAGCACAACAACGATCACTGCCACGTGGTGTTGTGCTGGACGTAATGATTACAATTAACCATAATTATTTTTTACCATCATGGTGACCTGGAATGAAGCGTCAATCAAAATTGATTATGTGTAGGTCAGGAGTTCTGTATATATTCCACTTTTGGGAATTGAAGAACGCGCGATTTGTTTCGACTGTTCAAACGAATCAGGCGTGATTCACCTTTCCTTCCAATCATAACAACACCAATATCATCCTCGCCATTATCGTCATCATCATCATCATCATTAAGTTGGTATCTGTTGTGACGATTTAAGAACTCGAGCCGACCTGCTATTTTGTTTGCGAGCTGATGACCCTATATCAATCAGATTTTAAATCTGACTGTTTTTCTTATATATGGTACATAATGTGTTTTGGTATAGAATGATTCTTTCGCTGTGCAAGATGACATTCTGACATATTGGGATTGTACGTAGGACAAATGGCCGACAACTCTATCAGCCGGGGTCAGTTACTCCCCCTTCCCCCTTCTTCCTGTTACCCCCCCCCCTCCTCCCTGCCTCCACTCACCTCAGTAATTTGCAGTTTGATTCAATGACTCACTGTCTCTAGGTCCCACTCTCTTCTGAGATCTTCGTGATACCATGGTTATTGTGTTGCCATTGGTGGCGGTCGTACATAAGTCTTGCTGGACATGTTAGTACAAACTAAGTAACTCATGGTAACAGTTGCTGTTGTGTCTTCTTGCTTTTGAGCGACTGGCCGAGACAGACCAAACTTCCTGGGCCAAGTACATCTGACTGTCTACCAGAAGCACCATCATTATCATCACCATCTGCATCAAAGTCCCAGATATGCATACATTAGGTTTGAGAGAAAGAGAGAGGAGGGGGAGGGGGGGGGGAGCCAGGGCGTGCATATTCATGTTTTCAAGATTTTTTGAAAATGTCAAAAATGTGCGAATTCATACAGTTGAGGACAACGACAAAGTTTTCTGTTTCGCCATAAAAATGGAGTTATTACGGTTTTGCTAGAGGCCGCCAGAATGCTAACAAATCTAACTACACGGATTGCACAGACCACGTCAGCTTACCGTGAAATCTGAATGCTTTCTTTGTTAGAAGGTTACATCTTTTATCATTCCGAGCTAAAATGTGGCGTCGTCAGCAATGAATGTGTGCAAATTTAGTTTTGCGAGTGAACTGTTTCTCCCCCAGTATAGCAGTCCTCCATCACTGACCAAAACAAAGGTTGGAAAATAAATTTTTGTGAGTGGAAGGCAAAATCCTTAGTTTGGCAAGTTTTGGAAGGACGTGTCAGATTTACCTCGGCAGCCGAGTGGAAGGAAAACAACAACAGTCTGATAAACAAAATCCTTTGGCCACTAGAAGTCTGACTACTTATTATCCTGTGTTTGTTATTATAAACAATCTTCATTTTGATTTCTTTCTTTGTTTTATCCACTTCTTTACAGGGTGCGCTGGCGGGTTAGAAGATTAGAGTTAGTTCCCTCATCCGTCTGGTGTGAAGGGGAGATGAGGCGGGTTGCGCCTCAGCTAGTCAAAATTATAATTATGTTTTGTTTCTACCGTTGCATCAAGGGCTAAGCCATATACATGAATGCTTGATAATAGCCTATTGATTGAGCTTGTTATATTTTGATAATTAAGCTCATTAGATGGCGATTGGACCCAGAGAGTATGATAATTGGAGTAAAATCCAGAGCAAGGAAGCTGAGCTCTCATAGCGAGACAGGGTAGTATGATAGACGTTATTCCCCTATTCTTATTTTTTCTGTCCACTTCCTGTAATAAATGACCATTGTCCAGTTCTAGAATGGACAGTATAAAAACTAATCTGGCTTGTACTACCAAATGACAGACAACCCACACGATGGTTGTCAAAAAACCGGCGTCCCGGATGACAACCAGAAAAATATGTTTATTTTGTTGAGACGTGGAATTCAAGCTTTAAAATACCGTACTTAAGGATTTACAATCTCTAGATCGCATTGACAACTGTGAACTTTTCATTTAACCCTCTGTTGCTGAATGTTTCATATTTGAATAACGTCACCAAATAGCTGATCCCCAGCGATCTGGAGGCCCATTGGCAACAAATTTGTCAAGGTATTATTATCCGTGAAAGAATATTACTTTTGTATTCATTTGAGTACTTTAAATCTTTTTTGCAATTTTTAAATTTAAAGTAGTCTTTGTCTGGGCTTTTGTAGGGTTAATTTAATTCTTTCTCTCCCCCTCCTCCTTCCCCCAACCTTCAACTTTTGGGCGAGTGGCGCTGCTGTGAGCCACAATTATGCCACCCCTGTAACCTGTAATAACATTCAGTTTTTTATATTTGTTTCTCACTGGTGCAGGTATCAGCGGAAGATGAAGATTTGATCTTCCAGGAACAGTTGGCCACCTGTCACTCCAATCACCTGCAGAAATGGCTGGGAGCTTTCTACGCGTACAAAGGATTACTTCTGATCTTTGGTGTCTACATGGCCTGGGAGACAAGGCATGTCAAGATTCCTGCTCTCAACGACTCCCAATATATAGGTCAGTGACTGAAGTATGTGTGGTTGTGTGAGGGTAGATCTGAATTTTTGTGTCCTGGTTTATTTGTTTGTACGGTAATAACAATCTTCTTATGGCATACTTTTTCATACAGTTACCTGGCGTGTCTTCACAGCAAGAAAAATCAAAGTGTTGATGTTTTATTCTCTCCATTTTAGTCTCTTCGCCTCTTTCTCTTACTCTTTACTGTCTTTCTCATTTTCTGTTCTCAGTTTACCTCGTGTGCCCCTATACTTTATACTTATCTGTCTTTAGTGTCTGTCTCTCCCCCCCCCCCCCCCTGTTCGCACTGCCAATGACAATGATTATTTCCCCCACTGTCTCACTGGCAGGCCTGAACGTTTACAACGTGGTCATCATGTCGGTCAGTGTGGTCGTCATTTCCAACATCCTGTCCAGTCAGCCTACGCTAGCCTACGCCATGGAAGCTGCCTTCATGTTTCTCTCTACCACCGTCACTCTCTGTCTGCTGTTTGTGCCCAAGGTAAAGTACGCTGAACTATGCTTTAGATAGAAATCCATTGTTTTTTCAAAATCCATCGTCTTCCTAATACAGACCAGTTGAGATTAAAACGAAGCAGGACGCAGCTTATCCTGACGTGAGTTTGGTATAGCACACAAATGTGTATTGACCTGTGAGAGAGTCAAAATATTGTCCAGCATCACATTCGCTGCATTGTGTGTAACATGTAGATTTATGCACAATGGCCGTGCTCTTAAACAGTCTGCGAACGTCAATTTCCCTATGGGATAATTAAGGGGTCATCTTAAGGTGTGAACCAAAATGGAAATTCTCTTAGGATCATATCACAAAAATTCTGCCCACCATATACCTAGGTTGAACCACCGAATGTCTGTGCTATTTCATACAGAGTGGGGAAAACACTGTCCAAAATCATGTTCGTGACCACGGCCTTCTGTCGCCGCCGTTATTCTTTGCTATAAATGCCCTACGACAATGTGATCCTTCGTCCTCCCTGATATTCCATAAAACTGAAAACATCAAAACAAGTGCTCTCTATCATCTGTAGTTTAATTATCATTTCATCTTGCAATTCATAGACAGTGCCGATAATGTCTGGTTTAGTACTTGTGGACTTGGGCCATTAGTGCTAGAGAAAATTACTTTGAGATTTTGAAGGTGGTGAGATGTACATCCGATTTACGTCATGGCACTGAAAACTCGCTTTTCATATCCGAACCCTTTGGGAATCAGTCATAGGATACAGTGATGTGCAGAAGTAAAAATACAACAACGTCATTATTTCGCAAAGTATATTTGTGTGTGTGTATGTTTGCAAATTTGTTTTTTGGAGTAATCAGGCCAATTATGTGTATTCGGCGGAGGGATTAGAGAATTAGAACTGTTTCCAAGCGGTTCGTTCTGCCTCCTGTATATGGCGCGAGTTTTAAGGGGAATTTTCAATTATTTCGCGTGCCTGGCGAGTTTTAAGACCTTGTGGACTGTGTCAACCGAAAACCTGGTCAGGTGTGATTTGGAATGTTAATGATCTAGAACCGAGCGTTAATCAAAGATTACGTATTAGGTTGTAGTTAGGAGTCTGTGACAAAGATTAGTAATAGAGAGAGAGAGAGAGATTATTGTGTTTAACATTAAAGCTGATGGTGCAGTGAGTCAAATCTGTTGTCGGTCTGTTTTGTCTCAGTTCACGAGGTTTCTCTTTCCGCCAGGTTTCTCTTTTTGAGACACCCAGACCTGTGAGACCCCAGACCTGTGAGACCCCAGACTTGTTCCGTGTTTGGGTCTTTATTTTAGGTGGTTCGCTGCCCCTGGCATTTACACCTCATTTTTCTTGTTTTTATTTTATTTGTTGTTGTTGTTGTTGTTGTTGTTGTTGTTGTTGTTGTGGTGGGGATTCGGTTTTCTTTTTTTTAGAATTTTGCCCGGGCAGCGGCCTGTTCGGCTTGCTCTTTTCGATTTCCAACTGCCATGGTATTTTTAACGTGGGCAACGTGCACACAGGTACTCCGAATTTTTCCTATCCGAGAAGACTAGGTGCTCGATGGATCAGGGACAGGAAAATATGATAAAAAATCCCAAATTCCAATATGCCTGCACCGAGCGGGATTTGAACCCGGTACCCTCGGCATGAGAGGCGAGCACCCTGCCTCTAGACAACCGTGTCCCCCCCCCCCTCCCCCGACTTGTTCCAATCTCTGTGAGGTCTTTAATTCCGTAGTTCACATCTCTCACCACAACTGAGACAAAACAGTCTTGACTCAGCGCACCACCCGACTAAGGTTGAATCCCACTGAGAGCCAACAGAATTTATTTCAACCATCTAAATAAAGTTCAGAATGGGCGCCCATGGTACGGAGGGTTCAACCAGAATTGGGTTAAGAAAAAGGGAGAGAAGTCATGGCGGAAAGGAATTAGGCCAAAGATTGTCGGTCTTGCTCCACTGTTGACAGAGGCAAGCGAGATGTACACCAAAAAGTTATTAACCACTTTCTTGAGCAAGGGCAGATATGAAAGGCAGGAGGCAAGTGGTACACAGAGCTGCACTGATGCTTGATCTCATTATGTTGTCATGGGACAACAAAGACAGCTATTTCCTCCCTTGATAGAACCCAGTCCGTGAAGGCCGGCGGAAAACGCCTAGTGATATGTGAAGATAGAGCGTTTGAAGGATGAAATGATTCTTGGGAATGAGAGGGACAAACGGAATGATAGAGAGGGGAAGGATGAGAAAAGAAATATCAGGAAATGGAAGAGCAGAGAAGAAATAGCCAAAGAGTAGAAAGGGAGTAGGGGGACATAAGCCGGGGTAGGAAGAGTTTGTGTAATGTGGTGTAAATTATTCTGCATGTTTTAGGGGGAAATGGTTGACATGGAAACTGGTACATGAACCATGCCTTGTGGCAGTTCTTGAGTGGGTTGCACCAGAGGAGTTGGGTGTGGGGTTTTGATAGATTTAGAGATACTTTAACCCTTCCAAAACCGATCCTTTATATTATTAACTCATTACGAGCTGCCGCTGGATCCATTCCCGTCTTCTTGCAACGTGTCATCTTACATGACAAATTAAAAGGCTTATTTAAGGATTTGAAAGAAAAATAAAACGCGTCCATTTTTTGAAAAATTGCCATATAATGACCAAACATGAAGTTTGGACTCACAAAAGCGCGAGGAAATAAAGTGATGGATGTATTCAAAAACTGGCGTGGTGCTAACAGATTTCAGATACAAATTAAAGAGGCATAAATCTTTGAGTCCCAGGATTTGAGAGGGAAGGGCGGTTTGAAGAAGTGTTTTTTTTTCATTAAATCCACAAACCAACGACGAAGAATGGTCAAGTGTAGAAAAACTGTTATTTATGAAACGTTCGGGAACTACACCCACCACCTCGAAATATTCCCACCAACAACGTTAATTAATTATTCTTTCACATTTTCTTTTTGTTTCCCCCCTGTTTTTTTTTGGGGGGGGGGGGTTGAAAGGGTAGGGGACAGGGTTAGGGATTCGGTAAGATTTAAGGTTGAGGATAAGGACGGGGTTAAGGATAGGTACGTATACGTACGCGCCCTTCACGCAAAATTTTGAGTAACACTTCCAAGTGTAAAAGCTGGAAAATAAGATTTGACACAAGGGGTTATGAGATGGATATACATGTATGTATTTCACTAGGGCTTCCACCATAGGGGTTCTGGAGAGCTGACCGGCATGGAAATATCCCGAAACCAAAATATGAGTGACGGTATCACTACTGGTAGTTTCTATGCCTGGATGTGTTGTGTTGTCCGGCGCGTCAGTGGAGCTATGTATTTGCATACTCCGGGCACTGTGAAAAGTTCATGGTCCACCCTGCACTGACATGTTCACTCTTCTTTCTTTTTTCACTTTTCGTCTCTTCTCCCTCGCCTTGTATTTCTCTTTTTCGTCTTCGTCTCTCTGAGCTTTTCTTTCTGAAATTCCCAAACAAGTCGTCTCTTTGCGACCTCTTCGTTTCTCTGCCCCGCCCATTTCAAAATTCTCTCTCAAATGAGATCTAATTTTTTTTTTAATCCTTTTCGTCCATCTACCCGTCCTATTTCAAAAATTCTCTTAAATGACATCTTTTTTTTTTTTTACCGTTTTCTCCCTCTGTGCTTTCTAGTTCTCTCTATCTCAAAATCTCCCGCGATGACGTCAGCCGACAATAGCAATGTGAAGCCTATGGAAAGGCTCGCCTTTGCAACACCAATGTGAAGTCATCACTTGTGGCTGCCAGTGTTTGCCTAGGCAAGACAGAGAATATTTTCTTCAATCTGAATCCCTCCGTGTCTTTGGAATCAATCAATGAAACATTTTGTTGTTGTTTCTGCAGCTGCCGCGACTTCGGTTTGTTTTTTTGTGTCTTGATCTCTTGCAGCGATTTTTGGACTTTGTTGAGTCTGCGGGCAAAAGTTGATACGATGATTCCTCCATTCAAAGCAAGAAAAATCTCTCGCAGCTTACATTGAGCAAGCAAAACTCCTGTTGTACGTCACATGCGAGCGTTTTACGTGGTTTTCGTTGTTGCAGTTATGCGCACATTTGAAAGCTGTATGAAATGGTAGACAGTTCTTTAAATACACAAGAGGCAATTCTCGAATAACTTTGACCCCGGAAACTCAAAATTACTGGAACGAGTTTGTTATAAAAATCAATTTCACATCTCAGCATCGTGAAATCCCACTACGAGACATTAAAATAAGATAATGCACTGAGCGGTTAGATCTATGTAACTTTGATTTTTGAGAATACAGTTACATTCACATGAAAATACATATTTTTTTCTCTCTTTTTTTCATAATTTAAAACTGCACCCCCCAATGCATTCAAGACCCGTGTTAAAGTAGACAACCCCTCCACCCCTTGCGTGTGGGCATGATTCAAAACTACGTCAGCATCCACAGTGCACATTGTACCCAGTCTCAGTACTTTTTGTTTCGGTGTGATTGAGGGATGAACTATAATTATGTATATACTGGACGTATACAGATGACGTTTTGTTGACAACTGGACGCATCATTTGTTTAGTTAATCGGCGCAGTCTGGAATAGTACAAATCTGGCATACTTTTAGATTTAAATAGTATGCATTGGAAATAAAAAGCAGCTTATTTTGGACCGAATACTTATAGTTTGTAGTCTGTCAACATACCATACTAAGTGAGAAAGAGAGAGAGAGAGAGATACCGGCGTTTCTTGAATAAGAGCGTTTGATACATCAAACTTTGTGCGAAGCTGATTTATTATCTTATATTATAGGATCCCAGTTTTTTGTTACAGAGTTTTCTGGCATAAGTGCCTAAAATAAATAAAAATGTTACAAAGAAAATTCATGACAGATTATGGGTAGTTAATCTTTGACGTCATCCGGAACGGGGGAAGCCGTTTTTCGGTTTGTCACTTCCAATTACCGGTAGAGACTGGACGATGGGCTATTTGGGTTGACGACTCTGGTTTTGTCAGAGAGACACAATCTGGACCGTGACCATAGCGTTCTAGAGGTACTGACCCATATAATGACATATATGAAGAAAAACAGCCGATGTCACTAATATGTGACACTGAGGAAATCGATTTTTACAGCTTGAAATAAGAAAGCCCACTGTTTTCCCTCTTGAAAATGAAAGTGATTTCTAATTTTGCACGATTGCGACACTTTCGTTAAAATTGAGTAATTTTGGTTTCGCACGGACGGGGCTGAGAAAGGGGGGGGGGGTGAGGGGGCACAAGCAAATATCCTTTTCTATGACCATGGTTGTTTTACCCTTGTAGTCTTCATGAAATATAATTATGAGAATCGAGATGCTCAGCAAAGTATATAATTTTCTTAAAGCCCAGGTGTATGTTGGGCTTTTCTGCTACGTCAAAAAAAAAAAAAGTGTAATTTTGTTTCTCACCAGATCTACGCTATTGTGACGTCCGGAGGTAACCCAGTGATCGCCAGTATGGGCATTGTGGTCGATAACTCAAACACTCGAAGGTTTGTCTTTGATGATCGGAAAGAGATTTACTACCGGGCTGAGGTACAGAACAGGGTGTACAAACGTGAACTGGTAGAGGTACGTATAATACCTAAGGAAGCCTAAATGTGCAGATTTGTTTGTTCTTCTTTTCTTGTTCTTAATCACTGTGGGCCGGAGAAACATCAAATACCAGACAAGCCCGTGACTTGTAGGGTCAGTATTTGAGAGAAAGGCAACAAAAAACATCATTTTTTTATTATTTTGTGACCGGAGACCAGACTGCATATGGCTTTTTAAGGTATTCTGTAACTTTGCGCATTTTATGTTTAACACGTAAGCCGGACTTGAACTATTTGGTGTCTCTGAGCATCACACAATCTCTTGGATATGGACCGATATGTTTTATTAATGCTCTGTGCAACAAATGGTAAAAATTTTCTGTAAAGTAAAGTATGTTATGATTTTCAAGAGATTATTTTTGTTCTACTCTGTAGTTAGACAAACCCAATTAAAATCACCGAACATCTATTTAAAAGATATAAATATAGGCTTTGTATAAGCGTCGAGAAATAAGTGAACATTCTTATTCATTTTGGAGAAGAACACAAGACAAAAAAACAAAACAAAAACAAATAAAAAAAGTAAAGGATGAAAAAGGAGAGAGCTGAAAACAGAAAAACCGCCTGGAGTCGTTCCATCAGCCCTTGATATGTTATGCTTAACTAGCTAAACAGTCCATTCAGCATATTAGGTTATAAGGCCCAAAGCAAATCATAACAATTGCACTGTCACCTCTTGAACATTATAAAAATACACAATTCAAAATACATGTAGATAGAAATATAAAACGCTAATGATTTGGCTTAGGGACACTTGACTAGCCAAAGTTACTTCACCATAATATTATTCCATGAACACAGTAATGTTATATTACAACGGAAACAGTTATATTTCAGCATTTAGTCAATTTTCGCTTCCTCCTGTAGATGGAAATAAATATCAATGTAATATATAAATACCAATCTGGGTGGTTTCTGTTTGAAACCGTCGGTGCATGTATTACAAATTAGTGGTAAATCTACATTATTATGTCACGCATTATTACTTTGAAGTAAATTTTGGCCTACCCTGTACAAATCATCCGGCTATTAATATTATGAATAAACATGTAATTTATTCTTATGCGCCGTGTCAAATGCAAACACTTGTGATCAACCAGTCCTTGTATGTTGTGCTTCCAGCTAGAGCAGCAAATCGTCCGGCTGGAGCGGTTGTTGGAAATTCCCTTACAACCTTACCCTCGGCTGACGGAGGAGCTTCTGTACCTACTTCCGGAATCTAAAGTTGATGGCACGCCGCGTTGTCATAGGAGATACAAACGGGAGTTGGAGAGGTAGGTATACTGAGTGGAGAGGGGAAAGGGAGAGGTGGGCACGGAAGAGAGGGGTTACTGAGGGGGGTGGAAGAGAAAATCTACAGAGTGATTATTTTCGTCATATGGTCAACTTGATTTTTTGTTTGCACAGTCAATGTGTTGTTGTTTTTTCTAGAAAGTTTAAGGGTTTGGGTTAGAGCTAGGATTAGGTTCAGCTGCTTGCTCACAACTCTACTAGGAACTGGCTACCAGGTGGTAACAAAAATACTTTCTAAATTATATTATGTTAGCGAGTAAATTTTGACTTTTAAAGCGAAGGTTGGACCAAAGCAGAACAGTCTGGAGTTGAATGGCACAACCACAATCTGTAGACTGTTGTATATTGATAGTGGATAGTGTGGATGGTTTGAGTTTGGAGAAAGCCCATCGACACGATAACGGGCACCTAGTGCTAGGAAAAAGCAAGACGATAGACAGAATGTAACAGAGCGCTAGGACAGAAGGAGGAGACACTACCAGAAGCTTCCACCAACCACTCGCTGGTAAAGTGATGCCAAATTAGTATGGATGAGGAGGGAAGGAGTGGAATGTTCGTAAATGAGTAAGCAGCGATAGATAACATAAACAGCAAATTAAAAAAAAAAGGAAGAAAAGAATTGGAGAAATAAAGGAGAAACAAAAGACTCCAACAAAGGAAAATTTGTAAGGCATTGAAATTTTGATTTGTTTACGTCATTTCAGATGCAATTCTATCAGCGACGGAGGGGAGGGAGTGACCTTTGACATCTCAGAGAACGATGACATTCTAATGGAGATGGCCTTCAGTGCAGGTCTCAGCCCGAAAACCTCCATCAACAAACGACACAGCACGGCCGAGACCAGCAAGCCTGGAAGTCGTGCATTACAAAAATTAACCCGTAGCTTCAGTATAGGTGGTGGCGGCGCTAGTTTTCGGGGCCGGAGACGGAAGAAAGGGCGTTCTTCTTCAAAGTCGCTTCTTCCATTCTCTACATCGGAATCTAGTTTTCAGAAAAACCGGGATGCATCGGATAAAGACGGAGTCTCTACACTTGTCGTCCACAGCCCCAAACCAAACAGATATTCGGACGATCTGACCTACTTACAAATGGATAAATATTTGTGTTCGGACAGCACTTTCAGGAAAAATTCCTCCGTGCCCATGTTGGATAAAATTACTCAAACGAGTTGTGACTCTGCGTCCAAGGTAAGCGCTGGTGATAAAGAGAAAATGTTTGCTGAAGGCCGTGATTGTGATGATACCGGGGATGTTGTACCAGGACAAATGCTCAGTGACAGCAGTTATGAAGGTGATGATGACGAGGACAGCTTATTCCTGGAATTCCCCAGAAACGCCTTTCACTCGAAGTTGCTAAAGAACGCAGCATCAAGCAGGCTGTTTGCCGTGCGACAACTACAGATTGAGTCTGTGGACGAAGATAGCAACAGTACCAACACCGGTGAGGATACCGAGAGTGTGGGCGACTTGACCTCTGCCAGCCTCAGTAAAAGCACTGATGCCATCTTCACCCTGAGCTCTGATGACCAGAGACAGACAAATACTCGCACAGACAGACCATACAGTGATTCAGTATGTTTTCAGCCGTCTGGATACAACCCCAACTCTCCTCCTGTCCAGAAACAACTGTTTCATTACACGCTGAGCCCCGAATCCAGCTACGAAAAGGGCCAACGGTTGGAAGCTTCTCTCTCTGAATTCAGAGCATCGAATCCTTGTTTCAGTGCGTCATCTGAAAGACATCACGATGATGCTGTGCGTCCACGTAGTATTAGTTCTCCCAGTCCACCAACAGCAATCTCCGATACTCCCCGGTCACTACAACCACGCCCTGCAGCATCAGAATTGCTTGCACCACCCCTAGCATCAACCAATACCACAACAACGAAGACACCAGAGTTACAGCAGCACCATCCTGCCCCAACTACCATATCGTGCCTAAATCAGAACTTGGTCCGCAACACGCCTAGAATTTATACAGACGATGTGTTCACACACAACCTACCCACAGACTACGGAATTAAGCTGTCGGGTTCAGCAGCCAATCAGCAACCATCTCTATTTGAAGAAGACACAACCACTCAGCAAAGTCAGGATCATTCCCAGTATTTTCCATTAACCTCGCCGTCTCAGGACCGTTCACATACAAAAGAAAATGTATCTGCACCATCAGAATCATCGACATTTAACCACTCTCATTCACGGTCCACATCGCTTTCATCACAGTCAACAAGTTTCTCTTTGGGGGACAAAGGTACAAAAAGTCGTCAAGTCCAATCCTCTGATAGCCGGTCGCCATACCGGACACCCACTGGAATCAAAGTAACTTTACCTGCACCCTACCCAACATCTTCTCAAGGGGCGAGTCCATTGCTGAGTAGAGGGAACATACACTTACCGGAAACAAATGGAAGTAATAGTACACAATTAAAGACTACAGCAGGTGTCGCTGATGTGGAGAGGAAGAAAAGAATACAGAAACTTCAAGAAGATTTGGTCAGAATACAAAGAGAACTTCAGGATTTGAACGATTTTGAGTATGACGTGTCAGAGGTGTGAGTCCGTGGACATCATGGTGACCATCTTGTTCTGTTTGTCTTAAAACTTTATCTACAAGACGTGTCGTCCATAAATTACCAGAGCTCTATTTTGTTTTTAGCTCTTCATATTCTCAGCCTCAAACCCAACTACCCCTTGTACTGTACGTGCTTACGGCCATTAAAATAGTAAATATTCGTGATAAGGCCTATTTTGACAACTCTAACTTTGAGTGACAAATTGCCAGGACTATTTCATCGTCCATCTCACAGAGAGGCGTACCGATGATTTTGACGGGTTTTGGGTTACGGCTACCTTATCGTTGCTCACGGTGAGATCTAAATTCTCACAAAGTGGCGTACCGATATCTTTAATAGTTTTGAAGTTATAAGAAGAGAGGCCATTGCACATGGTTGTCAGTACACAAGAAATCTCACTGCCCCTGTTACTTTGAAAGACCCTCCTGTAAAACGGGAAAAATTGTTGATACGCCAGTACGTGAGACGGCCGACGATTTGACTGTTTCATTGGAAATGTGGTTTTGTATGGGAGAAACACCATCATGTAGATGAAACCAAACTTTTTCCGGTCATGATCATATTGAAAAGCGTACATAGGCCTACGCCCTCTCCCTCTTCATGTACGTTTTCCACGCGCTGGCGTGAACCCATACCCTCTGAGCGCAAGTGCATTAAGGATGGCCTTAGGTAATAAAATTCTTGTACGAATTCTGCACCAAACAATGACATCATGCTGACCACGTATACTTCTATTATCAGGCAAAGCTTACAAAAAACAACAACAAAAAAACTGGTGTAACTTTTGGTCTAATTTTTTAACAAACCTCTCCACATCTTCCTATATAACCTGAGTCAGTCACGTGCTTTCGTAGAGTGGAAATAACACAGAAATTTGATCAGTGAGAGCGTTACAGGTCCTAAGTTATGCCTCTGTGTGCCTTCACGTTGAACCGAAACCCCAATAGCACAAATATAAACGGTACTTTCAAGTATGGTGGACGCCACGAGAGAGAAGAGAACGGTATGGTTTGACTTCGTGCACATGTAAAAAAAAATCAAATAAAAATCCCTTGCGTACCGTAGCTTTATTTCTGCAACTATGCAGCCTACATAATATCATGGCGATGTATGCGATAAGCTAGGCCAAATTAGACATCGCAACCTGCATTCTTGTTTGTTCCAACTCCACTTTTTGCACAACTGAGAAAATGTTTGCGGCTTTAGTCATTATGATATATTGATAGAGAGTTAAAATAAATCGGAACTGCGAAACAGCATGACAAGGGCCAAAACTCATTTTAAACAAATGTCAAGCTATGCATATTTTATACCTTTTCTACATACTAAGAAGAGATTTCCAGTTTTTCAGAAAATGGAGATACAACAAACAAGATCTAAGAACTGAGGTCCCGACATGTAGGCCTACGTTTGGGGATTGATTTGGACAAAACAAAAGTCGCGGTGACAGTTCGTCTTCTGTGTATAGTATACCATTACCAATGTTCTATCCCATTGACTTCTCTTTTGACAAATCTAACTTCAAAGTTTGAGCTCTCTAAACAAAGCATACGGTAATAAGAATATTGAAATGTTGAGTTTTATCACCTACAAAGTAGGCTATGACAGACCTGACTCCGTTTTTTGCCAATAGAGGATGTAGAACCACTGATGTAAATTGGGGTGCAAAAATATTGCGCAAATTAACTTAAACAAATTAGTTTTTTTTATTTTTTTATTTTTTTTGGGGGGGGCTCAGATTGAAATGCGATTTGGTCTGTACCCATTGTGTGCATGACTCCGTGAATTTTCTATTGAATACAAATATATAGAGATAGATGAATGAATAAATAAAGTGGATAAGAATAAATAAATAGGTAAATGAGTATGAAAGTTAATCAATAAATAGATAGGTAAATAGATAACTAAATTAATTAACATAAGTAAATGGATACATCATTAAATAGTTAAACATATAAATAAAGGATAAATAGCTAAGCCCTTCTATCTCCTGACCAGCTTTCTATCACGACAATCCTGAGTATCGGACTTACAAGAAGTCTTTTGTATCTCAGACTGTCAACTGAACTCTGTGTTGTCGGCTGTTCTTGAACCCTAACTTGTGTCAATCCTTTAGCAGCTGACGGTTTATTAGTTCGTTGTGGGCAGATGGTCCATTTCCTTAATTAATCATGTTCTCAGTGAGCCTATAACATATGAAGATCTATATAATGTATCGTGGAAAAATCGAGATATAAATTAATAAAACGTAGACAATATCTGTACTGTAATACAGACAATGTATAAATGACAAAGGAATAACATTTATACGTATTGGAATATTCAACTTTATGCGATTCAAATATAAAGATGAGAATAATCATTAAAAAAAGAAAAAAAGGAAAAGATGATTTTAAATGACACGTTCGGTAATTTAAATATAGTAAAAATATCAACCTTGAATAAAGTTGGTAAGATATGAAATTACTTTCATTCATGCACCTTAGGATACCAATTTTTCGCATCCGATTTTTCGTCTTTCGTCATTGCCCTTTTTTTTTATGCTGCTTTTTAAAAAAAAATTTTCTTTCACTCACATCGTTCTAATTTCATTCACTCTCTCTTACTCACGCCTTAAAATGCACCATTGTTTGGTTGTTTATTTTATCGTCTCCTTATGCTTTGTTGAGCATCTGCTGTCGTTTAAAATGCGTGCAGGATATGCTCTCATGTCCTTTTAAATAATTTTCCTCAAATAACATTGAAAGTATAACATAGCTATAAGATCTTGGCTTTTTCCGTATTTAAATTTGCTTATACACATTTTTGAAATTAAAATAAGATGATTCATCTTGTCTAGCATTGTTTGGTCTATGTCTTGCTCCTTCTTTATTATGCCTAGCAAAATGTCTGTTATTTTCAGTTCTATCTTTCTTCCTGTCCATGCATTAATTATACATACAACTTCATTCCAGATGGGTTTGACCGCGTGGCAGGCCACAAAAAAGTGTTCAATGTAATCCTTCTCCTTACAGTTGCAGTGTGAGCACAGCTCACTGTCTCTAATATTCATTTTATGGAGGAGTATGGACGTTGGATAAATATTGTGTAATATTTTCCATTGTAGAACTTTTAATCGGCTTTCTGAGCATATATTTTTCAGAGAAATACTTGTGAATTTCGCTTTGAATCCCCTGTTGAGTGCTGACAATTCCATTATCGGTTTGCAGGTTTGTTATTACATTTTGCCTCTTTCGAGCTTTCTCTAGGCCTAGGAAATATGCCGTTTCCCTCTCACCTTGCTCAATCCATTTGACGTTCGCTCTGATTGCTGCGCCTTTTTGTTCTGCCAAACTAAAAATTTCTAACTCTGCTTTCGTTTTCCCAATCTCTTGAAGTATTCCTGTTGGATTACCTACCAAGGCTAACTTTTTCTCCAGATCATTAAGTATTTGTTCTAAACGTCTTTTGCGATCGTTGTTTTCTGTGGCCTTCCTTTTACTACTTAGTATAGCTTTTTCTTTTCTTTTAACTTTCATTGTTTCCCACTGGTCATGAGGATTTACTGCCTGAAGCTTCTCTGAGGTTTCTACAATGTAAGTTTTCATTTGCTGTATGAAATCCACATCCCTTAACATGTTGTTATTGAACTTATAATAGGATGGACCCCTCTTGAATTTTGGCATTTCCCAGTAAGAGACCACCATTCTGTGGTCTGTCATTGGTACCGATAATATCTTGGAGTTTGTCACTTTCGAAATTAATTCGTTATCAACAAAAATATAATCTAGTCTGCGTGCTGCAAATGGCATGTTCCGTTTCCATGTACATTCTTTAGCCATGGGATTAAATATTCTCCAAGTATCTATGAGGTCATTAGATGAAACAAACTGGTTAAAAGCTGCCACTGTTTACTTACTGTGCGGATCCCCTGCGATAATATCTTCAGAGTTGTTAATCACTATATTAAAATCGCCAGCCAAAACAATATAAATATTCGGCTTAATAAATTGATCTATCACATCATCTAGATGTCTTAGAAATTTTATCTTGGACAATTCGCTATCAACAGGTGCATACACATTTATAATAAGATAAGCTTTATTTTCTTTCCTGACTAGAACAACCAAAATTCGTTCGTCCCCAAATAATTTTTCTCCCTCCTCTATGTATTTTCCTAGCAATGTAATTAAACCTTTACTGTGTTTAGTGCCTGGTGAAATAAAAAGGGAACTTGCCCATTGTTTTCTCCATTCGCTCTCGTCATCTAGTGTTACATACGTTTCTTGTAGACATATAATATCAAGTTTTTTACTTTTCATATACTTATAAATTGTTTTTCTTTTATTAATATTTCTTAATCCTCTTACATTGCACGTTGCCAATGCAAGGGAATGAAGCATAAATTAAAGGGAGATAATCTAATCTCAAAATCCGAGGTCGGTCTTGGGTCGTCTCCAAAGGGTGTCCTTTTACTTTCCCTTGCCTATTGCTACGACTTAAATGAGGAACGTTTGTTGGGTGAGGGCGTGGACGGGAGATCTTCACCTCCCCTTTTGCGGGAGAATGCTCTTGGCCCCTTTTCGCCCACGTGCAAGTAATATACGATGTTACCCGTAGAGGCGCCCCTGGGTTGCCGTGGGGAAATACTTTTTGTACGCGGTCTGCCCCTGCTTGTTGCCCGCCCTTGATTATTTGTCTCCTGATCACCCCTTCTCCCCGCCTCGTGATCTGCTGATCTTCTCGGACTTAATTTCTCCACTGGACTATCGTTTTCCACTATTTTGTTATGAATTTCCTCGTTCGTTTTCTCTGTTCGCCCCGTACCCGCGTCTGGAGAGTTCACCTGTTTGTGTGTGCTCGTGAGCGACACGGAAAATTCAGTGGTGTTTTTTTCTGGGGTGTCCCCCAGCTGAGTTTGCACAGGTGTGCTAGTTGTTTGAGACACAGCAGTGTCGGGGATTGAAAGCGTACCCCCCTTGGGGGCGCCTTTCTCAATAGTTTCTCTTTCGGCGTAGGAAAAGAAATGCTTTAAATTTATCCTGAATTATCACAGTTTTAGGCAGTTGTCTTGTGGGTTTATGTATGAAAATGGTTCTATTACCGTTTTTAAATCTGGTTAAGAAGCCAGACTGGTCACGAGCACAATCCAGGCGGATATTCGTGAGAGTTTTATAGCCAGTAGTTTCAATAGCGGTTATAACGTCTTCGTGCGCTACTGACAATGGCAGGTTGGAAATTAACAGCTTACAGGATTCGATCTCTTGTCCATCCACAACAAATACTTTAGCCGGGCTAATGGGGCTAGGCATAACCCGCTGGCCTAAAAACGTGAACCCGTTGGCCACCAATTTGGAACGTGCCGCCTCTGACGCGGGATAAAGCCTGTAAACGCCGGCTATCTTTTGGCACCCATAGACCGAGTTAAGACCAGCAGACTCTTCGGCCGCTTTGCAAATATCTACTATAGAGATTTTCTGATCTTTAGATATCAAGAACTGGCTGTATTTAATGAATACTGAGCCAACAGCATCGGCAGTCGACTCCATCGACATAATCACGGGATTACACACCTTCACTGTCTAACGTGAAAGCACACAAAAACCTTCTCTCATCGGTAGAATCTAACCAAAAACGTCGTAAAATGCAAAGTGAAACAAGGACTGACTTACCTGTTAACGAATTAACACAAACCACTTCCAATTTAGAGAGAACAATAAAGAAAAATATCAAAAATATCTACAGACTAGATCACCGTGGCTTTCCCCGAGAGAGCCGGAACCGGAAGTCACTTAAACAAATTAGTTATCATTATCAGAGATTGCATTGTGCCCCGCTCACTGAAACTGAAACAAAGGTCCTGCTCCACCGGAAGTTTGTTTCAACCTGCTCGGACATAATTATAACTCAGAAATAAGGAATGAAACCAGAGGTGTGACTGTAATTAGTAGAAATTCATATTTTGCATGAAAAATTTACTTCAGCTGCTATTATTAGAATGAAGAATTATTTTACCATCCCAACCAGGGAGTGGCCTATATTTAGTGACTTTATATAATTATGAGTAATCGATGGCAGTATCGTACTGCCCGGACAGCAAGCGGCGTTGATTCTCTAAGTAGGGGAGATTACTGCACCAAATTTACGTAAACATTTTTTACTCTTCTCTCTCTTTATGTTGCCAAGCGAGTGATTTAAGAGACTTGGCTGCGATTGTTTCCTTCTTTTCTCTCTCTTGCATTTAAATGAGGATCTCTAGGAACTACACTGACTTCGCTAGCAGTAAAACAAAAGGGTTTGTATTTTTTTCTTTTATGTACCCAAATTGTTTTGCCCCCTTTTTTAATCATTTTTTGATCATTAGTATTACATTCATTTAAGATAAGATAAATTTTATTTGTCCTTGTACAAGGAAATTTGTTTTGATCATTGAATACATAACTATACAGTTACAGAAACAAAAATCATGATATATAGTGCGCACATGCACACACACACATATATATTTATATACACACACACACACTAATAAATAAACAAAATTAACAGTGCACATAATAAATTATTCTTCCGTTACTAAAACACATTGACTTGAGATGCAAGACACGATTCAACTGTACACAGATTACGATCAAGATGACGACATTATTGTAACATCCTAGTTGATGATGGAATAAACGATTTAAAGTAGTGCTCAGTGTTAGTTCTCTTTGACAACAGCCTTAAACTTCTTACAGATCTTATGTATTCTTTGTTCAGTGGATGTTGGGGGTCATTTATTATATTATTAGCTTTTTTAATACAAGCACCAGTGTACAGCTGGTCAAAATTTGGCAGATCACTGTTACAAATTTTTTAGGCTTTTTTGATTAAAATATTGATCTTATTTTTATCTTTTTGTAAGATGTTTCCTCCCCAACTGACAACTCCATACATTGAAACGCCCTGAATGGCCATGGTATAAAATATTTTCAGAATGCTTTTGCTAACTTTTAAAGAGCAGAGCTTTCTGAGGAAATACATGCGCTGATCGGCTTTCTTGTATTTGAATAATTTCTTAAATGAAAAGAAGGGGATTCAGTTCCGACGAAGCAGAGGACGCATTTTTTTGTATTTGGTATATCTACTGAAAGGTGAAATAGTAAGATTCTGACACACACACACACCCCCCTCCCCCAGTTTCACAATTTCCATCACATGGTGAAATAAAGACAAAATCTGGCAAAAAGAAAAAGGTGTACATTGCAGTCTCCTGGGAAAAGGTATAATGTTGCAAAGCTTCTTGTAAAGAGGTGTGATGTTGCAAAACCTCTCAGAAGAAATATTTTGCTTACCTGGGGCTCCGCACGCAACATACACTTTTTTTTTTTGCCATATTTTGACTTTGCTTCAAACCTTGCTGCAGCCTCAAAGATTTTTTTATTTTTTTTTATTGTGGTGAACCAAAGATGATGTGTAAAACTTTATATGTGAACATGCAATTCTTCCTCCCTCCCTTTATGCAGTTTTCTTTCACTGTATATATTTGCATTGAATGTGAATGCATCTCCAATACCACAGTCAATACATTGTTAAACACCTCAGTAAATGTTTGTATACAAATGAAAAATGTTGTGCAGATGGATGCCTTTTACTGACTTCAAATGCAGAATTGTTTCAAACTGATGACAAAAAAAAATACCCCTCATGTTTCTACATTTTTCTATATTGTGTACACATTCATTTGTTCTTTGTACGTCAATTCACGATACTGATACAAACAGTTCTAGCTTATCATGACTTCCTCATTGTTGAAACTAAAGCTATAGTAGCCCACTGAGACAAGTCAGTTTTGGATGGGTTTGACTCAAGACTTGAAATTTCTTTGAATCAAGCCATTCAACCTTGGTGAAATCTTGTTTAACTCTACAGTCCTGATCTCACACTAAAACCAAGACAAATCGGACTTGACTCAGTGTGCTACTGAGCACTGAACAGCCCCCTAGTTAATGGTGTTGTGCTCTAACCGCGTAACTGGAAAAAATTGACCAACTCATTTTTTTAGCTAAAAATAGTCACCATGCCTTTCCGGGGATTCCCTATTCAAATGGGAAGTCTACACACACTATAAATAGCAAAATTGAGCTTCGAAGCCTTCAATAGTTATAATTCTAACAGTGTATGTGGTGTTCTAATCGTGTAACTGATTTCTGTGGCGTAATTTTGTCTTGCTCTAGTCGTGCGTATCTCTAACTGTGTAGGTGCCCGACAGTACTTTGTGTGATAACCGCCAACAGGATTAACCAGCTTAAAGACCTGCATTTTAAAAAAAAAATATTTATTACGACAGAAAGACACATTTTGTTTGATTAATACAACAAAAAAGATATAGTCCTGTATAAAAAAAACTCGCCAAAAGACGTTTTTTTCGTCTCCTGGAAAACAATCCCAAAACCAGTTACACGGTTCGAGTACAACACCATCGTAATGCTGTAACCCCAGCTTGCATTTCTGAAGCTGTTGCTGTCCACAGTTTAAATTTTTAATTTCAGATCTTATGGGATCCCAATTTAAGCACTGAAAAAATATAAACCATACAATCATTTTTTATTTTTTTTTAGCGGCTTAAATTTTACATTTTCATTTTTCATAGTTTAAATTTTTTATTTCAGATTTTATGGGATCCCAACTTAAGGGGGGGTACAGGTTCTGAGAGTGATATTCTAAACAACACAGAGTAGGCAATTTTAACTTTTATATTTGAATTCAGCATGTCCAAATTAGGGGAGAAAAGTATAAAAAAAATACTTGGGGCTTATTGGTTGCCATGATAACGCCGCCATCTTCAATTTCGCCTCCATGTAAACAGCTATTTTTAAAACCAAGGCTCCGTCATTTTTCAACAAATGATCTTGAAATTTCGTATGCTAATAGTTCAATACATAATAAAGATATTTTAGTATTTTTATTTGGATATCTTTGATATATGTTTTTCTAAGAAAGTCTGGAAATTGTATGCAGCGCGTATGTATTTTTCTTGAGTTTTCACCACAAAAATGATAGGTTTCTCATAAACTATGAAAGATACTCAAACATGGATACTAACTTTTTTTAGTATACAATATAAAGATGCTATAGTGCAATTTTCATCAAAATCCAACAAAATATAAAAAAGTAGTTAGGAAATTAACGTAGAAAAAGTAAGTTTTGAGAAAAACGCGTTTGAAAATTTGCAAAAGTTTTTTGGCTAAAAAAAAGTGTCTGAATGTTTACCAAATGTCTCAATACATTCCTGGCCCTTCTGAGTCAATCATACAAGTGGGAGATTCCAAGAAAAGGGTCCCCATACCACAAATCAGCCAGAAATGGGGTTTCATTGTGTCTTGAACTGGCAATTATAGCATATTTTCTTCGATTGGAAGCTAATATTTTACTCGACCCTCTCCCATGAAAGTCTTGTTTTTTTATGGAAAAACGCTTAGCTAGGTCAAATGAGTATCAAAAACGTAAATAGAAATGGTTGAACCTTCCGAAAATCGACAAAAGCAAGAATCGACATTTTGAGCCCAAAACTCGATTTCAGGACCCGTGGGGTAACAAACCCTTAAGCACTGAAAAAATGTAGACCATACAATCAGATGTTTTACTTTTTTTCGTTTGTTTGAGCAGCTGGCACGGGGAGATTAGCTCTACACCAGTTATTTCTACATTAGGAATTATTATTATCTTATTATTATGAGATTATTATATTGCATATTATCTATCCTCCCATTGGAAGACAACAGATAATGAAGCCATAAACATGTGAACATGAGAAAATCAATTTTCAAAGTTGGAAAGTCCATTATTTCCACCCTTGCAACTAAAAGGGCGATTTCTGATATTTTTTGACTGCAGCTCATGTTTTGAACTGTGGCTTCACAAAGACACAGCTGATGATCCAATCCTGTTTTTAGTGGAGATAAAGGGAAAAACACAATGTGACTTCGATAGTTTTTTTCCTGTAGTCTTCAATTCTTATAACTAAATCACCTATTATGAGTGCATCCTAAATGTCAGCATTTCCAGTGGAAAGTGATAGCTTTTAGGGCTGAATGGTAAAAAATAAGCAGTTTGTCAAGAATATTGTACACTTCATTTATGCTGGTATACATATCCTTCTCCCAACAAAATCTTGAAGCATTTTTTCTTTAGAAGGATTTTACACACTGCAGAAGCACAATGTTCTGTTGTCATAGGGCTGTCCTAAAGACCAGTTTAAGTCCTGAGTTTCATCAATAAGAAGGGAAAGAAAGATAAAACATTTTTCCCCAATAGATCTGAATATCTTTCCTGAATTTTTGTGTGGTTGTTAAAGAAACTTGTTATGTTGAAATAATTTGAACATATGTAATTCTTTGTTTATAATAAAATAATGATGGTCTTGGCATTGTGTTGACGATGACAGATACTGGCTATGGGAGTATAATAATATGCATAAAGAACAGAACTAGTTTTTGAGACAGGAAATACAATATATATAGATAGTAGCCTAAATAGTACCAGAGAGTATCATACCAACCAGGTAACCAACATGCATAAATGGAAACTGCAGGTAAAGAAAAGAAAATATTTTTAAAAAAATAAGAAGCAGCAGAGCAAAATGAGTATTCAAATTAAAGTGACAATGTTTTATTTACAAGTATGATGATAATCTAATTTTGCAAAGCCATCTTGAACTAGAAAGGCAATGAAACTAACATTGAAATAACCAAACAGGACTCAATAACCTCATGTTCTCACCACAAATCCACATGGTTCATCTATGCAATAGCAACAAAGTTAAACTGACCACACACCTGAAAAAGCATGCAATAAATTGATATTTTGATGGGATAAATTACCAACCGATGAAATTTATTTAGAGGGATGTTCAAATTCAGCAGAACACTACCAAAGTTTCATACATATTTTTATTTATCTTTTGTCACCACCCTGTTGCAACAAGTTGGTGGAAATCAACTTTATCTTTCTTAAGAGATCACATGTAAGTTCCAAAATCTCAGTTACAAGTTTGTGTGCACAGAAAATCCTTTATAAACTGGCAAGGGTAAAGTTAGCCAGTCCCTGACCCAAAAAAATATTCTATCAAGTCCTAAATGTCACTGATCTGAAAAAAAACCCAAAAAACTACAGCTCTGAAATCAGCATGGCATTGCTGGATTCACAAAGAAAACAAAATCTTCACTTTCTCAAATTTGGACTTCAGTTGTCTAATTGGGTGCAATGAAAGGCTTGCATGACAGCTTATTTTGGATTGTCTTTCCAAATTTATATCTTATGACCATTTTAATATTTTGCCTAATTCATTGGGCATCATACATGAGCAGGCACTAGTTTTTTTCCTTACCACTGTAACAATGAGATTTCACAAGAGACTGACCAAATGAAAATACAAAGAATTATAACAGCAAACAAACCAGCAGTATTTAAAAGCATTTGACACAATGTTTTTGTCACAACAGTGGTGTTTTGTGTAGGTAAAAATCAGTTGTGGCTTAAAAAAGAGCCAACAATTCACTAACTACAGGCTCTAGCAGACAAGAGCATAGAAAAACCCTGATATGTCCAGTGGCTAGGAATAGAAATCCAAATTATAAATTAAGTTTTTGTCATGATTAAAGCAATAAACAATAGAAAAATGAGACAAAATTTGGTGACTTTCTGCATGGCACAGGAAGAAAGATCAGACATGATTCTACAACATCTTTACATCATGCACATACTTCACATAACAAATCTTTCCCATATAATATATAAATAAATGGAATAGCCCAACCTATGCCCATGCTTACACAAATAAGCTTTCTTCACTGTTTTCACTCACATATCACATACTGTGATAATATAATGCTGCATCAGAAAGTGCCCCAAATCGCAAGAGATCACACAGGAAAAAGAAACTATTTTACGAAACACAGACAGCAAAAGCTACAAATGTTAGACTATAAATATAAAGTGTAGCTTGGAAATGCAGGGTTCAACTTCAGAACTGGTCCTTGCTGAACATAATACAAACATATATCCACAATTTCATTTGTCCATCGTAAACTACATTTCTTTCCTCAAAATGAATCTTGGTGAAATTAATGGCTCAATGATTCACTTATCCTAGAGAAGTTTTTTAGAGCGTAAGATTTCCCACTATAGGAGCAACATCTGCCAAAGTATTTCATAAAGAATGCTGATAATGAAAGTAAGTTTTCATGCATAGTTTCATATTAGAGGAATTTAAAAATATTCACACTTGGCTATTAGTTCCAGTCGACATTTCCAAGCTCCATTGATTAACATCATCTTCTGTATCACATCCAGCGGAGTAACTAACACTGTAATCTCTGGCTCCTGAAGTCAAAGAAGTAATGTTGATGCCTTCCCGAGTATCCCCTTTGGTCAATGTGTCTTTCCTTGTCTCCATGTACAAGCTGTTTTCAAAATTCTTCAGCCTTGATGCCTCACGTCTCAAAAATGACCTATTCAGAGAACCTCTTCGGTAAAGGATGAAGACGATGATGACAACGGCAACAAGGGCAAGGACTCCAATGACCACAGCGGCTGTCTCGCCTGCCCCTAAGCCTTCAGAATTAGACTCTGTACAAAGTAGTAAGCATTGAACAATATTATATGGGACAGTCTTCACAGTGCAAAATGCCTCGAAGATTTGAAAAAGAAGGATGCTAACTCTTTTCATGAGAAAAAAGAATTTTTTCCACAATGAAAAAAACAACAGATTGGGGTTGGGGGGAAAACTTTCTGAATACATACATCAAAGGCTTAACAAAATACCCCATCCTGGCAGACACACTGGTTTATCCAACCCCTAGCCTGCATGATGTGTGGAACTTAAAAATTCTGTATACAATCTCTCTTTTTTTCTCTCTCTCTCCCTTTCCTCAGACAAAAACAATTTCTGGAGATTAAAAAAAAAAAAAGTACTATACCAGTACTCTTAATATAATCAGCTAATTATTGTCAATAGATATAATATGAACTTTTTATAGGTTACATCTGTTTAGTTTGATATCTGTGAGATACAAAGGCATCTCTTTTTAAGTTTCTGATAATAGTTTAATAATCCATTGAAAATGTCTAGGACTTGACTATTATCGAGGGCAACATGGCCAACTATTGTTCCTCCGTTTGTACGAATTTTTCAGGAGAAGCAAAAACTGAATAACTTTCTTCATCTCCCAATTACTATATTTTAAAAATCATTATTTAGCCCCTAGGTTTTCAGAATTTAACCCCCAATCTATAACCCAACTTGCCCGCAGTCAAAGGCTGACAGGCATGCCAGATATCTCAATTTTTTAAAACAGCTACCATAGTTTACATGTGGCCCTCGATATGAGCACTGAATGCTGACCAAGTCTGACAACACTTTCCAAGGCTTGCTTTTCACAATCTTGCGAACTGAATGTTTTGTTGTAATGGAGGAATTTCAAATTGAAGTGGCACCAATTGCTGTTGGAGAATTCACCTTCTGCCATGGCATAGAATAAAGAATGCCCATAGAACTGCCCTTTCCATTTAAACCATTTGGAATTAGGCATCGGATGCCATCAGAGAGAAAACTTATGTCTGACCAGAATTTAATGAAAAAAGAAACACTTGATACCGTGAGACATCATCACTCTTTAGTAAGCAATATCAATACTTACTTGATTTTTCAGCACGCACACTTGAAAGCCTGGTTGTTTGAGTTGTCACACTGACTCCCGATACTTGAGTGATATGCGCTGTAAGGCCAGGAGTTGAGGGTGTTTTCTGCCCTTGTGTAGTCACACTGACTCCTGATACCTGAGTGACATGTTTTGTCAGGCCAGAAGACGAGGCTGTTTTCTGCCCTTGTGTAGCCACACTGATTCCTGATACCTTAGTGACATGTTTTGTCAGGGAAGAAGTTGAGGCTGTTTTCTGCCCTTGTGTAGTCACTGGGGGCTTGTCAGTTTTATCAGGAGTGTTCCCACCTGGAGTTGTTGTGACCGTGGGTGGTGAAGGTGGACTTTCCTGACTGTATGGGGTGGGTGTTGGCTCTGTTGATCTTGTTGGTGCCTTTTCAGTTATATTGATGGCAGGAAGGGTTGGTAGCCGTGTTATTTGTACTGAAACAGAAAATGCAAAATCATTTTGATCATAATCTTAACTTTGGCGGCTGTGACACATTACTGATTCTGTGTTGTTGCCCACATGTGCTTTACAATTCTGAGTTCAATAGCCTGTGGAAAGGGATTTTCATAGACTATAATTATGAGTGTTGCCGATCAGTTCACAACCACAATGAAACAAGAAATTCTCCATGTCATTTCCTATAAAATATGTAATCGATTCAAAGCAGTTCCGAGTTTTCTAATATTTGGAAATGCCCAGTTTTTTTCTTTCTCATTTCCTACTTGCAGAAAATAAATCAATCATTTTCACATTCTGCTTAGGCCATGAAAAGTAAAAAATGATACAAGAGAATTCAATCAATTTACTTTTAAGGTTATAAATGTCCACAGAGAAAGATAATGTTTATCATCTGTTAAGAATTGAATGAAAACAAATTGATGCTTAATGAAGACAAGACTGAGGCAATTTTGGTTGGCAGTGCAAGAAGCATCAAAGGCATAAGCACAAGAAATATTTGTCTTAGTGGAAAAAATGTGTCACTTACAAAATCAGTCAAAAACTTAGGTAATGAACAGCGTATTCTATACAAAGTGGCATTGCTATGCCACAAATGTGTATACAATAATGCACCACCTTATCTGTGTGACCTGTTGGTCCCCTATGTACCATCTCGCACTCTACGGTCTTCAGTAGACCCCAAAAAGCTGAAAATTCCTAAAGTTTCCATGAAAACTGTGGGTGAAAGATCCTTCTCATATTGTGGCCCCCAAATATGGAACTCATTACCTCTTTCTCTCAGAGAAATTGAGAACCCCAATACATTTAAGAAACATCTTAAAAGCCATTTTTTCACTCCATAGAATCCAGATTGCTTGTAAAATATATTATGTGTATGTGTGTGTGTGTATGTGTCTTTAAATATTATTTGTAGTAAATAAGTTCTGTAAAGCGCTTAGAGCCTGTCAAACAGGGTTAGGCGCTATATAATTTAATATAAATGCCATTTATTATTATTATTATTATTATAATGTCCCATAATGTCCTCTACAACAAAAAAAACAAAAGCTGACAATGTAATTTAAAACCCTTTTATGCCCAAGGTCGAATTTTTTTGCCAAATTCTAATATGTTGTAGCAAGCCACACCAAATGAAAGGAATTACATTCCTTTTTGTGATTTTTTAGACTTTAATGTCCAAAATTGTTGTCCAAAAATGTGTCCCAAAATTGGGACACTAGGCACGAGAGGCCACAGTAAGAAATGCTCACCAAAAAAATCCCATAAACTTTAAATTCACAGGTATGATTCCTAATATGTGAAATGTATTTAAATACAGAATAACAAGTGATATTTTGATGGAATAAAATGACCTTAGAAAGTAAAAAAAAAAAATATAAAGGTGAGCGATAACTCCACAGATCACAGGTGAGTTGTACTCATTGAGTGCGAAACCTGAAACATTACTACAGGGTAAACTTTTATTAACCCTAGTCCTGCGGGAGGCCACTATATTGGCCTCCCCGCACAACACGCGAGGCCATTATTTTGTCCGACGCGCTTAACCGCGGGTCCTGCGGGAGGCCACATTTTTGTATGGCAACGGTGTGCCTCGCGCTTTGTTTATTCGGTTGCCAAGGCTGTCGTCGTTGGTTTTTTTTTTTCCACACTATTTTCGCGTGTTTATCTATCCTGTCACCCCTACTATGTCTAACAAAATGTAGGCCCCTATCGTCCGATTACGTTTATTACGATGCAACTATTCGCAACTATTCGTCATACTCGTGTAATAGTACTGACGGTCTGAAGTTTGAACTGGGGAAAATCTTGGGGAAACTTACTTTGATGCTGGTTGTCGTCTACATGTGAAGTGAGAAGAAAGGGGCCATGTGCGTCCATCAGACTCACACATTTATTAAACATAAATATAAAGATAACAGGGCAATTACATACATTATATTATTCAATTTAACTGCCGTCCAACGGCCTTCTTTCCCTCAAGCACTCTTCCTCGGGTCCACAACCCGGTAGTTACTTTTAAAGACACTTCGGCCTCAGCCTCTCCACTCAATGTCTTAATAACACATTAGTATTTCTTTCGCACCGCAGTCTCTCAATAGCAACTCCCTATGGCAATAACACCTTAGCCTTCCACTAGCACCTCAACATGGCCATAGCACGTTAATAGTTCAATTCACATTAGTATCTCAATGGCACAGTATATTAATATCACATGTAGTACATCTTAAGAGCACATTAACAATTCGATACACATCCCTGTCTGTGGCCAGACTGCCACGACTCATGCGTTCCTCCTGTCCTGCTCGACAGCTTCACTCCACTGGTCTATGCGTAGCCTTCGGCCCTATGCTGGCCTATCCCCTGTGCTCACCGCGGGTGTCTTCTCGGCCCGACCCCGGCACCTATAAAAATAACATTACATTGGTATAATACCATACCATTTCTATTCACTTCACCCCTCATTACAAACCATGAAGCGTACACACAATAGTCCACCTTTCACTCACCACACGTCTTACGGTAACACACCTCCACCGTACCACACAGCACTCACTCTCGCTACGAATCCATGAACCTAACTTACATCTATCGCTCATGGCGCACATTTCTATACACAGTAATCACTGACTTCCACATTCCTCACATATACTTATTTACATCATGGTCATAGGCGAATATAATACATCAATCATCATAATTATAAATCATAGTTCAACCTACCAGTCATCACTGGAAAACACATCACAATGTCCCGACTGCTTTCATTCACGTCTGTCTCTTGGGACCTTCTAACTTGCAGTGATATGACTGCCCAGATCTTGCCTGTACTAAGCCTCAAATTCACTCACAACATGCACGCTTTTCATTACTTGTGGGCCGTGAGTTAACTTTATTCTACCCCCTTCTCCCCGTAACTATTGATCCCCGCTCACTCGCTCGTGACAATCGGCAACACGCGAACGATCGGCTGACTGACCGCTGGCTATCCCCGAGCGGGGCGTTACGTGGACGAGTTCACTCAACGCGGGACGAGGGTTAAGTCACAAACTGAATTCACTGTGAGCGAAAGATTAAAGAATTCAAAAGAGCAAGTTAAGCACAGTCAATGGTCATTTACAAGTGGCCACCTTGGCAGTGTTCATTATCACCGGTCACCAGCGCTGATGAAAAGTCTGCATGCATCTTTCATGAAGAGGGCACTCCGGGCATTTGGAACACATCTTTGTTGTCTTTTTTCCACAAGAGGCACAGCTTCGCTGCGTTCCCTTAGGATTGCTTATTATGAAATGGTCTTTGCCCCCAAATCCCACACCGTCTGGTCTCCGGCTGTTGATTGCTCGTTGACGACCTCTTGTTAGGTCATCGCCATCTCTGCATCGGTATCTACAGATGTATGCCATGGCAACTTCTCTGATGAAGTCCAGTGGTTTTGCTGAGCTGGCTGCACTCCTGCGATACAGTTGCCAAGTATTATGGACTGAAGTCGATATGGAGAACAGAAAAAGCAGCCACCACCATTTCTTCAGCCGAATCTCTGGCCTATACTTTGCAATATTCTGGTCCATTCTGTCTGTGCCTTCCATTGACCTGTTGTGTGGATCAAGGACAAACGGCATCCTAATGAAAACCTCTCTGTGTTGGGCCTTTGACTATCTCCTGACCATTTTCACAGGATTTACTCCATGAACTGTGGAACCAACTGAGACAACAGATGATCAGATATCCCGCATTCTGATTTTTTCAGGGTTTCCACTGACTGGATGGGGCATCCTTCCAGTCTGTTTGCACGAGGAGTTCCTGTTGCATTCATGCCACTCTCTTTTATGATATTCAGAAGAGGCAAAGAAGTGAAAAGATTGTCAAAGAACAGCTGGTGAGGTCTCCTTTCAAGTTCAGACAGCAAATCCATGACAACTGATCCTGCCATTCCCAGACCAGGGATAATTCTAGTTGTGCTGGTGCCTTGGTAGGGTTCTGCTTGAATAAGATAGCCCGTCACTGTCATTGTTATCAACAGGTCTGTCAGTGACCTTTTTCTGCTGGTCCCTTGAAGACATTGTAATAGAGCATCCAGATGATAACTGTCGACGTGAGAGATTATTCAGCTCCGCGTCCAGGCCATCTTTATCTCCACTGTCTTTATCTGTTATGTCACTGTCTGAATACTTTGATGGAGGCTCAAGAAAGACATCTGCGTGTGAAAAATCATCACATTCCTCCTACAGCATACCAAAGGCTTCATTCACTGTCATCAGCCTGAGGGGGGAAAAAAAGTCCAAAGAAACAATTACACCCCGTTCGTTATCAGAGTATGAAATACCTCCACGACAATCAGTAATGTGTGTAAGTTACCAGTCCCAGCCTTAACTGGTGGCCAATGCCATTGAATATTTAACTGTCAATTGAGACAACAGCATTAGGAAATGATATTTAGCGAAATTTCCATCCCCAGCACTCTCAACAGAAACAGGGAAAATGTCTGCATCACACAAAAATGACGCACCCTTTCGTGCCTAGCGTCCCATTTTTGGGTTGCACCTTCCTAGCCATGTGGAGAAAAAGACATTGATTAAGTTCATTTGTTTCTGCTATGGAGAGATTGGGGACATGCTAATACAGGATTCTATTCGGAACACATCGACAAAAAAGAATTTTATTGCATGCTGACTCACCTCTTAACTTTGGTTTTCATCCCGCGTTGACTTGTTGATGCTTCAGTGGCCACCTTGGAAAGGGAGATAACCCCTGAGACCTAATAGGATTTTTTTTGTGAAGCAGACTTGTCTAGGGTAAACATGGTACATAATGATTTTTGTCCAAGAATATTTATACAGTGTATGGCATGAAATAATCAGCGTCCCAAAAATGGGACGCTAAGCATAAATGGGTTTTAAACTACTTTAGTACTTACCAGGAAGTGTGGCACAAAGGTAACCAAATTTACTCTGGCAGTTTTTGTTATACCATCTGCCTGAACTTGACATGACAACACAGCCTTCATCTGCTTCTCCTCTGCCTGACCAACCTGGCTGTGTGAAGGACCATTTGGTAAAATCTACTGGGCTGCCATCCTCCCAGCTAAAACCACCTGCGAAAGCAAGTAAGGATTTGTAAGTATGTACTCATCTCAATACTGTGCTATAACAACTGACGCTGTAGCCACTGCTCTAATTCGTTTCATTCTTCCTCTTCATTATCTCCTCAACTTCTTTAACTCTCACTTTGCCATTGATTTCACTTGCATTATTTGAAATCAAATCCTGTTGATTGTCTCACTCATCTTTTCAAAATGACATATTTTCAAATTTAGAATGTTTTTCCAGAGCTTTTTCAGGAATACTTAAATGCAAGAAAATGACATAATATATTTAAATTTAGATATACATTTTTGTTAAAATTTTTGTTCCTTTTTTTTTTCATTCTTTTTTAAACCCAAAGAGAATTCCTTAGCTATTTCAAGGATAATCCACTTTGTCCAGGGCTTTTGCACAGCATATACTCTCAAATTTTTTAATTCCAAGGCTGCACAGAGACTTTGTTTACCATTTGTTACCACCTAGGTACATGAACTGCTTCCAGATGGGAAATTAAACTGTCAGCTGTAATCACTGAAACTTACCCACTTTACTTGCAGTTTAACATAAACGTTTTTAAACGATCGTTTTTGCCTGTTAATGTCAAGGCAATTTCTTATTTGACATTCCATGGAATCAAGAGCAGATGGGTGATGGTTAAACAGCTCTTTATCAGAAGGGAAAAAATGGTAAATACAAGTACAATTTTTTTTGTTGGAAACTGCAAAAGCAGACTGAATAAACTGTTACATTACTGAAGGAAAATCCATTTTTAAAGTTTGAAAGTCCATGAACTCTATTTTCAATCTTTGGTTTCGCAGAGTTGAGGCTGATGAACCAAGCTTGTACATACTAGGGATAAAAGTAAAAATCACTTTTTGTGATAATGGTTGTTTTTCCCTGTGGTCTTTAATTACATAACACATATAAATGCAAAAAGAAAAAAAGAACAACAACAACAATATTCTTTGCTACATGATACCTAATGTCGAAGGAGGCAGGTTCTAGTGCTGAACAGTGGAAAACTGATGCATTTCAACAGATTACAAAGTGAGTGTGAAGATAGATGACAAAAGAATATTGCACTTCCTACAATTTTCAGTACATACTATTGATAGACTCCCGCAATCCAATCCAAAGTCGTTGTGAAAGAGGAATGAAGGAAGCCATAGATGTGTCATGAATTGAGGCCAGAGTTGCTCCGCGTTTGATGCATTCTTGGCCAGCTCTCTCGTAGGTGATTCTTGCATCTGTGATCATCAAATAACACACCGAGTTTTTCTGGAAGAACTCCCTGTCGGGGCACCGACCTCCAATCACAGCTGGAGCAATCTGTGGCGGTTCTGTAAAGAAAGGTTAGGTGATTTTGTTGTTATTCTCATTAGAAATGCTTTAGTAGGTACAGTTGTCCCTACGAGTTTTTGGTAGGTATAGTTGTGGCGATGGGTTTTTGATAGGTACAGTCATCCCTATGGGTCTTCAGCAGACACAGTTGTCCCTATAGGTTTTTGGAAGGTACCGTTGTCCCTATGGGTTTTTGGTAGGTACAGTTCTCCTTATAGGTTTTTGGTAGGTACAGTTGTGGCTATGAGTTCTTGGGAGATACAATTGTGGCTATGGGTTTATGATGGGTACAGATGTGGCTATGGGTTTTTGGTAGGTACAGTTGCCCTATGGGTTTTCAGTACATACAGTTGTCCCTATTGGTTTTTGGTAGACACAGCTACCCCTCTGAGTTGGGGTTGGGGTTAGGATTGGTGATGTAGTTAAAGTTGTGGTTAGGTCAGGACAGTGCTGTCTATGTTAATGCCTGGAAAAAGCCAAAACCACAATGTGCATGATTAAGTAGGGACTGTCTCACAGGTCGAACTGTCACAGGTCAAACTGTCCAAAATTTCCAGCCACACCATTCACGTCATAAAATTTATGATCACAAAGATTTAGATCTGTCATGATTGATTTGAGAAACTCAACCATTTCAGGTCACAATGTTTATAAAGAAATGTTGGAAGATGTATTGGAAACTGAAATTTATTCAATATTTTGATTCCTTTTGATGACAGTCTTCCAATCTTCTATGTAATGCATTTCCTAGAGATGAAAAAAATCCTTTCATGAGTCTTTAAAATTATGAGACCAATATGATGCTGTGTGATAATACTGCACAGTTTTGTAAGATGCCACTCAGACATGCTGTGATCAAGTTTTTGCAGCAATACTATGCCTATATAACGGTGTCACAAACTAGATATGGTGCTACTCAAGTCTCACGCCCACACAAAGGATAAACTATATTACAAACAAAAATTAATTTCTAGATTTTGCCAAATTTGGGTAGTTGATTCGAGAATGTTCTATGGGGGTTGTAAGTACGACTATCAATCAGTTCAATGTCCAAGACACAAAGTTATGATAATCCCACAGCTCACGAGCATCTTTGCGGCACACATAAGACCTGAGATCAGAGCATAGTCCATGGTTGAACATTCCATTATAATCCATGTAGATACACCCCCAGCCTGGGATATCCAATGGCTGATGGTGAGCCCACAATGTATAGGTGACTGGGTAACCGTTTTCCCACTTGTATGAACCCTGGGTCTGAAAAGAACAAAATCATTATGAGTTGAATATACTGTTGTTAGGAAAAGAAAAAGAACAGAATGCAAGTGTAAAAACTGTAAGGCACAATATGGAGGAAAATGGAACAGCAAACGGGTAAGTATTCTCACAGCTGTATGTATAGGTATGACGGAATTAAAACCATACAGAATACAATGCTGTTTGACCACTGTTCCAAAAGGAAAGAAGTACAAGAGAGAAAAATGAAAAATGAAAAGCATACTTCTTAGATCAGCCATTGATATAGAACCTAAAACAGTGGAAAGGCTGAGAGAAGGGATTCCCAAAAGGGGCCATGAATAAAGTCCATAATCTCAATTTCAGCATATTTCCTCCACATCTGCTTTTCATACATTCGGCTTCCCCTCTCTTCACCCAATAGAAGATGTGATGTTAACATCTTGATGTCTTAGGACTTCAGAAGGCATTTTCCATGGACAACTTAATTCTTTCATCCTAGTATTTAGTTTTTATAAAATCCAACTTACTTCATGTAAATATATAGATGAAACCAAATTCTTTCATTCATTACCATAACTGATAAACATACAAAAGCGTCCCAAAACCCCATCCGTCCCCAATATTCCCTCTCAAAGAAGAGGGGCAACCTCCCTCTCTCCCCTTTGGGGCATATGTTGTTACACATGGCCCCTGGAATAAAGGTAGAAAAAAATATGCAAGTGAAAGCGATGAAAAAATTACAAAAAAAACAAGAACAGCATACCTCACACAATAATCCACTGAAGCTGAATATATAGGAGAACAGTTTTAAAGTAGTTCCAAGCAAGACATAAGCTTTAAATTTCAAATGTGGCTCATGAAGTACTTCTCTACTTACCTATTTTTTGTTGTGCACCTTTGGAAATGACACCAGAAATTTTCTTTCAGGATAAATCAAGGGCCTTTTTGTGAACTATCTCACTTTGGTTTTTAAAACTTTTTCAGGGGAAGCAAAAAACTGAGTGACTTTCTTTCCCACACTTAGTAGTTAGAAATTTAAAAAAACGTTATTTAACCCTCAGTTTTCAGAATTTAACCCCCACTTTATAACATAACCTGTGGGCTGTCAAGTATGCCAAATACTGCACTTTTTTTTTAAAATGTCGACTTACAATAGTTTATCACACTGTCCTCGAAATAGGTCATGTTATTTAGTTTATCTCATGTCATAATCAACCTCAGCAACAATTTTTGTTGATTTGTTAGTCCTATTATAATGGACAATGTCCAGTTCCTTATCTTCAAACAATACCAATGTTCAGCTCATCACAGTCATGCAACTGTCTTGAATGACTTTTCATAAGGCATTTCCCTTCAATATAGAGTGCAGTTTTTTTTTGAAAGACTGCTTCAACAAATATGTTGACCAGATTTACTGTCTGAACTCTCTGATCAAACTTACTGTCCTGTCATTCAAGCCAATCCACAAGCCCTTGTCAAAAGAATTACTGAGCAGGAACATCTCAGCCCATTCGTAGCTGTCATGTAAGGAAGCTAGATGAGCTCCAATGTTAATGCAAGTGGCTTTTGCTTGCAGCCAGCTGGCTGACTGGTTCACCACCTTCAGGCAAAACTGACCAAATGGTTGGAAACCTTTCAGGACATCACACTCAGGGGATGGAGGAACCACTAACTTTGGCATACTGGGATCTGAAAAAAGAGATCAATCGATTCAACACATTACATTCTCTCTCTTTCAGCCACTATCAAATAGGTCAGGGGTCTTCCAAATATAATTTAGGCATGGCAGTTTGCATGAACTCCTTGACTGCTGACGCACCCCATACATCCTAAAGCAGATAGCCTTATGGTATTGTGAACATACACTGTACCTTCCTAAAATCAATAATGCAAGTACGTTGTTGACATTGTGGGGTAATGCGAAACATAAACACTACGGAGTATGATCGCATTGACCTCACAAGGGAAACCACTCTCGATGGAGAGGGACAGGAAGTGACGATATAACGGTAGCGAGGGGCGATGTGTTGATAGACTACAAGGTCAACTCAAGAGACAGGTAGGCTGTCTTAGCTTTATCTAAGTCCTACGCCTACATTGGTGACCCCGAACTTGGAACGAAATTCCAAGAGTTTCCACCATGGAAGAACACAAAGCAGTGTTGGCTGTTTCTCTGAAACTGCCAACATTTTGGACCACCAACCCAGAAGCGTGGTTCGCTCAAGCGGAGGCGCAGTTTGCCATCCGTAACGTCACCGTGGATGACACAAAGTATTACCACGTGGTGGCCAGTCTCGACAGTCAAACAGCAACACGGGCTCTATCTGTGCTCGTTTCCCCACCGCAGGAACGCAAGTATGAGGCTATTAAGGCTTTCCTTTTATCTGCTTTTGGCAAATCTGAATCAGAAAGAGCCCACCTCCTTCTTAACATTCAGGGACTTGGTGACCGCAAACCATCGGAACTAATGGACTCTATGCTGGCTCTTCTTGGGCCCCATAGCCCATGTTTCCTATTCAAACACCTGTTCTTACAACAACTGCCTGAACATGTGAGAACACCCCTGGCAGCGTCACACACTGCTGACTACAGGCTACTGGCACAGGAAGCGGACCGACTGTACCTGTCCGTCATTCCAAACTCCAACGCAGTGCTAGAGTTAAACATCGCTGCAACACAGCCATCACCCTCTGCACCTAGACTTAGATCTAGCGGTGGTCAAAGCTCGTCAGTGTGCTGGTACCACAATCGTTTTGGAGTACAGGCACGCAAGTGCATCCAACCGTGCACACATCCTGCCCCCAAACCTCGTTCCTCTTCAACTTCCAACAGGAACCAGGGAAACGCCAGGCAGGGTCAGCAGTAGTGACACCCGTCTCTCAAACTTCTGCTGGCCCGGGCTCTCCACAACTGGTTATAGTCGACAACATCACAGGACGTCGCTTCTTGGTTGACACGGGTGCACAGGTATCAGTCATTCCTGCAACACTGTTGGACAAACGCACCGGTACCTGCGAACCTCCACTCCTCGCTGCTAATGGCTCTAACATTGCAACCTATGGTACGCGTATCATACCAATTAGGACCAGGGATAGAGTTTTCACGGCAAGATTCGTGGTAGCGGATGTGAAACGGCCATTACTCGGCGCAGACTTCCTTCGCCGACACAACATACTTGTTGATATACGTGGCCAGCAGCTCATCAAGGCTGACTCGTTGGCCATCTACCCTTGCAGCATCCATCAAGTTGCGTATGCATCGATACAAAAGCTCGCTCCTATTGCTCCGCAGAGCAACAGGTTCAGGAAAGTACTTTCTGAGTTTCCACAAATCCTCCAACCCACCTTTTCATCTTCAGAGGTGAAGCATGGCGTCTATCATCATGTGCCTACTACTGGCCCCCCTATCCATGCTAAGGCACGTCGTCTGGCACCCGACAAGCTAGCCACGGCGAAAGAAGAATTTAAGAAAATGGAGGATATGGGAGTGATTCGACGATCTAGCAGCCCGTGGGCATCACCTTTGCACATGGTTCCTAAAGCTAGTGGAGAGTGGAGACCATGCGGAGATTTTCGTCGCCTCAACGACAGGACGATAGCAGACCGGTACCCCGTTCCTCACATCCAGGATTTCTCATCCGGGCTGAAAGGGAAAACTATCTTCTCCAAGATCGACCTCATTCGTGGATACCATCAGATACCCATGGCCCCAGAGGACATCGAAAAGACGGCAATCATCACTCCATTCGGCCTGTATGAATTTCTGCACATGCCGTTTGGTCTCAAGAATGCTGCACAAGCATTTCAGCGCTTGATGGACTCTCTGCTCCAAGACCTCAAATGTGCTTTCAACTACATAGACGACATCCTGGTCGCTAGCGATTCGGAGGCCCAACATTTGGAAGATCTTCACGCTGTTTGTGGAAGATTGTGTGACGCTGGTCTGGTGGTAAGACTGGAGAAATGTGTTTTTGGAGTCTCGGAGATTGACTTCTTAGGTCACCACATCACTCCATTAGGGTCTACGCCTCTTCCTTCCAAGGTCAAAGCAATTGAGGATTTTCCCCCACCTCAAACGGCGAAAGGGTTACAAGAGTACTTGGGGATGATAAACTTCTATCATCGGTTCATTCCCCGTGCAGCAGAGATTCAACGGCCCCTGTATGATGCTTTAAAGAACTCCTCAAAGTCCACTCACATACAGTGGACGGAAGAAATGAGCACTGCCTTCCAGACTAGCAAATCAGCACTGGTAGAGGCAGCCATGCTTGCCCACCCAAACACTGATGTACCCATCGCACTCACATGTGATGCATCGGAACAAGCGGTCGGTGCGGTTTTCGAACAATTTGTGGATGGGTCGTGGCAACCCTTAGCTTTTTTCAGTAGGCGCTTACGTCCCGCTGAGAGGAAGTACAGCGCTTTTGACAGAGAACTGCTCGGCATCTATCTCTCCATTCGTCATTTCCGGTTCCTGCTTGAGGGTCGATCATTCTGCGTTTTCACTGACCACAAACCCCTGACTTTCTCGATGTCAAAAGTCACAGAGCCCTGGTCTGGTCGCCAACAAAGACAACTGGCCTTCATCTCTCAGTTCACAACAGACATCAGGCATATTTCAGGTAGAGACAATGTCGCCGCTGACTGCCTTTCACGCTCTATCTCCAATGTGTCGGTAGGCGTGGACTACTCAGCAATGGCTACTTCTCAGGCTGCAAGTGAGGAAATTCAGGCCTATTGCACAGCCATCACAAATCTCAGTTTGGTTCATACAGCTGTGGAACCAACAGGCCCTCAACTGCTGTGTGACATCTCCACAGGAAAACCACGGCCAGTGGTGCCGCCAGATTTCCGACGTCAAGTGTTTGACACCATACACAACCTTTCACATTCTGGGGCAAGAGCTACAGCACGACTTGTGTCTCAGAAGTTCGTGTGGCGTGGTTTGAAGAAACAAGTTAGACAATGGGTAAGAGAGTGTTTGGATTGCCAACGATCCAAAGTACACACACACGTACACGCCCCACTTGAGCAGATCCCAACACCAAAGAAAAGGTTCAGTCACATACACGTGGACATTGTCGGACCTCTCCCTTCTTCCCAGGGATACACCCATCTGTTTACCATCATCGACCGCAGCACACGCTGGCCAGAAGTGATACCACTTCACAACACGTCTACTGTCACTTGTGCCCATGCGCTCATCAGTGTATGGATAGCTCGTTTTGGCATCCCAACAGACATTACTTCTGACAGGGGTTCTCAGTTCACTTCTGCCCTCTGGACGGAAATCATGGAAAGACTCGGGACTAGGATCCATCGCACGACTTCCTATCACCCACAATCAAACGGAATCGTCGAACGATTTCATAGGACTCTCAAATCCTCACTCATGGCTCGACTGCATGGTCCCAACTGGATGGAGGAACTACCATGGGTCATGCTGGGCCTAAGAACTATTCCAAAGGAGGACATTGGAGCTTCAGTGGCTGAGTTAGTCTACGGAGAGCCTCTCACAATTCCAGGAGAACTGATTGCTGCCACTGCCACTCCTTTCTGTGCCACTGAACAGTTGAATGACTTTCGCGGCCAGGCCCAATCATTCCTACCCACTCCCACTTCACGACACTGCCGGCCTCCAAACAATGTGCCAAGCACTTTGGCAACAGCAAAGTATGTCTTTGTTAGAAGCGACGCCTCTCACCGTCCTTTACAACGCCCATACACCGGACCATACGTCGTCGCCGCTCGGGACGACAAGACTTTCCAAATACTTATGGGAAATCGGACAGAAACAATTTCGATTGATCGCCTGAAACCAGCCCACATAGAAACGTCACAACCAGTCCCTATCGCCCACCCACCGAAACATGGACGGCCCAGAACTGTCCCAACAAACAATCCTCCTGCTCCTCCACCTCCACCTCCACCTTCCTCACCTCAGCGGCCTCATCTTACGGGTTCCAAGAGCTCCAGGTCTGGACGTCAACTTCGTCCACCTAGGAGGTTTATGTGAGGACAATACTGGTGGGGGGTTGTGTGGGGTAATGCGAAACATAAACACTACGGAGTATGATCGCATTGACCTCACAAGGGAAACCACTCTCGATGGAGAGGGACAGGAAGTGACGATATAACGGTAGTGAGGGGCGATGTGTTGATAGACTACAAGGTCAACTCAAGAGACAGGTAGGCTGTCTTAGCTTTATCTAAGTCCTACGCCTACAACATACACTTTATCGTGGGTACAGAGCAAAATTGTTGTATCTCCAGGTTTATGAATTGGGGTTCATAATGGCAATACTGTAATAATGACAAACTGCTTCTTGCAATTTTTTCCTTATTCCCCTATCTTTAACCAGTTCCAAGTTACAGAGAAGCAGTACTGTTGTATCTCCCTTAATAATGAGATCATTGAGAGCAATATTGTTGAGTTTCTGAGACAGCTCCCATTATTCATAAACCTGGAGATACAATAATTTTGCTCTATACCCACGTTATGTCCTACATAAACCATGTAAACAGCAAGTTCATGCACCTTAATCACTGTTTTTGGGGGGTTTTTTGGTATTCAGCACAGAAAAACACTGTAGCAGTAAGGGGGTTTATCATTTACTGATCAATTTCATAGTTTATAGTGGTCTCCCTTGCAATTAGTAAGAAACAAATGAGTCACATTTTGACAGAACCCAATGCAGATTTTCTGTATCAAACCAAAGACACGCAACGAGAGGAAAATATTTCATGTTATTTGTCCACACATCATTCATGTCTAATTTTATACCCCATAAATGTGTTGTAATTTTCTAATTCATCCATTATTCTAGCATATTTATTGATTATGAAAAAGCTAGTAAATGACTTGAATAAGCAGTGATAACATATTTCACAAAAAAGGTTTACAAACATTCACATATTGTGTTGGTTTATTTTCCTCTGCCTATGACTATTTGCTATGAGAGCCATACATATGAAATTTCATGGTATGTGAGCAGATTCAACATTCAATTTTTCAGCTTGGCACTACAACACCCCATGGCATGAATGTACAACAATGCCTCAGATGATTCAATAAGTTTTTGTTTTTTTTAAATTTCCAATTTCTTTTCTTTCCTGATCTTCTTTTTCTGCAGCTCCATGTTGCACACAAGCCTGTTTTGCAGTCTGAGGCACTGTTTAGCACCTTGCTTCAGTATCTAACCAAAGCTTCACTTCAAGCCACCATACCCTGGTGGACAGGCTGCGTTCCAAGAATCCAAGTCTGAACTTGCTGATAATAGGTATCCGCCTTTCTGAAACATTCTACGATTTCTTATTTGTCTACTTTTCTATCCTGTTATATTCGAGTTACCTTTCCTTTTTCTTTGCGCTTTATTGATCTCTGTGCATTTTGACTTTGTTTCAGGTCTTGCTGCGCCCCCATACATTTTCTGTGTGTCTTTCTTACTAAATTTTGCCATTTTCTTACGCGTTCTGACCAACAAAAGTATAAGGCAAAGAAGTGAGTCCAGTGCAAATGTAATATTTGAGCAACACCACTATTCCATACAAAGGCAAAGTACCAGTGAGAATATAAAAGTAAGATTCTGTCCATTGCCTTGCAAACACTACAATGAGCACAATTTACAACAGAACACCATCTAGTTTATCAGAAGATTTACCTACGAACCCTTGGCAAATATAAGCTGCTTTCTCTTCACATGATACATCATTCCATTTTCCTGCAAACACTGCTGGGCCGTAAATGTAAACACAGGCATCCTAAAAAACAAGTGATTAATAATTAAGTGATCACACCATAATTAAGTACAACAATTTGGGCCATGTCCAAGGAAGAACAATCAAAGATACAGAACAGGTACGAGATGCCCCATAACTTCTCAACGAAGTGGCGTCCTCATTACTCCATAATGATACTAGTAATGGTGCTGGAAATGGTTGGCCTGGGTTTAACTCTTTATAGATTTGTTTGTTAACTGCATTTTGTCATCTTATACACAAAGAGTTCCTGTTACTTTCACACCTCACTTCTTTGTGAGGTGACAACATTGAACCTCATAGCCACCGAAGTTGAAAAATTGAGCAAACATCAGGGTTGGGAGAAATATGTACTATTCCACTGATAGAAAGGAATGGGAAATATAACTATCTGCATCGGTAAATTTTAAAAATAAAAAATATTTTTTTTTAAAAAGAAATCGATATTCCAGCCATCTTTCTGCTCAGCTTTCTCAACTTGGGTAGTTGGGACATATTACTTACAAATTTTCTGCCATTACCTCACAACTGATCCCGGATTGTCTATCAGCTTCAGTATGCTTGACATTAAAAAAATCTAGACTCCACCTCCCCCTCTCCCCCAAAAGATTTCAAATAACTGCTACAAGTACAGAAAGACAACACTGCAAACTAAATCTCCAGTCTAAAGATTTTCCTTTCCCTCAGCTTACATTTTCTCTGGCCATGTTTGGTTCTTCTTTGTTCCAGTTCTCATAGGTCAGGTCTTCATTGTCTGCCCATGCAAATTGACCAGTGCCATAAGTGGCTGTCCGTCTCAATCCTATCCAGGCTGACACACGATTGGCTCTATTCAGCAAAGTTGTGACAAAAGCTGAAACAAAACACAAGATGAAACTATCACCTAGCAAACTAATAAAATATGATGGCTAAAAAAACTGACAATAAACATAAATATTCAGCTCCAACTTATTGTGCATGTTTCTGCTGTTGTTCCAAATTATCACAAGGAAACGTTTACATGAAAAAACAACAACAGCATGACTTCTGCCTTTAAAACTTAACTCAGACAGTAGAATATTTTTTTTGCCTCCAACCACAAGCTGTAGATGAAACCCTCAGGAGACTGAAAACAAGTCCTTACTTTTAAGGTACATGTTTTCTTTTTTCTCCATAATTCATGAGTGCAATCTCAAAATCCAAAATCACAACAGTTAGTTGTTATCTTTCGTTCATATCACAAGCAATTCTGCCAGACTACAAACTAGATCAGGTTTGCTCAGTTGAAGCCACAAGCCACGTTAATAGCAGTTCACAAGCTGAAAACATTACACAGATAACTGAGAGACAAAACCTCAGTCCTTTAAAAAAATGCAGTTTGAGAAGCACAAATAAATTCATATGTTACATGCTTGAACTATGAACAAAAAAGACAATTTTTTAAGTCAAACCATATTCCATCCAAGTCACGTTTTTATAATCCAAAATTCCTATCTTTTCCTGTCTGTATTTACTTCATGACAACGTTAATGAAGAAGGAAGAGATCAAGAACAGAGGCTTAATAACTTCAGGCTGAAGACCTCATGAAACATAGATCTACAATCAGCATTCATAATATCTTCAAATGCAATGCTAGGTGTAAGAATTTCTTGTAAGACAATGTAACATAAAAGAGGCTCACAACATTTACATTAAAGAAATGGAATTTCTGGCAATCTCTGCCAGGCAGGTCATGAGACAGAAGGATATCAACAGTTTTCAAGTTCTTATGGGAACTGTCCATATGTGAACAGTTGTCAAAAATGTGAGGAATGTCAGTTTTTTTTAACAGTGTCTATAGATGTCAATCAAGAGGAAAGCATAATTTTTAACCCTGGACATAAGTTGGACTTTCTCATACATTATGGAAAAAGTAAGAAAGAACAATAACTATAACTATGCGAGATGGAAACAGAGAATAGAGATGTTAGTGTGACAGAATGATGAGCGAAGTGAATTATGAGAAATAAAAAAAGGATAAAGAAAGGAAATTCAACTGAACTCACCACTCTCCAGTGGTGATGTGATACTGGCTAAATCTACAGAGTAATCAGCTTTAAACAAATTCCTGCATGATCTGCGTGCATCTGCCCAGCTCAGTCTGTCCTGAACTGCCGAAAAGCCCATCACCCTGTACGAAGTATTAAGAAGAGTCAGTTATCAGAGAGCACAAAATGCCTGAATATGATCACTCATTCAGATTTACCTCTTGGTGAGTGAAGACCATACTGTAAAAACAACCAAAATTACAAAAAGTGATTTTCGCCTTTATCCCCCTATGTACAAGATTAGTCTATCAGCTTTGTCTTTGCAAAACCAATGTTTGAAAAAAGAGCTGCAATCAGAAAATTGTGGAAAATCAATGTTTTGATTCAAAGATGGAAGTTCTGGATTTTCATACTTTAAAAATTGGTTTTCTCAATTTCACATTTTTTGTCTCCATGGTCATTTTTCCCATGTGATCTTCAATTCTCTATTGACTTCAGCTTTGCATAACAGTTGTATTTTGCTTTTTGTAGTGGAAGTTGCTACTGACAGGGCTTTTAGTGTGAGAAGTAAGACCATTGAATTCAGTGGCTTTATAGAATGTAATAAACACTACAATCTTTACATGCACTGATTTTCCAAACTATGATCTACCAATCCAAAAGATTTGCATGTCTGAGAGGAAGAGATGCCTATGTTATTATGACCTGCAAATATTGAGTCCAGACATCTTACTTTCTTTTAATCACTATCTTTATTAATTTCTATTTCATCAGCTATGAATTTATATAATTAATTTATAATGCTTCAGACAACAACAACAAAAAAAAACACATACTTTAAACTATATCCAAGATACTCTGAAGATTGTGCCAGCCTGTGAGATAGGCAGGCTATAAAAGAACCTCTTATCCTAGTCTCAAATCTACCTTTAAAAAAAAAAAAATCCCCACAGATTTTAGCTCATTTCATCTTTTGTAAAGATTCAATTTGTTGGATCAAAGTCTTAACTCTCCACAATATCCTTTTACATGATCTATCGTACATGAAGTCAGGAAGTGGGAATTAACAGATTTAGCTGACTTACACTACAAAGTTCTTAATCACTTCACAGACATAATATGTGAATAAGATTCTGGTCTGATTTGCAGAGTTGGGTTTCTTAACTATATATTTATTTTAGAAGAGTTCCATTTTAACAGGGTTTGTAGCAGCACCGTGTGAACTGAAATTTCATCTCTCTCTCTTTGGTAACTTACATCTGTCCTGTATTAACTGAAATATTTTATACATATAAATATTTTATGAGTTTTGGGCTTCAGTTATTAATTATGGGTCTAGTAGCATTCCAAGTGGAAAATGTAAAGCCTAACCTCCATAGTATAATACAAACCTTAAAAAAGAATTAACACACTGAATCAAAAGATGGGCCACGTGTTAATTTATTGTGGTACTCATAATTAGCAGGGGGTCATTATCAAAAGTCACAAGTGTAGTAACGGGTGTGCCCGCCTCTTGCTTTGATGGCAGACTGGCACCGGCAATGCATAGACTAGATCAGTCTTGTGATTGCAACAGTGTTTACTGACACTGGTTGAGCATTGCCATTACATTAGGTCATCTGTTGTTTTTGAGCTGTTTTGAAGCGACTTCTTAAAATAACGTCGAATGTGAATAAATGCATCCCGCGGCGGGTTGCCAATCTTGGTTTGCCTAGTCTTTGGCGGTCTTTTACGGTCCCACTAGCTGTCAGAGGATTTCTCATATTGTTTACCATCTGTCTGCTGATGTTAAATCTCCTAGCTACAATAGCAATAGGGCACCCAGAATTAAGCTTCTCAATAATCTGATTTCTTTCATCTTGGCTTAGTTGCAGCATGTCTATCATAATAAAAAGCCCTGATTTAAACGTGGCGAATGAAAGGAGATGAATCAACCTTACCACTTTTTTTTTTTTTTTATCAAGTTCTAAGGTCAAAGAATGAAAAAGCAAATTCAAGTGACCTAGGTAGCCCAAGATGAGCAAATGATCCTAACATGAAAGTGAATAAAATTATTAAGTGGTTATAATGCTCTCAACGAGGTGTTAAAATTCCAACACAATGGGTGATGCAGTTTTAAAGTTACGCACTTTTAAAATGTGTCAAGTTTTGTTTTTTTTGAAAGACCGTATATTTTAAAATCTGTGTCGTTGCCTTACTTGTAACTAACAGGCTCTGTGTATCTCACCTATAACACTTGTGATCAAAACGACTGAAACTGGGTGGACAGTTTCCATCAGGCCTGGTCAAAGGAGGCTGGGTTGGGACAGTGATACCTGGAGCCACACGTTTACATATGTAGCCCTGACGTACCCCGCAGTGTGCATCATTCCATTTCCCTGGCAATGCAAGTGTAAGACATTTCAATTCCATATATCCATGATGAAATTAAGAAGGTATGCCATAATACAAATGAGTTTAGGACCTCCACTCCAGCCCAAATGTATGTTTTTGTTTTTTTGAATAGAGAAAAACAACTCTTGAAATGTCTGGGAACTTACAAGGAAGCCAGTTGCTGCCCTTGCAACCAAAAACACCCTATTCCCCTGCTCGTCTTCTACTCCATTTACCTTCCCATGGCACCTGCCCTCACAACAATGGACCAGAGTGATGGAGCTGGCATGGCTAATGACAACATTAATGAAGAAGGAAGAGATCAAGAACAGAGGGTTAATAACTTCAGGCTGAAGACCTCATGAAACATAGATCTACAATCAGCATTCATAATATCTTCAAATGCAATGCTAGGTGTAAGAATTTCTTGTAAGACAATGTAACATAAAAGAGGCTCACAACATTATGCAAAAGATTTAACTTGAACACTGTGTGGAAGCCAATTCTTGGGAGGGACTTGCCAATGATTGCACTAAGTGAAGAAGCACTGTGTGCCAACATCTCAAGAAAGGGGTAAGGAAAGCAGAAGACAAGCGGGCCTGCAGAAAAGAACATTCTGACCCCAACAGATCTGAGGTGTCTCACAGATGCAACCACTGCGGTTGAGACTGTCGCTCCCGTATTGGCCAGTTCAGCCACTGCGACACTGCAGCTACTCAAAACAGTTAGGATGCAAAATTTTATGGGTGATTTGATCAATATGATCAATCTTTTATAGCAGTTTGTTACGCCCAGTATTTCAATCAAGACTCTACACCTATCTTACATATTAAGAATTAATACTTAGCCTTTTACAGGTTATATGAGAAATAACAAACTACGTTTTGCCAAAATAAGGTCTCCCAATTTCAGGCATGTAAATCTTCCACAGCAAGCACTGTGTAACTCTGCCACTGCCTCCAGCCCATTAAATCAGCTAATAAAACTGACTTCCCGAAATTGCATATTTTTTTTAGGCTTTTTCCACCAACACAAACTCAATATACCAAAATTTTTAAGGTAATCATTCACCATATAAAAATCCTTGGCAGAACACTGTAAAACTTTCTTGCCAGCATTGGTGTTAAAAGAGAGCAAACTTACCATTTCTGGCTAAAATTTCAACGCAAGCTTCAAATCCACCATAGTCATTGGGCTCATTAACATTCCAGTTTAGAACCGATTTGCCAGCAGGAGTACCATCTGACCACCTGCAATTAAATGTGTATTGATGATATTATCCACAACTTCTCAATCACCTTTGACAATGAGATTTGAAAAAGTGATTAGTAATGACAGTTTAAAGAAAAAAAACATCAAAATTTCTCTCACACTTTGCTACACCCACACCATGTTTTTATCAATTTTTCCCCAGAAAAGTCAAAGCATTAAATTCATCAGCAGCTATTATATCTTTGAGATTTCATTTAATGAAATAGGAACTTATGAATCTAAATTAGTGTTCCCTCTAGGATATTATGTTCCAAAATCAAGTCTCCAAAAATCTGGATATACCACGAATAAATTCTTCTATAAACTAAACCAATCACTCAAACAGCTAGACATCTTTCAATGTGGTGATCATGAAATCTTGAGCTTGGTGTTGATACCAAATATTCAATACTAATTTTTCCTACATCAATAGGACTTAAAATATGTATGCAAATCTAGAAAACAAAGATGATTGTCCTGCTGGCTGGTGCACCATTATTGATCAAATGTGAAGTTTTTCTTTCAATGAACAAAACTAAATTTCAATAAATGGCCACATCCCAGCCAGGAAACCTATCTCAATCTGATGCAGATTTGTATAGGATTTCTGTAGGCTTGGTACAATTACCATATGGGCAGATTTCCTCCATCAAACCAATGTCTTCGTGATGTTGTAACCAGTGGATCTACGTAAGAATAATGTCATTCCTATAAGCAAACTTGAAGTCAGTCCTATGTGATAAGATTTCCAAAGGGTTCCTGGCTGGGATGAATGCACTGGGGTTTGCAAATCTACTGCAAATTTGCATATAGTTAAAACTATTATACAAGCCTTGGATCATAAGTAAAATACTCACTCATAAGGCTTTCTTAAAATACTCACTGGTAACCATGACTTCGGTCTAGTTCATTAAGACCTATCCATGCTACAGATGAACCATCTTGAGCCAGCAACTGATTTGATACAAAATTAGTTCAATACAAGTCAATAATAAAGCATGCATAATTAAAATTACAGAGCAATTAATCTCATGATAATGCATGTGTGGGACTATGAAAAGATTGAAAAGAGATCTGACAAATAAAGCCTTCTAAAAATTCAGTACCCAAATCACAAATTGGTTTCACAGAATAAGGGACAACTGAGACTTGCTTTCACAAAAGAGAAGCTGAAAATTTAGATTTGGATAGCATAGAACACAGAGACTTGAACATTAATCATATCCAGTATACAAAGAAGAAGGGAAGTCTTAAAAGCATCATGCATGAATTCAGCTGAACACAATGAGTCAGAGCACAAATTGAAAAGGAAGTATTAGGGATAGCTGTCACTATTTGTTTAATACTATTTTAAGAGATGAAAGAAGTTTTCCTGTCAACAATGGAAGGTAATCCTAAGGCATTTTTAATGTCTGTGTCAAAGTTATAATGAAATTAAAAACAAAACAAAACAAAAAAATATTAAAATTTATTGGCACAACAGGCTTCCATAGTTTTCTGTCTTAATCGAACAGCATCACAACTGAATATCCCTATTGCTGCATAATGTATCAGCTGGGACAATTGTCCATACCATAGCTAGCACTTCCAATTACACAGCTGAAAAAAAAAAAAAAAGTTGCTGCTTTAATTGTCATGACTCTTATCATTAATTTCCTACAACTTTTCCATTGAAATACTGTGCCATTATCACTATATCCAGAAGAAAAAAAATTTGAACGAAATTTTCTCAAAAACAATTCAACTGGAGTTAGACCTTTATTTCATTCAAGGGCACAATTTAGTTCATGATATATTCATCACTACTTAGATCTTGTAGAAGTGATACAGAAAACAGGTAGTCCAAACTGATTTTCACTTTTTATCATATCTCACCAATTATTGTCTAATCGGACGGAGCTTGCTTTTCTAAGAATTTTGATACCAAATTTGTTATTCTGGTTTAAAGGTTTTGAAAATGTTATGGCATTTTCAAAAATGAAACAACTCAAATTTTTTGTAAACTTTTACAAGGGAGACAAAAATAATGTTGCTTTTTTTAAAATTGTAAATGAGGTCAACCATGTCACCACTGACTTAACACTGAGTGTTGGACAAAGGTGACAAAATCAAGCATTGAGTGTGCCTATAAAAACAGCCAGCGTTTTTCGCTCCAAAAACATGCCCCATGTCTGATCATGGCATACCCTAACAATACAAAGGCTGAGGTTCATTTGCGTATAATTTTGATCCAGATCTATTAAAGTTTCTGCCAGTTTCTCAGTCAACAAACATTTCAACAAATGCTTTTTAAAGGAATTTCTACGTAAGATGAAAAATCCATTGAATTAAACCTCATTTATCTGGCTTTCTGTGTGGGTTATTTTCACACAAGCGCGCTACATTGGCGCGATGCTCTGCAATCCTTTCTTATGAGAGAGTCAAATTGGTATGCGCTGCTCAGGACGAAAACGGCAAGACTATGTCTTGTTCAAGCAATAAATACACACAGCTACACACATTAAACAATACAAAAGATATTATATTTTGACAGAGGAAGAATTGGACTTTGTTTTGATGTAGGATGCATGCCGCTTTACATAAACACACAGCAGTAGTAGCCTTGTAATGTTGGTCTAAAATTATGCCAAAATGGGATTCGCCCCTTTAACGGGGCAGTTTGGACTACGCACAGAAAATACAGGTGAAAATATACCATGCCCTGAAGAAACAAATTTTCCTCTTCATTTTCTATGGATGCTAAGTCAGCTCCATTTGTTCCACAGAATTGGCGTGCCTCCCTCCAGGTCAAAGAGTCATTAGTGCCACCAATTCCAAAGCTGATGAAATAGCAATATGCCTTGTATCTCTGCCAGCCATTAGACAGGGGACTACAGGCTCCCACTAGTGATATATGGACAAATAACAAACAATTATTGCAAAGCTGCCTTCTCATCTAACCCAACAAACATGGCAATAAGAATTATCAAATGATTACTTTCAAAGTCATTTCAATAACAAAAACTTAATCTGGTTTCAATAATGAAGATGGGCCCAAAAATAATAATTAAGTACATTTCAGATATTCAAGCCTGAACTTATCTACGATTCACAAAGCAATCACAAATCTGTCATCATGTAGTTCAGCACCTTTGTGCTTACCACTGATTCATTTCTGCCCTAATCAATCAACACTTCATTCATATGCATAAATATGATAACAGTGGTAAATACAGCAAAGGACCAATTCTTCCATCTTAAAGCCTCTTGTAGCATTATCCTGCAGCTGTACCAAGATGACCAAAAAAATACATAAAACTCTTTTCTGTGTGCAGTTTGTTCTGCTTGGTAGTCACTGTTGAGGTAACATACAAAATTACTTACTACATAAGCCATAAGCTGCAATTATTTTATAAAATTTATGATCCTTCTTACAACAAATTTCAAACAAGGGCCTCTCACTCTGTTGCTAGATGCCTCTTGGTATTCAGGTTGTTGAAAGAGTAGTAATGTACTTTTCATAACCTTTTGCCAATTCAGATTATTATGTTTATTATTTTCTTCTATTCTCAGAATGGTAAATTTTTGTTCCAAATATCATTTTTTTTGCTAGACCTTCTCAAACTTGAGCAGCTGCGGCATATTACCCGTTTTTGTGCTGTAGCCTCACATATTTCCACATACCTGGATCAGGTGTCGGAATGACAAGTGGTTCAATTTCCATCACTTTCTTCCCTGCAAATAAGAATGTTTACATCATGGAAAGCGAGTTTAATGGACAGAGGATCTATTGCTGCTACTACCTGTATGTGATTCGTAACAGATAAGCCCTTAATTTATATCATATACAGTTCACAGCAGATTCCACAGTCTATACAGATTAAATGCAAAACACTACAAGGTGTCACTTCATAAGAAATGTTATCTGACATCTCTTTAATACTGACCTTCTAATTTGCAGGTTTTATTGTACAAGACAATGCATGCCATTTTTGATATTGATCTGTTCTCTCACAAATTGGAAAAAGAAATAGGAAGATTCGTATTTAAGAAGTGCAAATTGTTACTGAATACAGGTAGTCCAAACTGACTTTCACTTTTTGTCATAACTCACCAGTTATTGTCTAATCTGATGGAGCTTGCTATTCTAAGAATTTTGACACCAAATTTATTATTCTGGCTTAAAGGCTTTGAAAATTATGGCATTTTCAATAGTGAAGAAACACTTCGAGTTTGCTACTTTTTGTACATTGCACGACAGTCCAACTTGGACCGCCCATAAAATGACGGTTTATTGTGCCACGGCATTAAAAATTCTCAGTTTCCAAGACAAGGGGTGTACATTACACTCAATTTTTTTCGAGTAGTACTAATATGTTACAAGGATCTCAATTAAATTTTTTTTAGTCATCAGACTTCATCCGACATCAATTCTTTGTGAACTCTTACAAGGGAGACAAAAATAATGTTGCTGTTTTTTTTTATTAGAAAGGAGGTCAACCGTGTCGCCATTGTCTTAGCACTAAGTGTCGGACAAAGGTGACAAAATCAAGCATTGGGTGGGTCTATAAACACAGTGCCCCATGTCTGATTTTGGCATACCCTGAAAATACAAAGGCTCATTTGCGTATAATTTTGATCCTGATCTATTGAAGTTTCCACCTGTTTCTCTGTCAACAAACTTTTCAACAAATGATTTTTAAAGGAATTTCATCTTAAAACAGGATGAAAAATACACTGAATTAAGCCTCACTTATCTGGCTTTCTGTGTGAGTTGTTTTCCAATACGTGCATACATCGGCGCGACACTCTGCGGGGGGTCAAATCGGTACGCGTGCCTCAGGGCGAAAAACGGCAAGACTATATCTTGTTAAGGAATAAAAATACACAGCTACACACATGAAACAATACAAAAGACAGTATACTCTGACAGAGGAAGATTTGAACTTTATTTTGATGTAGGATGCATGCCGATTTACATAAACACACAGCAGTAGCAGCCATGTAATGCTAGCCTAAAATTATGCCAAAACTGGATTTCACTCCTTCAGCAGGGCAGTTTGGACTACCCACTGAATCCTTCTATCTACCTAATTCAGATTTTGGACAAGCACCTCTCAGCATGCAAATAGGCATACCATCGCTGACATATATTCAACAATGTTGGACATTTGATGTACTGCATTTCAATCACATAATCTATTTCTGAAATTTAAACATTTGCCAGCCAACCTTTAATCCCTCATGTAAAAATTTTGAAGTTGTGTTAAGTGGTCAGAAACCCCAACATTAATGTAAAAAATGTGCAATATATACTTTTCTTAGACAAGTGTAAAGACTTACCTTGTTCTATTCCACAAATCCAGTTTCTCTTGGCATAACATCGTTGCAGGCCCATGGTTTCAGCGTCAGTGTAAACCTCCCCACACAGGTCCAGTGGCTGGTAAACTGAGGGCTGACCATCACCCCAAGGAATATAGTTCATTACAGAGCCATCTGACCATGTAAACCCTGCTCAAAGAAGTTTGAGATATTGTTCACGAGATGACAAAATAAGCACAAGATCATTTTGAAATCAATGGTTTACTTCGAAAGGTACATAACTGTGGCTTTTCATTAAAAAATAGGACAATCCTATGGGGAAGCAGAAATTACCCGTACGTGTAAATCCTCATGTAACACAGCTGCAGCGAATGAGGTCAACATACACTGAAACAAAGGCACTCAGCCAAGAAAAATTGGAAACACTCACAAAAACTGCCAACATAACATCCCTGAAAAGATATCTTGAACAATACTATACATCATGCACTCTACCTATTAAGACTGCAGACAATCTTCACCAACATACTTTAAACCCCTCTAAAACATGAAAAGATGATGTTGTCTGATACCACCAACACTTTGGTGAATCAATCACAAAGGTACTTTACACAGTGAGCCCATAACACTGCTGTTTTGGGTTGACTTATCAAGCTGCAGCTATTTGGGGCACAGAAAAGTGGTGCGCCTGATAGTTCTGTTTTCCATATTTAATTAAAATTCTACCTGAATTGGTGTAGGGGTTTCTTCTTTATGTAAGTTTTTTGGATGTATGCTTTAAAATGCTTGAAGTCCAGGAATTCAAGTGCAGGGGAAACTTTGAACCAGGCAGCCAGGGCTCACATATGCAAATTATAGGGATGAACGCAAAATGTCAACAACTGCATTTCAGTTCATTTTTTTTTTTTGTCTTTGTCTCTTTTGTGAATAATTAGTAGCATTTGAAACTGTTTCCTGTGAACAATTACATGACAATAGCTTAATCCTAATTCTTGATTTTATCACTCACCTGATAATGAGTCCAAGTTGTTCAAACCGATCCAGAAATTGCCAGGATTGTTATTCCTGAAGAAGAATACTTAAATCATGACCCATCAGCAACTCCATAGAAACTTAAACCTCACTTAAAATTAAAACTAGAAGAATGAGTCTCATGCATTATTTATCAAAGACCTTCATATGGACATATGGAGCGAATCTATTATTTAAAAAAAACTCGCTTTTTTTGTAAAAGCCGTAGCTCGGCTATCTGTGCACCAATCGAGCTCAAATTTTGCATACAAATTTCTTTTGGTCTGAAGTTGATTCCTTGCTACACTCATTGCTGAACACTCTCCGTAAGTATTTTTTTGAACTACGCAAATTTGCATTTGTTCCAAATAAATACCATCCGGGCGTGAGTTTTTATGTGGCATGACGTCACTGAATTTGCGGTCCACCGTGCGATCTCAACGTCCGGTTCCCCAAATTTGAAACCGTGCTTCCGAGTCCATCCATAACATTCGTGGTTCTTGCTGCAGTGACAGTGTGGCAAAAACATGCCGAGTCCATCCATAACATTCGTGATGATCCATTTGTTCAGGTACGTTGATGAAGATTTTCAATTTTTATAGTAGATCTAGATCTGAATCTATATCTAGATCTACTAACAGATATCTAGGCTAGCTCTAGATCTAGATCTTGAAGTCCACGTTTCATCATGTCTTTACATGATAGCTATTCCCCCCCCCGCGAATTTCGCGGGTTCAATACTAGTTACAATAAAAATGTCTTTGCATGCACTTTGAGGAAGAGAAAACTCCCTATTAGTAAAGTTTTTACAAGTTCTTCTACTCTGATATATAGAAAGGCAGATTTGCACAGATATAGATGTTTGTCTTCAGATATCAATAGACGAAGGCACAAACCAACAAATTCTGAAATTTTGCACATTTTTTTTTCCACGGAAACATCACCTTCCTCTACATCATGTGTAAAAAATATCCCTTGTCTTTCCAACATATCTATATATATAATTGGGTAAAATTGGACGGTTGTACTCTATAGCTGAAAAAAACTGCTGAATGTAGAGCCATGAAAAAATTACTGAAAGTAGTTCAAAGTCTGAGCAAGGTTTGTATCAATTCATTTTAATGATGCAACAACCTTAAAAATTTAGAAAAATAGAAAACAAAATGGGTCGTTCGAGGTTTTCCGATTCGTCATTTTTACAGCTCAGACAGGGCCGAGTGTAGTAAGATATTTTGGTAACTCGAAACTTTGGTCACCTATGGCTCAGGAACCGCATCACACTCAGGCTTCAAACTTTGCACAACAGCATATTATCAATGCAAAATTAACATGGGCTATATTAGAAATTATGAAATGTTCAGGCTTCTACGTTTCATTTTTCATTGTTTCAGCATCATTTAGATCTATTTTGAGTCATGGTTCGCCATTTTAAGGTTTCGTTATCATTTCCTGCGATGTGTTCACTATCAAACACACTAACCCATGCGCAAATCATGCTAGTGTATGGGACGCGCAGGGTGTCAACTCACAAAGGCAGAGCAGTAAGACTTTATTAAAAACAAACAAACAAAAATAAAATAAACAAATAGGAACAGGCAAGATGAAGCAGGTCCATAATAACCACCTAGAACTGAAACTAATATTCAAACCGATTTATCCCGGGCAGGGCCGGGTACCTCAGCTAGTATAACATGAACGATAGAAAAATCTGATATACTGAAAGTGAGAGTCACAAAAATCAAAACCTTAAAATAGGCAAATTTGTGTGGACTAGGCTTACTTGAATTTGGCCAAAAGATTTGTTAAGTCAGCATCATTGTGAAAACTGGCCAGTTCTGCTCCTTGCTGCTTGCAGTTAGCATGTGCTTCATGCCAGCTAAGGCTGGGATGGGATGTGGAGTTAATATTGACCTAAATGGGATGACACAGTAAAAACAACACATATCAGTACACACTCTACCCTTTTCTTATAAAACAATTTACCCATCTGCAAAATGTTTTGTTTGTAAATTAATTTTCAGGACTCTTACAGGATTCTTGCAGTATCTTTTTTTTGTTTATTTGTATGGTTTGGTGTTGTTGACTGAGTTAAATAAGAAAGATTTTGACTGACCCTGTTCTCACATATGCTCATCTATATAATAAAAAAAAAACTCGCTCTATTCTAACAAGATCTGTCCCGCTCCCACAGCTCACATTTTCCGGGAATTTTAAAGGTGCCTTCCATTCAACCCCCAAATGGCTGTTTGTTACATTTGGAGACTTGAAATTTTGGGGAAGCATGTTTTCGGGTTTGCTTTGTGTTGCTAATGCTTTCTTTTTCACGAACACCTGACCCCCATCATGTCACTACTTCCTGCTGATAGATCATCTGCGCTAATTCGACACGCTATGGCGTGCGCAGGCATAGCATGTAATAATATAGGCCTACTTTATTTCATCTGCTGCTTAATAGATCCTCGGCCCAAACCTCCTCAATCATCGGCGTGAATGTAAGGACAAGAGAAGGCGAGAGAGGACAACTGAAATCTAACTTTCTGTGCTGATTCCTTTCTGTCTGAAGTGGTACCTTTTGATTATTACTGTTCATAAAACTGGACAGTAACTGAAACAAACTACCCAGTGCACAAATGCCCGCCATTTCATGACAAGCCCTGGCCCGAAACCTGCCAGGATGCATAGGGCAATAACATGCAAGGGGGATACAATCAGACTTATCTAAAGAAAAACAAACATACAATGAATTTAAACCTCACAGAATGAGCAAAATAAGGCAGATCCATAATAATCATATTGAGCTGAAACTAATGAACAGTTTATCCTGGGCAAATCTGAGACTACCATGATTTAAGGTACTCCTATTATTGATGTAAGAACATGTAAGTAAAAAAAAAAAAATGGACCAAGTACAAAATGAGTTACACAGCTTTAGTCTGGCATCTATTTCATTTCATGTTTTGAGAGTTAATAGCCAAGCCGCATGTCAACCATAAAAACATCCATATAGAAGACTAATTCGGCGGGTCGCATCCTTGAAATGTCCTTGGTGTGTCAAAAGGAATTCCTCCCAAAAATCACTGTTCAAACGTTAAGCAGCAGACCATGTTATTTAACAGTTAACAGTCCTTTTGGACTCGAGCAAAACACCCTAGCTGATCCGTGTCAGTGATGAAAATGCCGAATTATGGATCATGATATAACTAGAAAAGATGACTGGGAAAACTGCTCACCTGGTAGCAATATCTGCTGCCACTTGCCTCCCATCCAGTGGGGCACGCGGACTGAGGTCTACCTGTGGGAGTTGACGGGCCAGGGACCCCTGTGCGTGGCTGCTCACACACAAACCGATTCCTATTGGCACAGTTTTCATTAGTCCATTCACCTGCAAGCTGGACAGTGCCCAAACTGACACAGCCACTTTGAGAATCTGGTAGATTGACAAAGTCTCTGACATAAAATTTATAAGGAAGTCTCCATGTTCTTCCTACAAGTTGGATTAGGGTCAGAGGTGGGGTTAGATGCCTGGAACAATTTTTTTTTTCTTTGGAAAGTGAAACTCACAGTTTCCCTTTTTCAAGGCATCAATCTACACCACACTATCCTAATTCTGATCCTAAGTGTAACAACATCAATAAGATTGCCAAAAGCCAGAAAGACAGCTGTCCCTGCCGAAGCACTTCAATAAAATAATACCATTCTGCAGAATACTGTCATCAACAACAAGTTGCATGATATTAGGTTTTACTCACACAACATACTATTCTGTAGCCTTCACTCATAAAAGTGTCACAATCTCAAGAGATTCATCTCTATCGCAGGACCACAAAGTACACCAACAAATACATGAAAGAAATACACAGGTCCATTTACAGATTTAATAAACCTGTCCATTTTTCCTTAGAAACCGATGCTGGGCATATAATAATCTCCATTAAGGATATTGAATGAGAAGCCAAGCAGCAGATAAGTGATAAGCATTCACATTGGGGAGGGGGGGGGGGTTTGCAGTAGTTTCAAAACCTCATTTATAAATGACTTAGTACAGTAATTTTATTCAAAACAAATTCCCAATGGCATTTACATCCTCTTAATTTATCATCAGTTTTTCACACTCTTCAAGCACTGAACAGAAGAACTAATCACGCAACATAAAGTTAGCTGTGGTATAATTCTGCACCTAAGAATAACACAAATTTCCTCTGCTGCTTGAAACACACAGAAAATGCACATTCCTGAATGCACCAAGAAAGGGGACACTTGTAGAGTAGATAGGCTTGGGGTGAGGAGAGGGGGTTTGCCCCCAGCATACTAAAAGCATACACAGGGGGAGGGGGGTTTCTGTGAACCATACATACCCTTTTCAGTTGCAATAATGAATTTAAACAATTGGTTTTACCCCTTTTTTTTTAAAAACAAGAATAGGTTATAGGATTATATAAAAGTCTGTGCAAAATGCCATTTAAATCTTCAGAATAATGAGGCCTCATTGTTCAACATTTCAATGACCTCACGCTTATACAGGAAATGGGAGGATGTGTGTGTGCGTGTGTCAAAAATCACTAAAATCAAGCGCACATACTCTATGGATGGCCCTAAACTACCTGGTTTCTGCTTGGCCCAATTGGCATACAAAAGCTCTGGACTGGCCCCGTCATGGACATAGAATCCACTCAAAGTCTCATCGTGAACATCTGTCCAATACCTCCCATCCAGCTGGGTAAGAATGGATGACAGGAATATATTGTCTTTGCTGGAGACACAAAAAGATTAGGGAAAAAAGATGATTATAATGACTGGAACAAGAGGCAATTTTAAACATCAAGAGACCCGCGAGTATTTATGTAAGGAGAGGAATCACTATTGATCAATTGCGCTGGCAGACACTGGAGACTCCATAAAGACGTAAACAATGCCCCTTTATCCATTTCCAACAAGAACTTACTGACAGCTTTAACTTGAAACAGTTTCAATCAACCCAAAAATATGAGCAAATCATAGTTAGGAGATCAATATAGTCTATAGCGCAGACAGCCCCTTCCATTCTTGTCACCCCAGTGATCTACTTTCGCTATCTGGTAAAGTGATTCTTTTTATTGCATACATACTCTTCTGAAAGACTTTAGCATGGAAAGAATAGAAGGCTGATGAGAAACTGAAATGAGAATGAAAAGAGAAAAGCTGAAAACCAACAAATGGAAAATAAAAGAACTAAATTGAACATGCAAGAACAAAAACTGAAAGTAAGTACAGCTGAATGGACTCCTCCAAACACATCTTACAAAACAAGGCTGAAAGAAAGCTATGAAACAATTATGGGAAAGACTAACCTACTCTCTATATGAGCCAGGGTTGCTTTCTCTAGCTGACAGAGACCACGGGCATCCTTCCAGCTCTTTTTTTGACGATTGAATTGGTAGCATTTGAAACCACCAGCTTTCCAGCCCTACAAATTAAGGACAAAAACTGTGTGTAGAGGGTCTCCTGTGCATTTATCCTGACCAACACTGAGGTGGGAGGTCACAGACCACAGAAAATAACTTAAAAGTGTTCAGAAAATGAAAGCTTTTAAAATTTTACATAACTGGCCATGCTGGATAACTGGGCATTTATGTCTAGAACTTCTAACAAGATCACTGCAATGTTGTTTTGAAAAAATAATCAAACCTGATCATTTTGAATCAGAAAAGAAAAATGTCTATCTCTGCAGAAACATTGTCAAATAAAATTTCAACACATTTCCAGAACACTGGCATGAATTTCTGGTTCATAGTGTCACCTTCTCTCTTTCTGTTGCTTGCTTTCAGCCAAAGTCACACAATCCAAAATTACAATGTTTCTGGTATATCACAGCAGCCACATTTAGGAGATAATAAACTGCACCCTTCACTTATGCATTGTTACTGAATGTTCCTTATCCATCTAACTCAGATTTTGGTGAAACACCATTCAGCATGTGACTGGGTGTACATAACCACAATCCTCATCATCATCATCATTGCCTTTCTCACCCTGGATCAGGGTATAGGCCACCAACAAACACTTTCCATCCCTCTCTATCATGGGCCAGTCTCTTTACATTATTCCAAGTCTTTCCGCTTCGTTGCACATCATTTTCTCTGGCTCTTCTCCACGTTCCGCGCGGCCTTCCTCTTGATCTCTTGCCCTGGGGATTCCAATCCAATACCTTCTTCGTGATGCTGTTTCCTGGCCTCCTGAGAGTGTGGCCGATCCATCTCCATCGCCTCCTACCAATTTCCTCTCTGACTGGGCTCTGTCTTGTTCTTTTCCATACAATTTCATTGCTGACCTTGTCTGTCCATCTGATCTTAAGTAGCTTCCTCAAACATCTGTTGATGAAAACTTGGATTCTCTTTATGCAGGCCTGGGACGCATTCCAAGTCTCACATCCATACAACAGGACTGACTTCACGTTCGAGTTGAAAATCCTCAGCTTTGTTTTTAGAGATATATCCTTGGTTCTCCAAATCTTGCTTAAGGACGTGAAAGCTGCCTGTGCCTTTCCAATTCGTGCTTTGACTTCTGCCTCTGTTCCTCCCTTATTGTCAATGGTACTACCAAGATAGCAGAAGGACTCTACATCTTCCAGTGGTTGATCTCCTACTCTGACTTGTGCGCTTGGGGGTGCAAGAATTTTTAGGACCTTCGACTTCACAGGATGTATCCTCAATCCAATAGATTCCGAAATTTTGTTTAGAGCTGTAGTCTTTGCTTGCATCTGGTCGTGTGTGTGCGACAATAGTGCCAAGTCATCTGCAAAATCTAGATCGTCCAGCTGTGTCCATGGGGTCCATTGTATGCCATTTCTTCCTCCACTGGTGGTTTCTTTCATAAGCCAATCAATCACCAGGACAAACAGAAATGGGGACAGCAAACAACCCTGCCTAACACCAGTCTTGATATCAAAGCTGTCAGTAAGCTCGCCATCGTGTACGACTCTGCAACTTGTCCCCTCGTACATGCTCTTGATAAGGTTCACCATCTTCTCTGGGATTCCATAATGTCTCAATATTCTCCACAGTGTTTCTCTATCGATGCTATCAAAGGCCTTCTCGTAGTCAAGGAAGTTCACTATCAGTTGGGAGTTCCACTCTAGCGACTGCTCTACTATGATTCTCAGCGTGGCGATCTGGTCGGTGGTTGATCGATTACTCCTGAAACCAGCTTGCTCCTCACGAAGTTTTGAGTCTGTTGCATTCTGTATTCGCTTGAGAATAATCCGGTTGAAAACCTTTCCTGGGATGGAGAGAAGTGTAATTCCTCTGTAGTTACTACAATTGCTGAGGTCCCCTTTTTTTGGAAGCTTCACGAGGTGTCCTTCCTTCCAGTCCTTTGGAAACTTGCCTCCAATCCAAATCCTCGAGAATAGTGAGTGCAGACCCTCTGCAGCCCCAGCAGCATCTGCCTTCAGCGCCTCTGGTGGGATCTGATCTGGTCCAGCTGCCTTGCCTCGATTTACATACTTAAACAATATTTGATGTCTGAAGTGTTGCATTTTCAACAATCACTTGACCCATTTTCTTGGAACATGAACATTTGTGAGCCAACCTACAATCACTTTCTTGTGCCTCCTATAAAAATTTCAAAATTGGAGTTAGACTGGATACACGAATGATTGATTAGAATTTGGTGACCACTGGTGTGAGGTAACATGCACAAAATTTCCATACCCTAGGGCATCCCTTGTCTTGGACTTGTGTCACAGGATCACCAGAAGGTATCTTTGGCTTTTCACAAACATAGGAATTAATGCTCTCGCTGAATGTATTGCTCCAACTTCCATCCTACAGGAATGAAAGAGAAAACTTACAGAAATGTTAAAAGGGAAACAAACAAAAAAGCACACCACATATATATGAACTAAAATGAAACAGAAAATGGTAGATAAGATAACAAGGACTTTTAATTACAGGTGAGCTGAAATTCTTACTGCGATTTCTTTATAACACTTTGGCTGCTAACCTCAACGTACGTTGCATTCCTGGCATTGCCCTTTGGTTGCCATGTTCGACTCAAGTCAAGTTGAGAAAAAACATCATCAAAAGCCCTCAAAATTACAGGGACACCAATATATCTGAATGTCTTCCTTTTGTAAACAGATCTGTGGCCGAATTCATAATCCGTACGTTAACTTAAGTAAATAAGTTAACTGGTGTTATGCAAAAAATTGAAATAATGGTATTCATAATCAGTACGCTAGTTTTGTGTTATTGGCCCAAAATTTAATGCATTCGCTACGGTAAGCCGAATATTCGGCTCGCAGATTTTTGCTGCACTACAGAAAGCCGAATATTTGGCTCGAGTCAGCACCAATTTTCCAACACCAATATCCAAGCCATCATCTCGAAACATTGAATCCCAATCTAAATCACTGATTTTCCTTGTCTGATGTATTATGTCTTGTGTTTATACTGAGTGAAAGAAAAAAACATCTTTGAACTACGTCTAAATTTCAGACTGGATGGTGTTGAGAGTTCTCGTTCACACTCACAAAGTTACCATATATACGGGGAATGAGTTAACGACAGCCAGACCCCTTGCGCTAATTTAACATATTTGCGTTATTGCCTTTCCAGTCAAGAATGATGGCGGCCTTAAGCCTACTGCATGAACATTTTCGTCCAGTGGTGCCCAAAGATGACAGAAATAATGGTGGAATACAGTGCAGATCAAACCATACTATTATAATAAAGCTTCGCATGTATCCTTTATGAAATGACATTTTGTGAATAAAATGCTTATTTCCTGGCCGAAGCGAGCATGTGTTCACTCCACCTAAATAAAATACCACAAGCACACAATGCTGCAACATTATTTCACACACTACGCTTCATTATAGTTCTTCCCCTCATTTCCTCACTTTAAATATTGCGCATGACTGAGCACGGATGGGGTTGCTGTGTGCGCAATGCAGAATTGGTGGAGGTTGGTGGGCTAACCAGTCAGTTGGTTCAAAGATTACAGGATAGATCTAATTGAGCAGATGCTGCTGACATAAGTGATAGTGAAATGTTAAGTTTAACTGCTGTAACTACCCCTGCCCCTAAAAAAAATGCTAATATGATGAATGAAAGAATTCGCACAGTCTATCAAAGTGGATTTCTTTTTAAAAAGTGAACGTGTTAGCCAAGTACCGGGTCTTGGGTGTTTGTTAGTGGGCAGCGGGGCGATGCATGCATGACCTTTCTTGTGTGCTCTTTAACCTTTGAACTTTCCCCTTGTCTGTAAATTAAACACTTGGGGGTGTCTACGCATGCGCAAAAGGTATTGAATGTTGAAGAGCTCCATAGTCTTAAACCACTGAAGGTTTAACACATTTGCATTAACAGGCAGTGTTTATGAACACCAGTTCTAACGTAAATACGTTATAACATTAATGCTTTAAGTCGGCGCACTATTTTAGTGAATCATTTATGAATACAGGCACTGATGGCATATGAGTACTGTTTATCTATTTTTTTTCCAGGGTTGGGATTGTTTACGTTTGTCTCCATGGCAGATACAAATCCAGATAATGTGTACAGACATGATTCTGGCTATTCTTGTCAAAATTCTTGATTTATACTTGCATACCTAATCCATTAATAATTTAACTAACCTGAAAGTTTGAAAATTTTAGGCCCACTGGTTCGGAAATGACAATTTTTTTCAGTGAGATATATGTACCCTGGTTTTCTCTGATAATTTCCAACTGCCACAGCAACAAAAGGAAGAATTGTCTTCAAAGCCTCAGCAAGCAAACCGTCGGTGGCACATTTGACTAGTTGTGACAACACATACTTACTCTAGAAATAATCACACTGTGCTGCTCCAAGCCTGGGTTGACCCTGGGCTGGTGAAGTCCCCAGTTTGTAAACTGCACCTTAGCACCACTGGACCACTCAAAGTTCAGAGGCATTTTGATGTCATTCAAACCAATCCATGCTGTCTGGGCTAGGGATGAAGTTATAACTTATCTGGTAAATCACCAGGTGGATCAGCAAGATATACCACCATTGACAGACAATTTCAAGACACCATTTTAATCTAATCCCTTGGTCTGTCAGACCCAGAGCTCCTTGTTTTTTTTTGGCCTTAACTTTGCAGAAAAGTGCTTTTTTTTTTTCTTCTGAAATATGGATTCTTCTCCTAAAATATTATAATGTAAATATCTGCCTGGCAGACCCAAGGGGTGTGGCAATATCATTAAAAACCAGGTCTGACATCATGAGATACCAATCAGAATATGAACTACAGAGATTAAATACAGTTTAGGACCTTGTAGAAATCATTTAATATGAAATGTCAGGCAAGCAAAGGTGAAAAAATTTACTGGGAAGGGCAAACACTGCCAAATCTTTATTTTAGTTTACCATCTTTGTGACCTCGGATTTTCTAAGACAAAACGAAAGCACATAACTACATGAACAAGTGACAACATAATTAATAGACATGATGCTCATGAAAAACTGTAAACTGCATTTCCACATAATTAAGTGTAAAATAAAGATACAAACATTAACAGAAAACGCAATCCCAAAACAGGCTCCCTCCGTTTAAAAGATTTAAACTAGGCAATTACTGGTTCCTTCAAATTAACTTGGTTAACCTTTACAAAACATATCAAGCTGAAGAAGTTCATTCTCTGTATGCGGGGGCAGGAGGCTTCAACATTCCTTGCATACAGATTTTGTTGTAGTTTTTTTATAAAAATCATAACGTTTCACAGACCAAAGCATTTTTAACACATCTTATATCAATAAAAAGAGCAGACTGAACATTCTACCATGCTAACACTAGTACTTGCTGGAGATGAACTTTCAGCAATACCACTTGTTCCTACAAGGATAACAGGGCTTGCTCTCCACATAGAGAAAAGTAAAGCACTGGAGAGGGCAGTATGTTATCATCATGGCACAATATGGTAGGGTGGAAGGCAAACAACAGCTGATTGCTGAATGTGCAAAGGTTATGTTCCGCTCTTAATTGCTGAAATTTCTGAGACATAATTATGATGAGTTCATATCAAGGTAAAAGTGAGCAGCAAATCACAAACCTTCCTCTTCCAATAAATTTGCCACAACAGCATTCTCTCCCATGTCAGCAATATCCACAAGATGACCTCCCAAGGACTGGCAGCTGCCTTTAGCATCTAACCAAGTGTCTTCATCCAACAGAGCATAGCAGAAGTCTTTATAGCTTGCCCACAGTGCAGGACAAACCATACTTGTACTCCCTAGCAGGATTTCATTTCAAAATATACATGTCAAACTGTGACAGAAGGTCTTCATCATGAAGGTGATTTTGGATAAAACATTTCCCACTCAAGCATATTAAGACATTATGATGGGAAAATAACTTAAATACGGTGAATGTGATGCTGGACAAAATTGTGTGGCAATTGTTTTCTGTCTCAATCATATCACATGACGAAAAAATACATGTAACAGGCAATCTTTGAAACTAATTTGGCTGGAAGATTGGAAGTTACAACAGGGTAAATGATACCGCCAATTATGTGCCGGAAGCAGAATCTTGACATACTAAGCAGTGTCAGCAAAAATACCATCAGGGATTTAACACCTGCACCAATGATTGTGTCTTATATGATCTGATAGCAGCTTCAAACTGCTGTAATTCTGCTAAAAAATTCTCAGATTTGAAATGTTGTGACTTTTCCTAAATTTCATTTTACTAACTAACAGTCCTGCAAGTTACTGGCCAGTTACTGAATGAACACTAAATTCTGACCACAACCTCTCCAATCAATGGCGATTGGTGCATATAAGACTCTGTCCCTTACTAAGTACTACCAGCAAACCAGTCGTTTAAGACCCAATCACTCTCAAGGTACCACTAGTATACCAGTAGTATAAGACCTAATCATTCATATGTGCCACTGGCTCAAGATGAGCACTCAGGTCCAATAAGACCCAATCACCAAGGCATTCAACTAAAATCATTCACTGCTGTATGGCTCGATATGATATGATATGATATGATATGATATATTTCGGGCTTTTTAGGCCTTTTGGCCTTTTGTCCGATCTTTTGATCGTTACTATTCTATTCTATACATTGATAGTGCTAAATGTTCAAGATTTCAGAAAATTAAAAAATAAAACAAAAAATGTTTGACCCATAGGCTTTGTTTTATTTTCAATCACCATTTCCAAGTAGAGAATTCACTGAAATCTTCAAACAGTTGTGGACCAGCAGTTGGAATTTTATTACTAACCTATCCCCGTGCTATACACTGCATTGTTACTGGGGCCTCCACAGGTAAAATTGTTGTAAGGTGCCTGACAATGGATGCTGCAGTTCTGACCTGTCCCGTACAAACCATAGTTATTGCCACAAGAGCAGCTGTCACCATTCTGAAGTCCAGCATACCGATAACCCTAGAAGATTAAAAAAAAAAAAATGGACATTAACTAATATATTGCGACAACTGATTTATTGTGGTAGATCATAACTTTCACCCAAAAAATTGTTATGACCAAACAAGCAGTCATAAACAAACTCATCATATTAATTCTCTGTGCATGATTAAAACGCTTCTCCAGGTTTACCAAAAACTCCCAGGTTCCATGACCTTACTTTGCCCAGAAGTGAAACAAGCATGGCTCTTTGCACTAGCTGATATGATTGGTCTGAGTTTTACTCATGGCCTACTGTTCCCCTAACTGTTGCTGCTCACCATTCTCCTTGATGGTTGACCTACTATTGACCTGTTGAATTTTTTCCAAAATCTTGTTTTCAGCCATTTCACATCTAGACCGTAATTTGCTTATGGGAAAGGGGTGGTGTTTACACCTCTTGAACATCCCAGCTATCCCTCCCTTGTTTAGCTTACAATGTTACAGAGTCAAGGCACAAGTAAGATTACATCACCCATAATTACTCAGCTTCAGAGGAACATGCAGAGAAACTGAACTTACTTTGTCATAGCACTGGGACAAACAAACTTCTGGCCACATGCTGGCATACTTGTCCTTGTAAGGCTTATAAGGCAAGTCAGGGTCTGAAGAGTCATCAGCATAACATCCAATGGGACTTAGGGCTGCATGTTCTAGACATTGAAGAATGCAACATAATATTATTTTCTCACACAAAAGATGTCATCAAATTTCAAAAACAAAGAAGAATAGTTAATTTCACAGCAAATGAAATCACAAATGATTATGGTTCAAAATTCATAGGACTGAAAATCATTTACAAACTGTGCACCTTACCAGCTTGCTGCAATCTGTATCTCCACGTAACTGAGCACTGAACAGTATGCAATCTGAAAATATACGTTCTGCTGGACTAAGGGTTGTAACTTATAAAATGTTTCAAGTTAGTAACTCCTCAAAAACTAGTGGCCTTCCAAAAGATATTTTCTAGCTATCTATAGAATAGGAGTTTACAAGTTCAGCAACTTACTGGAACAAGCATAAACTTCCCATCTAAGTGCAATGGTGTTGTGGAACTCGTGGGGCCATAACTGGACATATCTAGCATTGACTGGTGGAGTCAGCTCAATTTTGACAACTGTTTCTCCATCAAAATTGCTCGCAAATACCTGGACATAGAAAGTAAAAATTTTAAATGAGCTTCTGTAGAGACAGTTATCACTATGGGTTTTCCATAGCAACAGTTGCCACCATGGGTTAGGCTTTGGAAAGAGCCAAACAGTAATGTGTAATCTTTGGTAGGGACAACTATCTCTGCTTCAGCACTTCCTTCAAAAAAGTTATTTCCAGGAATCACCCTCAACAATACCACCCCAGTCCCAACCCTGACCCTAAGCCGAATCCATAGGGAAATAAACCCATGAGTAAAGCTGTCTTTACCAAAGCACAAACAAAATATGTGTAATTAAGTGTGAGAGGATGAACGACTTTCTATTTTTAATGTGCTTTCATGGTAACTCTGGTGCGTGAGTGAGGGACGGCCACTCATAGTAGTTTATGGACACTTGGCCGAGTACCATTAATTGGATTATTTCCCTTGTAATACTAGCGCGGGACCCGTTATTCACATCACGGTGAAAAGCGGGCATTTTGATTGGTCAGTTGGAAATGTTGACCACCGGGCTTCCAACTCTTATATCATGGCTTTAAGTTTCTTACAACTCGCTCCTTCGTTGTTATCCACCGACAGAAAGACGGGAACCCGAATTCATTTTTGAGAGTAGACAATACCCTATCGGTACAAAATAGGTACTCATGATAACGTTTGTTATCAATGGAGATACGTCGTATTAATGGACGAAAGTATCCCGCACAAAATTGTCGAATGTTGTTAGTCCTGACACTTTGAAAATTTATATTAAAACTATTACCGGGTTTCTGGTATAAGTAGTCAGTTAGAATTGTAGCAGCAAGTTTCTACTTTATAATGGGACCAATTTCGTTGTGCTTTGATGCACAGGTACTATAGAAATAATTAATAAGAGGATCTCGGATTTAAAGTAAACCACGAGTTAGACGCATGTTATCCCCGATAAATCCAACCTGGGTCAAATTTATTCAATTATTGCTGGAGGGGACGTTAGAGTAATTTCTGCAGTTTACTGGGATACCTAATTGACTTTTGTGTGCACCCTTTTAACCGTACTGTAAATTCGATTGTGTTAGGACCCTAACCGGTTATGTTGTTCGGCTGGACTCAATGTCCGAGCCTTTCACTTGTGCAACACGGGCTACGTAATAGCTCTCCCGGACGTCCGCGCGGGCTCATAAATAAGATGCGAGTTCGAGTGGTCAGCACACTCCATCATAGACGCAGAGACAAGAGCCGACAGCACAGTGAACCCAGCCCAGCAACCCGGGCCCGTAGCAGCTCAGAGGCTTGCCGACGCTTGCCATCGCCACCCCGCCCCATAAGGCATGAAGCGGTAGCGCAGGACCCGGAGAGACTTTGGCTTATGGCTGGTTGGGCTTCTTTTCTGGGTTTCTTTTTCCTTTTCTTGATAGGGTTTTCCCTATGCCTTTTGGTAGCGATACCTTTGTTAGGCTTTTGAATAAATAAGATTGCCAGCAGAACCCTGTGTTTGTTAATCCTGTGTATCCTTAAGGGAGTTACTATTGAACCCACGCAGTAACCACATTACCCACTCGTAGTTCATCCAACATAAGGATAGTGGAAGCACACCCAGATATTTTAGACTGGCTGCTTTCCAAAACAAATCTTGATATTAATGAAGACCAGCTTGTAGTGAAATGAGTTTAAAGGTGTTGGATGATACAGAGTGTTTTCTGGTCACAGTTAACAATGGATTACTATATTGAAAAGAACAAAAGCACACCAGCAAAGAACCACTGGCCTTGAATCACACTATGTTTCATCCAATGCAAAGCTGCGAGTACTGAACTTACTTGGTACTTTTACATTGTCACTCCTTGCAGTATTCACTTCATAAAGATCCCTTTAAGCTCAAAAATCCATTTATATCATTTTGATTTGCATCATATATCTCATGTTTCATAGGGCACTTCAAATTCATAAGCTTGGAAATTACAAATTCCTTGTGACAAGGTTCAACTCTATTTCCGCTGATTAAACACCGGCATTAAGAAGAGCACAATTCTGGCAATCGTAGAGCACTCCATGACATCAGACTTAAACTACATCAGGTAACAATCGTTTTATGAAATATTCTTTTTCACTCAGTTGCTCAAAGGCAGGGGTTCCTGGCCTGGGTTAAATTGAACCCCCACTGGATAGTTTCACCTACCAAGGGGGGTAAATTTGCTGATTCTGAATTTGTAAATCCCCTCTGTCCGTTGCTTTATCATGGTGGACATGTAAACTCAAATTACCAAACAAAATAGGGTGGGTGTATGTTATTACTGTGATGTGCGAGGATAAACTATGCTTTATCCATGGAATCAGTAGTTGTGTGGTTAGATGATGCCATATAAACAGCGGACACGTACTAGAGATTTGCTTTGCCTGTTTTCCACCCGCTAGGTAAGGATACATATCAGCTACCTCCCTCATTATTATCATCATTTACATCATTGCCTGCCCCTAAATCGTTCTCCGCTGCAATACACAGGGGCACAATGTCCTCTTCAACATGCTTGTAAAAGTTGTAAACAATTGTTGTAAAACATGCTTTATCAATGACTACAAGTCAGATTTTCTTCTCTTATCTCCGGCAAGCAGGCAGAAACTCCTGTCCATTTCAAAGAGTCAGGGTAAAACCCCTATATCAAGAGTACCTCTGCCAAAGCCATTGAGAGGAAGTAAACTGAAATAAACACAAGTATGAATTAATTACCACTGAGTCAATAAAGGAGGTGTGGGCTGTGCCCCCAATATAGTACGTGGTGTTTTCCCCATAGCGTCTAAAGGTTGTGCCATTGTTGGAGAAAGCCAAATAGTAAGACTTCACCCACTTATCCTCCAGCTTTGACCCCTGGGTAGCCACTGCCGTGACTTGTTTGACCGTGCCCATGTCAACCTATAGTGGAAAACTCAGTTTAAAAACAAAACATACGTAACACAGGTCTCTGTAAGTGACAAAATGTTTTTTTTTTAAAAAGAAAAAGAACATCTGCAGTGTTGCTGTAGCTACCCTGTAACTGGTAACTACAATTTGATTAACAGGCAATAAATTCACATCACATGCCAGAGAATTAAACCATACATTTATATCTATTAGGTAATTGTGAAACATCCTTGCTTTTCGGAAAGTCCTTGGCTTTGTCTTTTGGTCTGTTAGTACAGCGACAAAATCTGGCTGTGGATTTCCCAATTTCCTATGTAGGTCATCCCTATTTTATGAACTGATGACAAAGAAATATTCAATTTCATAAAAATTCTCTCCAAATTCCAATTTTCTGATTTCTCACATCCTGTTTGCCTGGGTCATTTTGTAGTTTATAAAATGAATTTTTCTTTTTTCTTTTTTTTCGTTTTCAAATTAACAAAAGAGCCATAGGCAATAAGCTTCCACTGTAATTTCCTGCAGGTGAAAATTAGCTGGCTTGTGACAAACAGCTTCACACAATGACAGAAAAGATAACACTATAGAACTTGACACCATGTCTGCTGCAACCAATGGAACAAAAGTTTCATCGCAAACTTGAGTAAATCTCCCAATCACTATTTCAAGAAAAAGTGGCAGAGACAACAGAAGTATCCATTTGGAGAATGTCTGAAATCATAATATTATGCTTCAAACATTACAAATGCCAGGCCAGCAAAACCATACTTTTATTTTTTTGGACGACATAAAACTTGGTGTAAACATATGATGGGACATATATACAGAGGAGTTCCTTGGTGAGAAAACATTTCAAACCTGCAGATAAGAAGCATCCATTTGAGTTGGAAACTGTGGTTGCCAGAAACCTCCTGTTCCAGTGGATTTGAGAGGAGAAAGCCCTGCACTATGGAAAGACTTACTACTAGAAGCTGCAAGTCTAAAGCTGGGAAAACCGCTGATTTGTGGCTCTGCATGACAACCTGCAACATAAGATGAACATATGAATTAATGTGGGGCCAATGTAATACTTTTTTTCCCTTGTAATGTGAAAAAAGATTTATTTAATCATTTTCCTCCTCTCATAGATGTCACCACTAATCTCATTTTACAAAAAAAGCTATCAAGGGTTCTCTTCTCCATTTATAGATAGGAGTAGATTCCACTTATGTTACACATTCAAGCCTTTCCATCTGTTACCTCTAACCTTTCCTCCTCCTTCTCTACTCCCTTTCCCTGCTCTCTCTGATTACTTTTCATCCCTACAACTGTGAACTTTACAAATACATATTTCACACAATAAGAATAAGCAGCAGTAAGCATTACCTGTTGAGCATACAAGGACATCAAACTTGAAGGAGGCTACCCCACTGAGTGTCGTGATATTGAACCTCACTACCCTGGCTATGATGCTAGACTTCAAGTACACCGTTGATTGTTTGGCACTGGTCACCTCGAAAGCCTAGAGGTACAATGGGAAGTAATTAAATGTTCAGAAATCATAGTCATTAACTTTTTTACTCAAAAGAAATGAAATATTGACATGGGAATATTATTAATATCTTGTCTGCAGTAATTCTATCAAAACTTCAAAATTTAGAGTTAAATCGCACTGCACTGTTCTTGTCAAAGTTCCATGCCAAAAGAAAGAATGAAGAAAGCAGTACAATCACAGACATCATTGACGGCCAAGAAATATATTTAGCTTGAGGATGTGTTAACTACTGCCTGGGTGATAAGTTCTTGTCTGACCAAAAAGCTCACTAGAAACTGCTGTAATTCTGCTAAAAACTACATGATGGTTTTAAAGTTTCCTGACTTTTCCCAAAATACAAAAAATTAGTGAATACTGACCATGTTCTGACCAGCACCATACTCCACATCAATAACGACATGATCAGTTACTAAAAAATGCCACTGGCGATTGAGTGGTATAAAAACCCGATCACTCGTGAATGCCACTGGCTCTGCATGAGTAATGTTAAGGTTTTACACAACCTGACTGCTGAGGCATTTAACTAAAATCTTTCACTGCCGCACGTGTTAATAATGGAAGAAGACTTGGACTGCTGATCCTAAACTGTCAGCATTTTCTGCCAAGTTCCATGCCAAATTAAAAATTTTTACAAGACCACAGATCATCAAGAATCACATATAATGCAGATATATACAAAAACGTTTGGGAAAAGAAACCAACAATAGCTATGCATACTTCACAAAGATTACCAGCTAGTAATTTATTTGAACTAAATAAAACAATTTCACACCATAAACATGGACAAAATAAAAAATAGCGTTTTATTATTAGCCTGTGGCTGTTCACTGAAAGATGCAAAAGAACTGCAAGGAATGGCTTTGTGAAAAGAACATTTCATAGCTAGCAAGCAAACTCACTCTGTCAACACCCAATGACCTACCTGAGCCTCTTTGAGTGCAGAAAATTAACAAAACACAAGATACCAACTGACTGCATCTCTTTCGAAATGTTTTTCTGGGTCTTTGTCAGGGCTTCTCCAAAGTTAAAATGTTAAAATCCAGCTCTATTTAAATGCAAGAGAATGAGTGAGAAACAAAAGCTTTTTCCCACTGTTTTACTGGGTTTTTCTTGTTTACCCAAAGAGAACTCCAAAGCTAGTCCGCCATGTCCTGGACTTTTCCAGGGCTTTTTCTCAAATATGCAAATTCCAAGGCTTTCTCAAGAGGGATGTGTGAAAACTCTCAAATAACATCTGACCTTCATAACTACTGCTGACAATCACATCACTCCTTACCCGAGCCACTCCAAATGGTTCAGAATATGTGATGAAGTCATGAGAACTTTTTGCAGCCTCTTGGCTAAACATGAGTTGGAATGAATCGATATGACTGCCGTCCTGTCCTCCCTGGATTGTGACCCCCTTGACAAGTTTCTTCCTGACCAAGTCTACCTATGCAGTAAGAATGACAAAACAAGACTTAATCTGACACAATTCAATATCTCCAGCACGTGTCCGTCTCAACCATCACTCCAAGTTACAGATGAACAAGAATCTTGACTCATATAACTCCAATTTCAAGTTTTTCTCAAATGGATTATTACATCCACTGTAAATTTATAACCACATGTAATAAATTAAACTTACAATCACGTAAAAAAGAAAAATGTTGTAAAAAAAAAAAGCCTTTTATTACAGGGACATAAAAGGAGTTTCAGTACAAAGAAGGAAAATCCCAATGTAAACAACAACATACTGGAACACAGGGCCCCTACAGCCAAAAAGGCAGATAACCTACAATAATGGGCAAACTTACATCCCTGTTTGTTAGCACCTCCAAACAGCTGGTGCAATGGCTCATTTCAGTGGACACGAATGAACTATCACAGCAGATTTATATTTGCTGGCACACAGAGCTGTTTGGAATCCTTACTGAGATTATCTGACCTTGCCATTGTGCTCTAAAATCTGTAGCAGTTTTTCAAAATGTGTCCATGGAAACTTGCAGTGACAAAATATTCAATACTCTGCAGCAGGAACTTGAAGCAAAGTTAAAATAGTGCCACAAAAAAAAAGAAAAAGAAAGAAAAAAGGTTGTATTATTGCAGTGTCCCATATAAAAGCAAATAATAAATAAACTTTTTCTACAATTAATTCCAAAAGAATTAGAGTTGGAAGAAATGGAGATGCAAATGCATTTTCTGGGGAATTTTACCTCCATCCATCTCTAGTTCTTTTGAAATTTATTGCACAGGTTATATGTTTGTTTCTACCAGGGGCTTTGCAAGATATATAGTTAATAAAAGAGTACAATCATTTCCCTCATTTTTGCCACATTTCAACCATTTGAATAAGCGTACTTCAAGTTCAAAATGATATCTTAGCAGTTAAGCAACTTAAGTCCCCTTAACAAAAATGTCCTCTTATAGAAATATTACATTACATTCAACCATGAATTTGCACACTGCTTTAGAAAGCAAAATTCACTTCTCATTACAAAAGCATACAGTTCATATATTTCCCAGAAAATGCATTTTCATCTCCATTATTCAGTGAATTCCAAAAACTCCCTACCTGTATCCATGGATTCTGGTCATTCATTATGGGTTTCCAAGCAGACAACTGTTGACCACTCTTAACAGGTCTAAGACGAGCATTTCTGGCTTCAAAGTTTTGTGCTTCTGATGAAGCTGTAATTTGTTCATCATGCACAAGGAGTGGGCCACTTAATGCATTTTCGGCATCACAGTCATCTATATTTAAAAAATCGTTGAACCTTACAGACACACTGACCACACGATTCAAATAGTGATAAAACTATGGAGAAAACAGACTGTCTGCGAAGATTTAAGAAGTTGATAGCAGAAGGAAAGGAAATTGTGAGGTAAAGATACAGAATCAGTAATATGTCACAGCTGCCCAAGTTGAGAAGATTGCACAAAATGGTAGATGAGCTCAAGCTATCGAATTTTTTATCTTTGCCAATTCATGTTAATAAGTCTGCTTTCTTGTTCTATTGACTAGCCAAAACTGGGAAGATAAATTTTGACAATTCTTTTTACAAAGCCTAGCTGCATATCTAGGTTTAGGTCACATTAATAACAGCATCTGGATTTGATGCAAAGTCTAATGCAGAATACAGATATGATAAAGTTGGATTTTGACCAGCGATGTGTAATCAGATGCGAAGAACCAAATTTCCAATTGTACATTTTAATTTACTCCATGAAAATGAATTTCTATTTTTGGGGATAAAAAAAGTCAATAATAAATAATATAAAAGACTGGACTCTGTCCAAACTAGAGGCAGTACACATTCTGCAATTTTTGGTCATGTGGTCATGAAGTCTTAGGTGCTTACATGTTCATCCTCTAGGTTCATTACAGTATGACTGAGTAATGAATTTTTGTTTACTGATTCTGTGTCACCAGCTCACAATTCTGATATTAAAGTCAGTGTGAAGTGTCACTGTTAAAGGCTAGTCGTGAAGCATAGGTCAACACATGAAGTAAAATGGAAAATTTAACCCTCTGCAAACCTTTCGTAGAAATGTAAATAGCAGGTACCTCTATTTAGCGTAACTGGGAATATGACTGTTATGAGCAATACATAGATGGACTGTACAAATGCATAAATACTTCATATCAGTTTTCATCAACCAGTGCGAATAGTAAATGATAATTTAGAATATCTTGTTGTGAAGACGGCCATAAAGCCTGGCTATGGTACAAATAAAGACTGCTGTGGCTAATGAAGACATTAATCCATTTTCCAATAAGTACACAGAACTGAACTTTTTCAAATCGTTGCTGCACTAATGCCACGGATTCACTGAATTTGTGATTTATTTCACATGGAGGTGTACTTGGAAATTTCCTCATCCGGAAATCAAATGTTTCTCTAAACATTCTACTAGAAATACAGAGTTTCTTTGGCAGCTAAAATCCGAAAATTCCAAACGGATTAAAGCAAAGATGTGGTCTCATGTGGGATATGACAAGGAAAATGATTTGCAACAATTAGCTTCCAAATGGGACCCTGAACTTTTTGGAACTTGTAGTCATGTTAAACTTAGCAATGAAGGATATTAAATATGGTTCGTCATAAAATTATGATAAACACATTCCCAAACCTTGAGGACAGCCCATCATCTCCACCTGCATGGCTATGCCGTAATTCCATTCCGTGGGCCAAATTTTGACAGCCTGTGCCTGAATTTCTCCAATTACAAAATATGAGGATCCAGCATTAGGAGCCGTCACACCACTGAAAATCTGGAGAGCCAAGCATAACATTTTGCTAATACATCCCATAAAAATGATGAATGTAAGATGCATACAATCTACATAAATGTAATGAAAATGATTGCTGGGAAATGTGTACATGAAGTCACAGACAGGTCCTGATCATGTGGATAAAGCTACGAAAATACAAATTCCATTATGTTTGTTACCACAGCCACTCAATGAGAATTCATTATATATGCCAAGCATTCTACATGTGGATGTTGTAGGCCATGTAATTGAAATGACTGAAGTGGGAGAGTTTTTTTTATGTGTATTTGATGGAAAGACAGAGAAAACATGAAACAAAAAACAAAATAGATAAGCATTACCATGTCTGTTAATGTAACAAGTAGAAAGTGCTTCAGTAGGAACAGTTTACCCCAATGAATTTTCATGCCTTTCCGGGTTAGGGTTGGGGTTGGGGTTGTGTTGTCTAAATCGATGCCTAGAGATGACTTTAATTTGGGTGGGGGGTGGGTGAGTTTTTAATGGGGGCAGTTATCCCAGTGAATTTTCATGTCCCTGTGGGTTAGGGTTGGGGTTGTGATGTCTAGGTTGATGCCTAGAAATAACTTTTTTGAGGGATGTTCTTCAACGGGGACAGTTATCCCTGCCGAAGCATGCTCATCACCCTTACCCTGACCCATGAAGATAATCCGTGCTTACTAAAACTCATAAGGCCAACTGTCCTTATTGAAGCACTTCCATTTAAGATTAACCCTATAACATCCTGACTCATGAAATGTTAAGCAATATCTGTGCTGATGAGTACTCTGTTCTGAACTATTAGAAGGGATTCAGCATCTATTTATGTACAAAGAAATGATAACATCCCCCATTTACCTCCCTTTGGATCATACTTTAGCAGCAACAGAATTTCAGCTAACCCTGGCTTACTTTCACATCTCCTTGGCTGTCCCTCACCCAGTACCATGGCGAGACCCTGTCGTACTGGTATTGTACTTTGAACTTAGACACATAATGATCAGTTATGGCTTCCCCTCTCAGCTGTATGTTTGTGATGCCAACAGGGGAGTGAAAACGAATACCAAGCCACTCTCCAAATTTGTCCGTAGCGGGACTCCATGAAACTGTAAAGAGAAAACACATGAACTGGATATTCGCACTGCAAAACATCTGATGGTGCCAACGTTTTATGGGTGCAAAGAATTACATGAGCAAAGCCAACAGCAGCATTATGATATGAACAGGAAGTTTAGTTGGACTTGAAAATTACTGACTAAAATTTTTTTAAAGGCTGCCAGTGAATAATGTTAAGAGGCCTGATAAGACTAGGATGGTATCGCAAGGTTATCATTCCTTTAAGACACTAGTATGCCAAAAATTCACACAAATTTGATGTCAAAAGAATAATTTTCAAAGAAAAAAGGTTGTTTAGGCAGAAAACAGCTCAATGACATTATTTCATATGCTACATGGCTACAATCACATTAAATTTCAGTTGCATACAAATCAATATTTTTCAACGTTTAGTAAACTGATGTGGAAATAATTGCGCTTCTAAAATGGCACTGAGTTATGAGTGCTTATTACCTATAGATTGCAGATTATAAAAAAATGATACAAAAATTCTGTTTCATGTTATAGATAAACCTGTTAAAAACATGTCAACTGCTTCTTTACCTTTACAGGAAAGGAAATTGCAGATGATTACTCAACAAACATCTAAAACTTGATAATATCATGAAAGTATTTACACAGCTTCATGTCAGGTTAGCAATAACTGCATTCCAAAATATGAAATGAAATTAAGTTTCAAATCAACCCGCCACCATGCATATAAACTGAGAGTTGTGCACAGTAAAACTTCAGTCAGCATCATGTATAGAATATTCTCGAGCTCACCATACATACAATCACTGTACTGAGCATCAATAATCAGGAACAAACATCATCATACTATAATGGAGCTAAGGGTGAAAGTTCTGCCCTCAAAGGCCCTTTTTGGGAGGGCTCCAAAACTCTGGAAGCATTCTCATCGCCTATAACTCAACTTATTGCGATGTAAGGGGATAATATAACAATGCTGCAAATTCTGGGTAATTTGTTCATTTTGCACAATCCACACGTAAAATAAGCAACAACCACTTCCAACTCCATGCTTTTAGAACAGGGACACGCTATTATGATCTATTTTTAGTACTGTGACGCATTTTCCCTCACTGTTCATTCGCTGAAGGAAGCAAATTGTGGAGTAACGAAAACATGGATTGCCTGTAAACTTTAGTGAGAAAGGGTAAACAAACTCCAGAGTTGGCGCAGAATCCGAGTCGATACCTATTCTGTCACTGTATTCTTTGTCTGTGGAAGGAACTTTACTTAGTGTCCTAGACCTAGATCATTATAAGTAATAAAGATATTTCTCCCGGGTATGGCTGGGTAACTCAGCTAGTACTCACAATTATTGGACGGGAGCATGCGACAATTCTCTGGACGATGATTTTCATCTTTGTAGGAAGAGGCAAAAAAGTCCTGAGGAAACTGGAGACTGAATTCACCCGATATAAGAGGCTGTGCTTCGCAGTCCACTGGTGTGCAACAGACAGAAATTTTACGAATATAATCATTTAATATTCAAAACAATTCTGCATCTTTTGTTTTAAACATAGACAGTGGTGATGATAGTACTGTTAACCCTCTGGTCCAGAGCAAAAAGGAAGCAAATGTCTGAAATAGATTTAAATTGCGGGTTCAATGCCATATGCCTTTGCATATTGTTATAAGTGTCTATAAGAAAAAATTTTTAAATATGGTGACATGAGAACGTAGTCCGGCGTGATATTGCTGTTTGTTAAAAAGACACTTGTGTGCATGAATACTGTTTTGTGTCCAGCTCTTTGGGCCGAAACGGTTAAGCTGGTTTAGGTGACAAAAAGTCTATGGCTCATACAATAAAGTTAATGAAGGAAAATTAAAGTTTCTCCTGAAGTCAGGCATACATTGACAAAGTATGAAGATAGCACAGTTGCTCTGGAAACAAATCAAGCCAGAATAAATATCCTTGTTCTGGTTTCAGTTTATATTTATATTCTCTACGTTTGGAGTGCTCCATGCATACAAGAACTTTTGTAGGTAAAACTGGACAAAAGCTGATTCAGGCTCAAAAATGTGCAGTGTCTTTCGTTTGCTGTCACCATGAGACAAGCACAAATTGTTAGCTGGGCTTTGGTTCAGCTAGATGTTTTGCAAGTATCTTTGGCACTCTGTCTTTGCTGCATTATATAGCGTTTCACTGACAGGCCGCATAACTTTTACCACAGCATTTGCACACTTTTTTCATACAAAGAGGAGCAGGGATTCTGAAGAAAGTAAATATGCTTTTAAATTATGTAAATGAATTAAAAAGTTTGAATACATGTGGTTTAACTTACCTAAAGGCTTATCTGTTGATTTTTCAGTGCTAGGTGGCTGGAAAACTATAAGATTGACAGGAAAAAGTACATATCCATGAGTTAAGAAAACCTTCCACTGTTTATGGTTACCAAGGTTATAAAAGAAGCACTGGTAAAGAGAAGCAAGCTCCAAACCCGCCCCATAGTTTACAGCTAATATATAGTGTTTCAGATAATTCATAAAATCATGTAGTTTGTTGCAAATAACTATGTACCATTACTGCATGTTTCTGGCTACGTAGCTCAGATTTTAGAGAAACACTGTTTTTCCCATGACTAGATAGTATATCACCACAGCGATGCCATATTTTTAATTATTTTAACCAACATTAGACATTGGAGGTTTCGCATTTTCAACCATTCAATCAGTTCAGACATTTACAAGCCTGTACCTTCTTTCTTGCAGATAAAACCAAGTTTATCTCCACAAGGCCTAGCTTCCCATTCAAACTTCTTTGTCACTGGCAAATAACCACAGTTATCTCCGTCATCACTGTCATAACCTGGTTGACCTGCAGAGAAGTATATAATGACTTGTATAATGCTCTGTAACTAAAACATTTACAGAAACTAGCTTGTATCATAAAGACAAATATATTTTCTTTATTGCATCACTGTGGACAGCAGAACTAAAGAAGTATGTTTTCATATTCCTAAATGCTTATCTTAATCACCCTGATGCTGATGTCTACCATTTTAAATAAAATTCTATAAACCACTTCACTTGTCTTCCATCAATTTCTGGTCAAAATATAAAGGCACAGAAAGAAAGGTAGTGATTTCCCTGTCTCTACTAGCTGAAATCCTCCAAATTTTTTCAATTGAGCTGAAATTCTGCATACACTGATGGAAGGTGTATTACACGCTGCCAGGAAGGCTCCATTCATGCATGCATGGGAAAACACCGTGACTATCACCAACACCATATTTCACTTTCTTTAAATAACTGCCCTAACTGGTCTGAACAGCGACGGTGAGCGGAAATGTTTTGGTGCATAGAATGGAAATTCTCATCTGAGTGGAATTCTGCCATGAAAAGAAAAATTCCCATGCCTGAGTATGCACTTACCTTCCCCCCAATGTAGATATTTGAGTGGTTGGCCATCAGACCAGCCCCACCCCTGCCCTGCCCATAAGTCCTTTACTCCAATCCAGAGTGGCTCTTCCAGCATATTGAAAAGGTCTCCTGTCAACTGATCTGGAAGACCACAACAATTTACTTCAACTTATGACAGGACCCAGCACAAACATCCTATTTTCAACTCAAAACCAAGTCAAGGGATTCCACATATGCGTAACCATTTGTTTACTAGAACACTTAGAAAGTGCTTATTTTTTATTAATAATAACAAAAAAGATTTATGTAACATTCAACCCCATTCACAAACATGCTCTAAGCCCTTTACAAGGTCCATTTCATACCTGTATGCTAAATTTATGTAACAAATAAAAAAGAAAGGCAAAAACATTCACAGATATTAAAAGTGTTAAAAATGACTCCTCCGCTGATGTTTAAAAACCATAAATTTCCAATCTTTCCAAGTCTGATGAAGCACAGAATTACCAAGTTCTTCCATGAAGCAAAAACCTGATATCCAAAGTGCTTTAGATCTAAAGCATTTTTATTTGTACTACCCAATACACAAATCTGAACATAAAAAATGTCACAAAATTTTGTATACTCACTCTCCAAGTAATTCTGTTCATCCTGACCGGATATGCTGAGCAGTTCTCCTTGGAGACTCTGGCAGTCTATCCTAGCTTCTTGCCATGGTTTCCGCACATACGGAGACACAAAGTAACACTGATTGGTCACATTGCTGAAGCGCCAGCCAACGCCACACTCCTGGGTCCAGCCAGCTGCAAATTAAATACATGTATCATACACAATGGAAAATTCTATCCAAAACATATAAAACTCATCCAAAATTGCATATATGAGGTAACTGCACAGAACAGGTAATATGTCACATCTGCCAAAGTTGCACAAATCAAGTAATACATTGGTTGGAGCTCAAATCCAGAGTTTTTGATTTTGGTCTATTTAGATTACTATGTTTCCTATTGTTTTCTATTAACAGAATGGTCAATTTTTCAGCCCAGATGTCACTGATTTTTTTCAGTATATCGATTTGGTGCTGTCACTTCACATGCATACTTCTGAGGCAAGACTTACTCAGAAAAGAAAGCAGTTTGTGTGATTTCCTCCTATTCTGTGGTGTGCGGAGGACAGAGGCAATCCTACCAAAAATGGAAAGACTTAAGCTGCACCAAACACATTTTATCTGCTTTATCTGTCAATTATAAGGATTAAACATTGACTTTTAAAGACTGCAAAGTTAACTCACTTTCTAATGAAGGCTTTGAAGTGGTCTGTCCACCTGCAATAACAAAAAGAACAAAATAGTACAATCACAACAGGCAAATTCCAATTAGGACTGAATCTACTCCAGTAAAAGAAACTGCACAAAAATTGATCATTCACACACCTATCTTATTTTTGAACTTACAGTGATCATGATCACTACGATCTGAAAAATGAATACAAATTTAATTTACAAAACTTCTGATGGGAATTTTGATTTGACTTTCATTATCTATACAGGGGAGTAAATTTAAGTTTAACATCACTTTTAAAAATAAATTTGCATGAAACAATTCAGAAAGAATCTACTTGTATTTAAAAAAGAGATCTGCAGCATACACACCTGATTTGTGGCATACAAAGCCATGTCTTTGACTGCAATCTTCATGGAACCAGGAGCCTGCATAGGTGGCAGTGGATCCTGCACCTACATATATGCAAGGGCCACTTGTGGCATCTTTCAGTTGGAAAGGGTCAAAGTTCAAAAACTGGGCCTGTAAAGCCAGGAACACGATAATGAAATGGGTATATCACATCAGTATGTTCCATCCACCATATATGCGAAATTTTCTCTGGTTATCTTTGTCTCTCCCTTTTTTTATTCATTCGCCTTCATTCATTGTGTGTTTTCTCCCCTTTCCTGCTGTCCATTTCTGTTTAATTCTCTCTAACTGTCAAGGGGATAAAAATTGCCAGTCTCTTTGTAAATGGGTGCAAAAATAAAGAGTTTCAAAAACAGTGAGATTTATTTGACAATAAACGAAATATATTGCAATTGCACACCTTTGCATTGCTCTCCTGCTGAAGGTAGTTACCAGAAGCACTGTCATATTTCAGTCCAATCCAGTAGTTCTCTAGACCTTGATTCATGAATTGTTGTGCTGAAATAATACAGCTGTATGATTTCACAATTTGACCATTAAACAAAGTAATAAGGGCATGTAAAAATGAACTTTCTGCCTGGACTAAAAGGCGAGTACTGGATTAGAAGTTCATATCACATCGCTGACAACTATATCTGTGAAAGTTAAAACAATTAAATTCTGTAAAAATTAACTGACTAAGAAAATGAATTGCATCATACTGAATCATTCAGCCCAGCCATGTATTGTATTTTTAATAACATGTAATTTCTAACAAACGGCTAAACTCCTTGTTAATCAGTCTTGTTTAATTCTCAGAGCAATCCTTTCCGCCTCTTTGCAAAGTTTGAAGACTACCACCAATTTTCAACATTATTTACACTGTATGAAACATTTGAATGCAACTTTTTCTTTCTATTTATTTGATTAGCTCTAATGAGGCCGGTTGAAACTAGTCAGGCGCTGGTATTTTCTAAACTTATTTCAGGTAAATTCAACCTCCTCTGCGCAAAATGTTGACATATTTTTAAAAAAAATAATTTTAAAAATCCCTTACTCCACAGCACACAAATAATTCTTCACTATTAAAAGATCCTACCCCTTTGATCTTATACAAAGATAGATGTAGAGATGCTGATGGGGTGCTTACTTGAAAAGAATGACTGATGCATGATGCCAGGAACTATGTACAGGCTTGCACCTTGTGCCTGACAGCTGGTAACAGCATTGTCATAAGTCACAGCTGTAGTGTTGATGTTGTGGCAGTTGTTGTTGAAAGGAATCCAGCCAGGGTCACAATGGGTAACATCTGATAACCATGGAGAGTAAGTGGAATAATTTGGAATGACAAACAGGAGGTGCTTCTGTTGGACAATTTCCAAGCAAAACTGAACCCAACTCAGCATTCTCTCTAGGCGGCTTCACTAGGAAACTCTCCCTATTGAAGCACTGCCATGACAGTAGTTGACATAGCTTTTGTTTTTTTATTTTAAACTTTTCAAATTTAAAATAAGAGAGGGCAGAGACTTGAGGTATCCTTCATCCACATCTATACTAAACATTTCTACAAGGGCCAGGTACAGTATAAAACAACAAAGTAGCAGATTTACTTACGGGTTTCAGGCACTGAAACAAGGCCTGTTATCTGAACTGTGCACACGAAAGGGCGTGGAGTGAAACAGTAATCCGCAAATGTTACATCACTCTTTGCAGCTGATGATGTAATTGATAATTACAAATCAATCATCGAACTTGTACATATTCCTAGAATACATATGGGGCTGTTGCTACTTTTTTCCCCAATATAATATTAAATTCAAATTCCAGGAAAGTCTCTGTCAATTTCTAAATATGTGTTCATGACAAAATAGCTAAATGAAATGAAATTCGAAAAATGTGTGTTGCCAAAAAATGAAGTTTGACAGGGATGACAGAATCATCTCAATTTTATCCTGTTTGCTGATGCCTTTTCAATCCACTGTTAAGAAATATACTTTATCTTATGCTGTTGCCGCCCATGTTGTGAAAACGAAACGATTTTGAGTAATCTGGTTTTATATATGATTTTGAGTAATCTGGTATTATATATGTGGTATGTGGTATTTTGGCATTCAGTCTAACTGTCGCTCACAGTTAAGCACTGTGATTGGAACACGCTCCTTTAAGACAAAATACTGGATGCCAAAAAAATACTGAATGCCAAAATACCACATACCACATATATGATTTAAAGTATTCCTTTTAACATAATGATATGCACGATTTGTTCTGATGAACATGGTGTTCATGGTGAAAGTACAGCTACAATAATAACTGAGTGCTAGATGTGGTCAGAGTATACACAATACAGAAAGTCACACAAAAAATCTCACAAAAATAGCTGACTCCACATCTGAGACCTTCACTTGTGGTGCCAAATGCAACTGGTTCTGGTGCCATATGCATATGGCTTGTTGAATAGTAATACTTGTGTGGGGTTCCTGAAGAGAATGTATACAGGTAATAATTTGACAATCATTATGAAGATAAACATATTGTAACGGTATGTTTCTATAAGAAGATAAAATATATCACAACTTTCAAAGTTTTATAAGAGGCAGAGAGAAGTGATTAAAGGTTGGTTCACAAATGTTAAAATTCCAGGAAATGGATTAAATGCTTGAAACTGCAACATCCCAAAAGTCTAATATTGTCAAAAATATACCATGGCTGTGGTGAGGTATTTATAGGCTAATCGGTATTGCTCTTTAGTCCAACTTAGGTGGCTAGAAACATTAAGGAATGTCAAAATACGATCCATCAAGAATGCTTCCTTAGCATAAAGGCAAAAATCACATTTTGTAAGTATGGTTGTTTTCCACTGTGCTTTATATGTGATGTTAGACAATGTGGGGAAGAGACCTTTATCTGAATCCTCATCCTGCGGGAGGCCGCTACTCACAAGGCACATCAGGCCACTATTGTGTCCCACTTTTTCCTACCCAAGTCCTGCAGAAGGCCACTTTTGTGCATAGCAATGCCAGCATCTCTTGTTTGTTTACTCAGTTGCTCCCATTGATCATTCTATTGTTGTTTGCACAAATTCTGCTTGATGCTTCTTACTCTATCCTGCCACCCCCACTGTATCTAACAAAAGGGTATCGTCCGATTATGCCGATTACTATGAAATGTAGTAACTATTGGTCATAGTCATGTAATAGAGCTGACGGTCAAAGTTCGAACTGGGGAAAATCTAGGGGAACCTTTTGACTTTGGTGCTAGTTTTCTTCTACATGCGATATGATAAGAAAGGGGCCATGTGCTTACTTCAGGAGCCGTTCTATGTGTCATTATGAATTCCGATGTTATACTTGGGGGAATGCTGCATAAGGGTGCCTGTCAGTAGGTCTTTCATCAGGGAAAAACTGGGAGAAAACTACAGACTTTGTTGTTGGTCATGGCCTTCATTATTATTATTATTATTATTTGATGTGGTAATTAGAAAGATTTTCTGCTGCTTTAGTTAAACAACTTTAAGGTACATTACTGCATGGGTGGAACTAAAATCTCTTACCAGTCATTAAGTCATTAACAACAATACAAAAAAAATAATGGATGGAAGCCGGGCCTTAAATCAAAGAGGGAGAAGGCATTATTATGATAAAATTTGTAGTTTGTACTTCAAGCCTGGCTTAAAAAATAATTTGGTCACTTCATAGCCCAAATTAGGGACAAAAAAGCACAGACCTTTGTTTTAAATGGAACATAACATGAGTCTTCTATTTACAAAAAAAGTTATTGTAACTCATAAAATGCACCCTATCCAAACATTATAGGCGTCACGTATGATTTATCTAGCATATTTTGGTTATTGCATGCTGAAGTAAATATGAAATATGTGTTCAAAATGACCTGACTGGCCCGATCACTGTGATTAGCAGCAACGTGCGAAATGACTAACCATTGGCTATTCCCGCATGAGGTGTTACTTGGCTGAGTTCACTGAATGCAGGTTAAATTAAGAAAAAAGTATATTCTCCAAAAGCCTTCATGGCAATGTGGTACAGTGGAACTCTTGATATTAAGAAATCGAAGGGACCAGAACTTTTAGTTCTTACTATCAGCATTTCTTAATATCCAACAAAAACCATAAAACAAGGGGGGGGGGGGGCGCGACCCATACATTAACTCATCGTTACTATTTATTATTTCCCCTGATAAGCGTCCCCTTACAAAGCCTGTGCATACGTTTTTCAATTTGTTTCATTCATTTTTTTTTTTTCCCCTCAGAGTATGAAGGCAGTTGAGAATCTAACTCACAACTTTTACAAATTTCACAGAAGTAAACATATCGGCCACACTCTCAGGAGGCCAGGAAACAGCATCACGAAGAAGGTATTGGACTGGAATCCCCAGGGCAAGAGATCAAGAGGAAGGCCGCGCGGAACGTGGAGAAGAGCCAGAGAAAATGATGTGCAACGAAGCGGAAAGACTTGGAATAATGTAAAGAGGCTGGCCCATGATAGAGAGGGATGGAAGGTGTTTGTTGGTGGCCTATACCCTGATCCAGGGTGAGAAAGGCAATGATGATGATGATGAAACATAAATGTACATGTATTAAAATTTATTCTCATAAAAATGATCCAAACAGTAACTGTACAGTTCAGACCAGAATTATAAACTGAACTTAAAGAAGTGTTTTGAAATTAATGAAGAAAACAAAGATGCAAACATATACACACAGACAAACACACACCTGGTAATATTCAGACTGCATATGCCTAGTAGGCCCACATGTAATTACGAGAGTGAAATTTATGTAACGAAAATCAATAAAATGAAACTGTTATTTCAATTCTCTCTCTCTCTCCCTCTCCTTTTCTTGACCATCTCTGCGCTGAAAGCTAGTGTAATGTGCTGCAGTGTGTAGGCTTAACAATAAATGTGGTTTAATTGGTGTCCACTCCCAGACTGCACGTTTTACGATTTCACAGAACATTCCTTAACATGGTAAAGATTACTCCCGGCACGCCCTGCCCAAACCACTTTACTTCCAACTGCATGGACAAAGATACACCGCCCCACCCCAGGTTGTTTTACCTGGGCCTAGCCTATTGCATAAGTATCATGCAAACATTGTCTCGCCTTTAACCATCAGTGTTAAGGGGGCGTCCTACTCAGAGAACAAAATTTTTTATTTGGACCAAATTTAGTGAATTGATGTAAGAACCCGTTAAGTAGGGGTAAGTTAATGTGTATCCAATCATTGAATTTGAAATATCACTTGTCATTGCCGTGGTAGTGGCGGCCATATTGGATTTTGAGACATAATTTTATCTCAAAATCTCTGAATCTAAGAAAGCTACAATCAAAATTCTTTTTGATAATGATACTCCAAATGACCCATAGGGAAGTATATCATTTTAGAGTCTTCCATTTGTCCCATAATTTTTTATTTTTGTTTGAAAAATTGCCTTTTCAAAATATGCCGGAAATTACATATTCACTTTACAAGTAATTAGCTATAACACATATAATTTTTTAGCAAAGTCTACAAAAAATAGACAGTTCCCTATAATTTTTATATCTCTAAGTTCATGCCAAATCCCAGAGCTCTGGCTTCAATAGATGTTGAGATTTTGAGATTATAAAATCACTACCCCCATGAAAAATCAACTCTTGAGAAAATCACATTCGAAAATTTATGATCGTGACTTTTGGTGAGGGTGGTGGGTTGCTAAAACACTTTTTTTCACGCACTTCTATGCTTCAAACAAGGAAACGGGTTTATGTTGTCCATTCTAAAGACAATAATAAAGTATCATTTGCCCCGATTTTTGAAAATTCGATATTTTGTAACTAAATCGACATGTTCTCACCCATACGCCCCCTAAAATCGGAGCCGGTGGGCATTGCTAAGAGTAGTTGAACAAACGAAAAGCTGGTTGCGTGCATAGGTTTAACCACCACACCGCCACATGGTTTTACTCGTCACTTTCTGGGAAAATTATTTCTTTATAAGCGAGATCGGGAGGATTAGCATTTTGCAAATTCCAAGATTTTATTAGAAGAAAGAATAAAGAAAGAAAGCAAGACTGCATATACTTTTCTTAATTGCCGAAATTTCACATCATCCGATTTTGTAATATATCAGAGTCCACTGTATTAACAAATAGAACTAGGTTCTTGTTGTATTTTACATCATAAGCTACATCTGAACAGTGAACACAGCTCAGTATTTTCTCCATTGAAGTTTTGTTATTAGACAACGCTATACTAACTACGATTGGTGGCAAAAAGAGATTTATGTACTGATTTGAAAAAAAGGTCTCAATGTAATGAACTCTGTTCCAGAAGTGAATGCTCTTATAACATCTCCCATCCAGTTCTAACTGAAGAACAGCATAGCCCTAGACACCAAAGCTGTCATATTATTCTCTTTTACTGTTAAATACCAAAATGTATCATAACTACACATTGGTTCAATGAATTCCTATATAAATATATATGCACATATATAATATAGATGGCAATTTCATGCTCCATATATTGTAAGTCAGACTAGATCTTACCACTGAACCCAACCCATGCCAGCTGTACATCATTTTCTTGCAGTGCCTGGTTCAACAATAGCTTTGCTTTGTCTGTGTTCAGCCTGTCAAAACAAATTTCAGTATAACCATTCCTTCTGTGCAGAAAATCAGAAATACAAAATAATCCATGCAAATAAATATTAAACAAAAATGAGTGAAGTTTGACCTATAAAATTATGCACTCAAACTGAGTGAAACTGAGTACTTCATGACTTAAATTATTATTATATGCCCCAGTATTTGCTTTATTTTATCTCCAGTTTTACAAAAATTGACAGAGGGCCATAATATAAATATGGCATATCAAGGTGTAGTCTATCATTTCTATGAAAACCATGGAGGCATCTCACTTCTGGGAATAGAATTTTATAAATTTATCCTGCCACTTGGTTAACTTAAATTACAAAAGTTAATGAGCTGTTGTTTTAAAATGTGCTGATGTGAAGATGGAATAAGGCAGTACTGAGGCAAAGATTTAGGACTAGGCCATTGAAATAGACTTAGACACATTAAGGGTGAAACAGACCTAAGCTGGTTAGGTGCCAGACCGATGGCTCGCTGCCCGACAAAATTTGCTTCACACTAGCACAATAGGCACTGCCCAAACAGACCAAAGCTGGTGGAGGCACCAGACCGGTGGCTCATCGCCCATAAATTTTACATCACTAGCACAATAGGCACTGCCCACACCATGCCCCATTGGGAAGCAACAGGCAGTGCCTATTGTGCTGGTGTGAAGCAAATTTTGTCGGGCAGCGAGCCATCGGTCTGACACCTAACCAGCTTAGGTCTGTTTCACCCCTAAACAATATGCAAAAGAGAAAAAAAGAAATGGGCTGCCTGAGTACACACTGAATAAGTACAGGACAGAGTAAGCCAATAAATGAAGAGGAGAGTGGAACAAATGATGCAACAAAGGAAATGGGAAATAACTACGTGTCGAATGAAACATACATAATTGTCATTAGAGCACATAAAAGGACGCGACAACCAATTCTCTTACCTTTCTACCAAATTTGCATCATTATTCTTGCAAAAATCTACAGCCATGTGCCATGTGAGTCTCTCCTCTGGTCGAATATGAAGTTTAAAACAGTTCAGTCCATCCTGATACCAACCCAAGGGACAGGTGCCTAATGATTGGATGCATCATACAGTTTTAGAATATTTTCTGCTCATACAATTAGCAAATTATGTAACATGAGAGATACCAACAAATGTTGCATTCAAACAACGAGCTTTCTATCTGAAGTGATTATAAAGCAAAAACTATGCAAGTCTTAGTTTTCCATTAAATTTCATTTACCACAAAAAATGTCATACTCACCAACCGGTCTCCTACAAAAGAATGGTAGCTCTTCATAGCAGGACATATGAACATATTTAGCTGTGGAGTTAATATGTTTCGCAGCCACACAATTCTCCTGTGAGTTCCTAGACAACAAAAATTGGGAAAAACCAAGATAATGATAATAATATGTATATATAATGTACTTACTCTTGAATCTAGCCTTAAGATCAAACCTCCTTGCATAAGTGAACAAATGAAATACTCATAACATGCTTTATCTTTTCTGTTACAGCCACTGCATGATCATTTGCTAAAATTTAAGTTATCAGCTGTCTTAATGCTCACCCTGCGCGCTACCCGTAAAGCCCGCTGCCCGGTCAGTGACCTTACTCACGGAGAATCTTATCTGGGGTCACTGACCCATGCCGCTAAACGATGACCACATACGCTGTCCACGTGGTTCGGTTTTTATTGATCGGTATGAAAACATTCGCTGCTATGCCTTATCACGCTTGATAATGAATTAACCAGCAAAACCTAAGTCTGCCAGTCTCTAACCAATGATCTGACTTATGATTCCAAACTGACAGCTGTAGTTTTCGTGAGAACGAAGCATGATAACTAGCCACGCCCTCCCATGCCCTACACAAATGGTTGCATCCTGATTGACACATACTAATAAACCAATGTGGGCATTTGGGGCAAAGATTATTTCAGAGCTTGTTTCTGATTGGTTCTTAGATACAGACAACTCCAGATGGTGGTCAGCTTGTGAGAAAATGAGATAATATTGCAAATTTGTTGAGCAACAGTTTGCATGTCCATGTTACATCTTTTGAAAGTGTGGGGAGAGCATTTGAAAGCTTAGTCTTTGTGATTCTGACCAGTGGTTCACTGGTTAACATGTCCATGTCACAATGCATTTGATTTAGAAGAGATACAGTGAACAATAAGACGGTGTTTACGTCTCAAAGAGGTCAGTGACCCGATGCGTGAAAATACGGCTTGCGCGTGGCGCGGTCAGCTTGACCTTCCCGACTTTTGCTGCCCGGGCGTAAGCACTTGCGAGTCAATACCGACATTTGCCGCCCCGCGCAGGATGAGGGTTAATGATCCTCATAAAATGATTTACGACCTAGCCAATCACCTAGATTTTCCTGTATTGCATTAATGATTTGCTGAAGACTTTGATGCTTATTCTCAAGTACATATGGAAACAAAATTCACAGAATTTTCTTTTTTGTTCTTTGAGGCTTCGGGGATATAAATGCAAGGTCCTTTCCTGTCCACCGATAAGTCTTAAAACATTACTGGAATGCAATGGTCTGTTCTTTCATTCTAATGCACTTACCCTGCGTCACCCTGTAGCCAAGGAAGGTAGGTTGCTTTCTGGCCATTTACATCAAAATAAGCTGAATTTGCCTGACAAGACGTAGATTGCATTTAAAACCAGTAAATATTTCATCTGTTTGGCTTTTTGAATTAAAATGTACATGATACCTATTTTTATCTTTGACATCAATATGATAATTTTCTTTAAAGATTGTCTTTATATAAGCATACATATATATATATATGTGTGCATTTGATGACCTAAGTTACAAATTTATATTTTATTTAGAGGCCAGTCAAAACCAGCATTTACTTGATTATATGAATCAATGAAATTCAACCTTTTAAGCCTTAATTCAACATATTGAAAAATTCATCAGACACCTTTGACAGGCTCATTTAAACTTTGCCACTTGCACATTCTCATTCTATTAAGGCTGTTGTTGTAAGTATGTATGCATTAGGGACGCATACACATACGTACTATCTCTAAGCCTGTCCATATCCTCAACCCTAAATCTTATCGAATCCCTAACCCTGCCCCCTACGATTCCAATCAAAAGACAGGTGGAAAACAAAAAGAAAATCTGAAAGAATAATTAACCCTCGTCCCATGATGAGTGAACCCGTACACGTAACTTGTGCGGGGATAGCCAGCGGCCAGTCAGCCGATCATTCGTGTGTTGCCGATAACCTCGGCGGTCTGGTCAATCAGGTCCTTGTGAACACGTGTATCGCGTAGACTTCAGGACGCAATAACAACAATAGTGGTGGATAAATCGTAAGTGACCCCTATGATATTTGGATAAAGTACTTGTGATGATATGCAGTAGGTTTTATTGTGAAATGGAAGGCCCCCAATCAAGAATTTCTGCATTTACATGCCGTTTAACACACGGTTTATCATTCTCCCAAGACCTCTGCTCTTTTTCTGTCCCTAAGTCAGGCCATTCAGGTGCACAAATTATTTTTTAAGCCATTCGCTTAATTTACTAACCACATGTATCGTGACATTGCCTTCTCCCTCCTCTACTATGTAAAGCTTCCACTTACTATAACGTTAGCTTTAGCGAGAGATTTGATTTCCAGTTCCAGGTCGTAGAGCACATACATGTACTGAAAAGCGGTTTAATCAAAGTGTGAGAGGATGAACGACTTTTTATTTTTAATGTGCTTTCATGGTAGCTCTAGTGCGTGAGTGAGGGACGGCCACTCATAACAGTTTATGGGCACTTGGCAGAGTACCATTAATTGGATTATTTCCCTTGTAATACTAGCGCGGGACCCGTTATTCACATCACGGTGAAAAGCGCGCATTTTGATTGGTCAGTTGGAAATGTTGACCACCGGGCTTCCAACTCTTATATCATGGCTTTAAGTTTCTTACAACTCGCTCCTTCGTTGTTATCCACCGACAGAAAGACGGGAACCCGAATTCATTTTTGAGAGTAGACAATACCCTATCGGTACAATATAGGTATTTATGATAACGTTTGTTATCCACGGAGATACGTCATATTAATGGACTGAAATATCCCACACAAATCTGGCAAATGTTGTTAGTCCTGACACTTTGAAAATTTATATTAAAACTATTACCGGGTTTCTGGTATAAGTAGTCAGTTAGAATTGTAGCAGCAAGTTTCTACTTTATAATGGTACCAATTTTGTTGTACTTTGATGCACATATCCTATTGAAATAATTAATAAGAGGGTCTCGGATTTAAAGTAAACCACGAGTTAGGCGCATGTTATCCCCGATAATTCCAACCTGGGTCAATTTATTCAATTATTGCTGGAGGGGACGCTAGAGTAATTTCGGCAGTTTACTGGGATATCTAATTGACTTTTGTGTGCACCCTTTTAACCGTACTGTAAATTCGATTGTGTTAGGACCCTAACCGGTTATGTTGTTCGGCTGGACTCAATGTCCGAGCCTTTCACTTGTCCAAAACGAGACTACGTAATAGCTCTCTCGGACGTCCGCGCGGGCTCATAAATAAGATGCGAGTTCAAGTGGTCAGCACACTCCATCAAAGACGCAGAGACAAGAGCCGACAGCACAGTGAACCTAGACCGGCGGCAGCCTGCCGTGGCGCGCCTCGCCCAAAACATGGCCTAGTCCAGTTGCGCCAGTAGCAGAGAAACTTTGGCTTATGGCTGGTTGGGCTTCTTTTCTGGGTTTCTCTTTTCTGGGTTTCTTTTCTTTGTTTGGGCTTCTCTTCTTTTTCTGGGTTTCTTCTCTTCCTTTTCTTGATAGGGTTTTTCCTATGCCTTTTTGGTAGCGATACCTTTGTTAGGCTTTTGAATAAATAAGATTGCCAGCAGAACCCTGTGTTTGTTAATCCTGTGTATCCTTAAGGGAGTTACTATTGAACCCACGCAGTAACCACATTAGCCACTCGTGGTTCATCCAACAAAAGGAACACAATATCTCTCTAATTACCACATCAAATAAAGACAACGACCAACAACAAAGTCGGTCACTTTCTCCCAGTTTTCCCTGATGAAAAACCTACTGACAGATGCCCTTATGCAGCATGCCCTAATATTACATCGGAGTTCATAATTACAGATGTAGAATGGCGTCTCAAATACGCACATTGCCCCTTTCTTCTCATTTCACATGTAGACGACAACCAGCATCAAAGTAAAAGTTTCCCCAAGATTTTCCCCAGTTCAAACTTCAGACCATCAGTACTATTACATGAGTATGATGAATAGTTGCGAATAGTTGCATCGTAATAAACGTAATCGGACGATACCATTTTTGTTAGATATAGTAGGGGTGACAGGATAGATAAACACGCGAAAATAGTGTGGAAAAAAAAACATGAAAAAAAAACAACGACAGCCTTGGCAACTGAATAAACAAAGCACGAGGCGCACCGTTGCTATACAAAAATGTGGCCTCCCACAGGACCTGCGGTTAAGCGTGTCGGACAAAATAATGGCCTCCCATGCCTCGCGTGTTGCGCGGGGAGACCAATATAGTGGCCTCCCGCAGGACTAGGGTTAATCATAATTAATTACGGCTGCTATCAGGAGCATTTTGAGAGGAGTTCTCTTGCTCTGGAGTCACAAAATGTTTTTAAAAAAGTACCCCTAGCACAGAAAACTTGGAGGATGTATGTACTTGTAACAACATTCTTCTATTAATGAAATGAACAGTGATCTTACCTGGTATGCACCTATCCACACTGATGTTTTGGGTGCAGTCAGAGAGATGATGGGTTTCAATTCACTTGCAGATTCTGGGACAATGAGTTCCCCTCGAAGGTCAGCACAGGTTTTCACTGCATCTCCCCAGTTTGCTGCAGGATACAACTTGTAACATCCATGAAGAATAGTGATCCATTTCTCATTTGTGTCACAGAGATCCCGTGAATCTGGTAACAAACATAGCTGACATAGTGACAGTGACAATTCCAGTGACAAATATGGAAAGTATTCCACAAAATTTACATTTGACCACAATATAAACTGTTTGCAGCCTGCCACCATAGCTCCTATTTGTTATGTAATACTATTACTGAAGTTTATTAAATGAAATTCATGAAAGATAATGGTACCCAACTTTTCATTACTCAGATAGCCTTCTTATGATTTACAGAGAAAAACAAAATATAGTTAATATAGATCTGTTTTAGATTGAGGCGATGTACCAATTTCTCTGACACAGAATGGGTGCAACAAGGTGGATGCATCCTCCACAACCATGAATACATCAGTTCCATCAAATGTAATCTTTGCCTGGACATGTGTAGAATCTGGTACCGGCACAAAAGTTGGACTTGGCTGACTTGAGCCAGAGACATCTTTCCAGTGACTGGGAAAACATTATTCATCAACAAGTGTTTAAATTAAATGATGACAATTTTGGACATCTCACAATATCGTCTACATCAGGTATAGATCTAGACCAATAGCCATGGTGCAGTTGCACTGAAAACAAATAAGCCAGACTTTTTATTTCATTGCCAAAGAATTTTCTAACATTACGCCCAAGGGCTAAGATCCCCATCAAAACCAGATCTAGAGAGTCTACTTCTGCAGACTTCTTAATAGATCAAGACCTATTCTGTAGATGGTAGATCCAGTGAGTGATTCTAGATCTAGATCTAGATCTGCAGACATATGGTGGTAGGCTCCCAGTGCGACCAAGTGATGAACATGACCAAAAACTAAAATCTCTAATAACTTCCTAACTATTGTAACCCTCAGCATGCGGTCAATATCAATATTTTTGTGATACCATTTGGATCCACATATCGATGTTTTGGGGCAAATTTTTCCACTTTCTCTTATTTCAAATAACTGATATCCCCACCACCATATCTAGAGTACATTTAGATCTACTGTCAATGCATTAGGTGCAATCATCAGGCAGGAAATACTGCCTGGAAGTAAACCATATCTAGCTAGCTTCTGACTGGCTCATTTCAACCAATGAACTTAGGGCTTGTCAATGAACACCCAAAAATTCTCTCCCAATTAACCTGTGCTGGTCAGAATTACACTTTTCATGTGTGAGCATCAACTGCGATCAGAATTTGTTGGTGCAATCATAAGTTGTTGATCATGCAATGACCTATGTAAGTGCAATCAAGGCATGCTCCTCTGAGCGGTCAATTTCAAAATAGATCTGATAATCCACCTTCCCCTTATCTCCTTTTGCAATTCTCAGTACTCCCACTCTTTCTCGTCCTTATGCTGGCATTTGACCTTATTTTTGTGAGCTGATTTTATATTAAACCAAATAAGAGGCCCTATGGTAATTGCTAAACATTTATAATTAACTTAGAAATGAGCATCTTTTGTTGTTTCTTCATTTGCATCTTCTTCAAACTGTGTCCTCCTCCTCTTCTTTCTACCTTCCTTTTTCATTGCCTCTGCTAACTCCTTCTTTCTTTCCCATTCCTCCCATTTCTTCTCTGCGTTCTCTCTTTCCTGCTTTAAAAGAAGGAAGAAGGGAGAACTGGTCTCATATAATTAAGTCACTGCATTTACTAGATCTATTCTTTGCTAAAGTTGCAGAATGCCTTGAAATATCTGTATTGGGATTTTACCACAATGGTATACTTTGTTTGTCATTATATTCAGTTGTTTACTACTAGCTGGTGTGCAGGGGCCCCTTCCAACTCCTGTTTTGAATATATCATGTAACCATAGTAGTATAATAATGCTGCTGCTGATCACAATCAATACACTGATACAACACTGATGTGGCATTGCGATCACCAGTGACCGCACTTCATGCTGGGTGTCAAATGAATGCATGTCAGTGTGATCAGCACGATATGTGCATGATCACGCTTATAATCCCCCTAAAACATATTTTCAATTAAAATCCCCTCTAAGGTAAAGTGTCCAGAGCACTTTTGTGAGCATACACCAGACCGCTAAATGGAGAAAAATATAGGCTCACATATTTACCTTTGAACTCAAGATGGAAGCTGCAGGGATACAAAACTTTGAAAAGTTATTCAAGACAAAAATACAAGCTTAGACAGCAGTCATCTGTGATGTGATGTTGTGATGTTGATAAGAACATCACAAAATGTGGATTAGTAAAAAAAACACTGGTAAATGAAACTCTAAAGAAAAACAAATACTGATAGCACCTAGTGCATTGACAATAGATCTACCTTGAGTTCATAAGAATGTTGATTCCTCTGCTGAAAATCTTCAGTGACACGTAGAGGCCAGAAAATAAGAAGGGATCAGCCACTCTCAGAAAAAATGTTTTTTTTAACTCAGTCAGCGCAATCGACTGCTGGCAGTAGCCAGAAGTCATTCAGGATTTGCGAGCGACCAGTGACATCGGCCAATGAAATTGTCTATTTTAAGAGTGGTTTTCATTTCATAGATTTACTGAACGAAAAGTGCAAGACTACGAATTCACTAACAAAGGAAGAAAAGGAAGCCTCGAACTGTACCTCGAGGAATAGTATATATTTATTGCGTCAACGGGGAGATTTGACTGCGATCAGTTCAATGCGTGAACACCTGACATTTGTTTACATTTTGTATAAGACTATAAGGATGGCTCAACCTCGGCGTTTGACAGCAGAAAAAGCTAGACAAATTATTGAAGAGAGTTTAATGGATAGATCTAGTTCAGAAGAGGGTTCTGATCATGAGGAAAATCAAGATCTAGCGGAGCTTCTCAAAATGAGCAGTCCAATGGTGCTAGATCTAGGTCAAATTGTTTTATTTTACTTTTTAAATTAGCTCATTCCACCTAACACCAGCAGGTAGTTAAAAACAATTACATACTAGGCTATAATGGATTGCTCTGTGCTTTGTGGTGTCATTGTTCAGCATGACACTTGTAAAGTATTTCATGAGTGTTTTAAGAAATGCGTGAATGTTGGTCTGCCTGCGGATGTATACTTCAATGCTAAGATTCTTGGAGCATTCCTGTTACCCGTATCTGAAGTTTGTGTTTTGAGCAGGTTACTCAGAGACTATTCATGAGCTCTCATGCAAGTGTGTGTGTGTGTGTGTTTGTTTGAATGTCTGTAACAATGGGTTATGTTTTGGCTTATGTTTATCATTAATAAGATGGTTCTATTTAATTTGCATGATTTTGTCCAGTAATTATTATATATGAGCTCCAGCTATACCCGTATTAGAAGTAGGCCCTAAGGCACAAAAGTACATGTACCGTGCTTGCCTTGTGCACGATTTCATCCAGCACCTGCCCACGTTTTTAGACTTTCGGTAATTTTGGCTGAAGGAAATAAATTCTTACTGCAGCTCTGTGTATTTAGCATCCTTGTCACCAAGCCACGCCCACTTGTGTCCATCGAACTTGAGATTTGTCCAGGCGCCATCTTGAAAGTGAGTTGTTTTGATGAGGTTGGAAATGTAGAGCTGGAAAAGATTCGAAGTTTTCTTGACACCCACGCCATTATACATGTCTTAATCGTCACCAACACAAATTTGCTGAACATCCTAGTGCTACTGCAAGACGTTTGTGATCAAATATGGCTACTGGGATTCTGAAGCCATTACCGTACCCATAGATAGTTGCACAGCCGCGTCCCGAGAGACTACCACATGTTCTACTGTTACTGCTACTACATGTACTATATATCAGTATCACTACTACATGTATAACCAAATGGAGACAAGTGATGTGTCCATGCTCAATGAACCATACCAGGCGTATCTAATTAGAGACTGTGATATGTGCCCATGCCCAGTGAACCACGCCAGATATAACCAGTCTGGATCTTGTGATGTACCCAGATTTTGTTATTCGAGGCTATTGGCAGCTCATGGCCATATTAGTGTTGTAGTAGTATATCTCTACCTGGAGTTCTACACTCACCCATTCATTCTCATCTGCATATGTTACCAGGTCAGCTGAGTGGGCGCCACATAAAGAGGCAGCTTCAGATCTCTGTAGTTTATCATCGAAGATGTAGTAGCAACGGCCTGACCTCTGTGCCCATCCAGCCGGACACGCTGGCTCAGCTAGAACGCAAGAAGGAATTATTTCAGCAAACTTACTTGTATTGTTTTGACATACCAGGATGGTAATATTAAATAAGGGTGTACTGGATACGTTGTGATCGACCTTAGATATGCAAAATTTAACTTAAAGTTTTTTTTTAAAAAGTGTCACAATGAGGCAGGTGGGCACACTGAGGCAGGTGGCACACTGAGTCAAGTCTGTCTTGTCTCGCTTTTAATGTTAGATGTGGATAATATAGGCCTACATGTAGTTAACCCTATTACAGTCATAACACAATTAAATTGCCGGTTTTGTTCATCCCTTGTCTGCCATGGCCAATTTAATCAACTTTCTTGAAATGTATACTTTATTGGAGGTTTTAAAGAAAAGATAAATACTAAGGTTGTAAGATGATGACTTGCAGTTGAAGCACCCTTGGTAGGACACTGTAACAAATCCCAGACTGGGAGATGTACTTATTATGACAGGACAACAATCACGAACGAACAAGTATAACACTTAACAGAACAACCAAACAGACTCACACATTTATTATACATAAAAATAAAGAGATACGTGCATTACATTATTCAATTCAAATACCATACAATGGTCAGCACTCCAGACATTCATTCCTCTACGGGTCCACACCCCGATAATACTTTCTAAAATATGCTCTGGCCTCAGCCTCACATATATATATATATTACTTGCTGGCCTCTCTTATTGGCGCCTGCTCAACCTAATCTCCGTATCTCAATCTCCCCTCGAGGTCTTAACAGCACATTACTATTTCAATAGCACATTATATTCTCAATGGCACATTAACATCGTAATAGCACATTAACATTTGAATAGCAATAAGGACAATAACAACGTCCCTGTCTGTGGCCAGACTGCCACGACTCATGTGCTCCCGCTGTCCGGCGCGACAGCTTCACTCAGGCGGCCTGTGGGTAGCCTTCTGCTCAACCCCGGCACAAGTCCGCTCACCGCGGGTGGCTTCTCTGCCCGACCCCGGCACCTATAAGAATAACATTACATTTGTAATACACCCCACAATTACCATCCACTTCACCACTCGTTACGAACCATCAAGCGTACTCACAATAGTCCACATTTCACTCACCACACATCTTACGGTAACACACCTCCACCGTGTTACACCGTACTCAGACTCGCTACGAATCCATGATCCTAACTTACATCTATCGCTCATTGCGCACATCTCTATACACAGTAATCAATGACTTTCACAGTCCTCACATATAACTTATTTACATCATGGTCATAGGAGAATCTAGTACATCAATCATCATAATTATCAATCACAGTTCAACCTACCAGTCATCACTGGAAAACACACAATCTCCCGACTGCCTCTGATCTCACGTCTGTCCCCTTGGGCTTCTTAACTTGCAGTGATCTGACTATTCAGATTTTGCCTCTACTACGCCTCAACTTCACTCACAACATGCACGCTTCAACGTTAACTAACAGAAGTCAATACAGGTGAGCAGCCTCACTATCCCGTGAGTCCATCCTACACTTCCATGCCCCCGTAATCCTTGAATCTCGCTCACTCCACTCGTGACAGACACAATAACTCTTTCCTGACAGTAATAGGGTTAAATGGGACATCGGGCACTGGCGAGATCGAAACAAGTTTATCCTCTAGTTTGAAAGTGAAAAAAAACAAAAAAACTTAAAAGCTGGCGGAAGGAGAAAGCCTTGTGCACTGTGTCAAAACAGACCCAAAAATGGCTTGACTGTGTGCACTACCAGCCTAAAAGTGAAAATTTAAAGTTGAAGGCAAGCAGAAATGTGTCGTTTTAAAGGCTAAAATTGAGGATTTCAGTGTAACTAAATTTATCTGGAAAAGCGCTGTCTTACAAACTGAAATTCAAGATGAAGACAAACCAAAAATGTGACGTAAAGAAGACCAAAATTGCAGCAGTGAGTGCAGGCATCACCACAAATTGCCAATGTCTGTGCCGCTTTTAGCCCTGAGCTGTATAATTCAAGTCACGCTATCGGTTTAGTATTAAGTTCGACGGTGCCAATATGCTCAACTTAGATTTCAAGCTGCACAATTTACTTCGCATACTGGTGACAATAAACATTTTTGGAAGCTTGTTACTGCTTTTGTTATGTAATTATTGTTGACGCCTTTGGTTAAACAATACACAGAAACCACTGCACTTTCTCATTAAACTACATGTATTATTTGTTCAGGTAAAATGGCGTGACAAAATCGCATAAATCTTAGACAAGTCCAAACAAACTGGAGAATTGTTAGAACGTAAAAAAGATGACAGATATTCGATAATGTTTACATCTGAAGAAATCCATATTGTAGAAAGGGAAAGTGTAAAATATGATATTGATAATGATGATGAGGATGGCAATGTATGTAGCAAACTGAAATTTCCATGTTTCTCATTTTTCATGCCATTACATGTATAATGTTTAATTCCGAGCGATATATCACTCATTTGCACCACAAAGATAGGCCTAATGATAGCGAGGATGTTAATGTCACTGACAAAATTTAATGTTTCAATCGTCTATAATTCGGCCAAAAGTAACACAGTTTGACATCGTTCTTTCTCCTTTTCTTGCTCCACTATTCATAATTATATCCATATGAATTTTCAGAACTTGGGCAACGTTACTGTAACAATACTTAATCAAAACAAACATGCTTCTTTAATAAAGTACATGTTGTGGTTACAACTTCAGTTACTGCGTTTGACAAATGCATATAATATGGTTACAGCTTAAAATCACAACAAGAACATTACATCTTGATTTCGAATACTCATTGTTATGTTGTCAGTTTTAGTTGAGACTCCTGAGAAAGGTAACTTTAGATTTAGCATGAATGTAAATACTGACAAAGCATATTGATTATTTTTAAATTTACAAAATACTAGCTATGGTCCTAGCGTTGTCCTGGATAAACCTCCCTCTCTCTCTCTCTGTCTCTCTCTCTGTCTCTCTCTCTCTCTGTCTCTCTCTGTCTCTTTCTCTCTCTCTGTCTCTCTCTCTCTCTCTCTCTCTCTGTCTCTGTCTCTGTCTCTGTCTCTGTCTCTCTCTTTCTCTCTCTCACTTTCTCCCTGTCTCTCTCTCTCTTAAATACAGTCTCCTATGCACATCGATACGTCTCGCATGCTGATTCTATTACGGAAAAGTGCACCGAAGAGAACCCTCTTGAAAGGCCATAAAATGGATACCAACGGAGGAAGAAATGGATACGGAAAAAAAATTATTTTAATAAACCAGACGCCTTAACTTTGGTAATTATCAAGGTGCGCCATGACAGGAGCATCAGTTGTAACCTGTATCAAAATTTCGAAGCTTATACTTTCACGGTTTCAACAGTAACTGGTACCAAGCATAGACAAGTCCTGAAATAATATAATATTGATGATAATGATGATGACGATGATGATGATGATCATGCAATTTGTATATTATGTAGGCCTAAATTGCCGATTTTAACCACTGTTTATTAATCCCAGTGATAATGATATTTTGCTCTATCTTACATTGTGTCCCAATTGTTAGATAATTATTGCTTTCTGCATCTGCTGTTAATTTAAATACTCTCATATACCTTACGATTTGAAGTGGACGCTTACATAACTTTTGTACACAAACTTACCGAGACAGAATACATTTACCATAACAAAGACACATAGTAACAACATCGTTAGAACCATGCACAGCTCTAAGATGGGCCGAATAAACTACATTCGAGTAGGGACAGAGATATTCCGACACGACACGACTGCTGTATTGCGCCAGTGATAACCCATGTTCGCGTTAGATAATGAACCACTCAGACACCAGCCGTTTTTGTTGATAATGAAGTTGGTGGCAGTCACACACCCAACTGCATCCCGTTCACTACAGACTAGATCTACACGTGTTTCCACATCACGGCCTACCAGCTGATAAGCAGATATCAATCTGTGTCGATCACTTTATTTCAAATAAAGTCTATTGGAGATCTTGCCCAAACGATGACACCGCAAACCATGTATGTACTTTTTAACCCCATCCCTACCCTCACCTCATTCCCCAAATTTGAGCGCTTACTTGGAAGTCTCAGTTTTAAGTGATTGCCAAATTTCTGCAGAAGTCATTTGCGGTTTTTTGTTTTGTTTTGTTTTTCGCCTAACCTTGAAGTTGAATACCAAAAATGGGAGTGGACATCGATTTTTTTGTTTTGTTCCTTTGTTTATTTTGTGCATGAAAATTGCCAAAACGTCCCCTCTCCTAATTGGCACAGACCTTTAGCCGAACACTCCACCAAATATAATGTATGTAGAACAACTCACACCTCCCCTTTTCTTGTTTTCAGGTTTGAAACTTGAAGTAAAGGAAGAGGAGACAGAGATATCAAGTCACATCGCAGTTGATTCAAAATCCTGGTGGTTAGCTCCTGGTTTTGAGGACATGAATGTCTATAACAATATGTCTGTGATGTCTATTCTTTAAGGTCTCTTAAACTAAAACCCAGCAATGTGGCTCTTATGTTCCTCTTCATGATCTTTTCTGACATAATTAACATTGATAAAATTTATGTAAGTGTAAGTTCATTGTAGGGCCACTAGTGCAAACAAGCAAACATGTAAACAAGGTGGTCTAGAGGCAAGGTGCTCGCCTCTCATGCCAAGGGTCCCGGGTTCTAAACCCGGCCGGTGCAGGCATGTTGGAAGTTTGGGATTTTTCTCATATTTTCATGTCCCTGATCCTATTGAGGGGTAGGATTGAGTACCTAGTCTTCTCGGATAAGGACGAAAAAATTCGGAGGGCCCGTGTGCACGTTGCGCACGTTAAAGATACCTTGGCAGTTGGAAATCGTAAAGAGCAGGCCGAACAGGCCGCTGCCCGGGCAAAATTAAATAAAATTCATCCCTACCACCCACTCCCCCTCATCCCCCCACCACCAAAAAAAAAAAAAAAAACGCCGACCGGCGCTGCACTGTGGCGACGACGTGCCTGCTCCAGTTGTAACTGGGCTGCAATGGCACAAAGGCAAAATTTCCCAAATGGGATTAAAGAGTTATACAAATACAAATACAAATACAAATACAAAAAAAAATAAAAAAAAATCAACAACAAACAAACAAGTGACCAGAAATAGCAAAAGCACTTTCTCTTCCAGAACTATCCTCTGTGGTCTATAACTGCTCTCTTTGCAAACTTTGATGGTCAAATGACTTTGCGAACGAAGTGGGTATTTTATCTTGATCAGATAGGCCTATGTATCTAATGTTGATTTATGTCTTTATAGATAACAACAAAACAGCCAGGACAGACTCGTTAAAAAGGCGTTCTTCATGGCGACATTGACTCTTTCAGGCTCAGCTTGACCTTGATTGATCACAACAGTAAAACGTCCCCACCATCTCTCTGCCTCAAACTCACCTGGCTCAACAAAGGTTAATGGCGCAAAGACAATTAGCAAACAAACAAACAATCAAAAGGCACTTCTTAAAAATTGTGTACTTCAAAGTTGTAGACGAATTCTTAAGAATGCTGGGGGGGGGGGGGGGGTGAGAAATTTTGCATTTCTTTCCCCAAACTCCTAACATTGCGCCCGTTTCTTACGTTGGCGCCCAAGAGACGTGTCCCATCTGCCCATCTTCACCTTAGATCCACTGTCTGTGATCAGACTGAAGATGGTGGTGGTTGTTGGTTTTCTGAGGAATTTACTATAGACTTGTTTAAGCTCAAGGTTTCATAATATTCATATCATTTTACATGTAATTCGGTCTGTTTCAGATGGAGAGACAAGTGCATTTTGGTGACAAAATTCATCTTCACCCAGAATTGTTCAAATATGCCGTACCTTTAATTTCATTAAAAGGATTTAAGTTAAAATCCTGCTCAAGTTCTCGTCAGCCAATAAATACATGTAGAAAGATGAATGCAGAATGCAGCGAGAAGGGGGGGGGGGGGACAGAAAGCCACAGAAATGGGTCTCCTGACCTGAGAAAGCAGGCAGACAATCATGTGTGGCAGAGACATGCTGGCAGAAATGTTACATGAAAATGAAAGACAATGCGTAGGTGGAATGGAGGAGGGAACAACACGGAGATTGGCAGACTGACAGACAACTGAGACAGACAAGCTAACTGATAGACAACTGAGACAGACAAGCAAAGGGCGAAAAAGAGATGGATCTAGGGGCATTGGCGGACCTACATTTTTGGGACCCTGACGTTTGAACTGTTATGGAGCCCCTTCGCAACCAGCAACAATATGGCAACACCCATCACTCATTAAAAAAAAAAAAAAAACCTTCAGGGCCCCTCCCGGATTAGGGGACCTGAAGCTTAAGCTTCATTAGTTTCATGGTAGATCCGCCACTGTCTAAGGGATAACCGAAGGTATGGATAACCGAGCTAATAGACGCGCAGTACGCAGGACGAAAGCAAGCTACAGGCACAGCCAAGTAGACTAAATGTACCAATCAATATCATGAACTTTTGTTGTTGGTAAGATAAAATGATGGAAAAAAACCACACATACACACACACACACACACACACGCACGCACGCACACACATACATACATACATATATATATATATATATAAAACTGCATGTACATGTATCTTCATTCTCAAGTCAACTTAATCAATCAACTACACAAGTTGATCACACCCACCAAATTCATTTTATTTAAATTGCATTTTAAAGTTTGTTTTAACCTCACCAAGGCTCGCAATGACAGAAAGCTTATTTTTAGTTTTTTTGTGTTTTTTTTACAGTTTTTTTGTTGTTTTTTTTACAGATTACAGTGGGGTGTAGATAAGACTATTGATACCCACGTTTGTCTCTTTTTCATTCTCCATCTTGGGTTGCATGATATATGTGAAATCCCTTCACTTATTGAATAATTTCCCTTTAATCGCCCCACTGCTAAAACACAGCGTGTGATGGCGAAAGGTTTTTAATGGGATATCGAAGTCAAAGTCACTGTGCACGACATGAAAAGAGAGGGCTGGAGATATCCTGCAAAATTTATGGATAAGGTCAGAGCTAATTTGCCGTAGCAGGGCTTCTAAAACTGTCAGCCAACGTGCCGACAGGGCTGCGAAATACTCTGCAAATTAATAATTATGGTTATGTTTCCGGCTAATTTGCCGTAGCAAGGGTTCCAAAACTGTCAGCCAGGAGCACAATCAAAGGTGCAGATTACCACTAGCACTTCCTCATCTATCGACTTCGGTACAGCAGATTTACTGGTCTTGTCCACAGCATCCGCTCCGTTCCGCCATTTTTACGGAAAATGACGTATGAAAAACTGTCTTTGCCTCTATGGTGGTGAGGAGCGGAGAGGAACGTGTGCTGCGGACAGAAACACAGAGGCAAAGAGTGTTTTACTTTTTCATATGTCATTTTCAGTAAAAATGGCGGAGCGGAGCGGTTGCTATGGACTAGACCAGTTCTACTGTTCACGTTTCACAAAATAATGTCACCGAAGTCGAGACAGATTGCATGGCCATTTTGAATTTTATAAAACTCGGAGGTACCGTACACGTTCAGAAACGCTTCGTTTTCTTCTTCTTCCTTCCTCCGTCCCTTCCTTCCTCCCCGCCTTCTTTTGTTCTCCACCTTGACTGTTGAGAACATTTTACAACAAAACTTAACTGTAAAATGTGTTGTTTATGTTATTGTTATTGTTGTTATTATGGTTATTGTAATCATTATCATTATTAGTATTCACCACTGAGACATCCCGTAGCAAAACAGACAGGGGCGAGGCTTCCTCATAATCAAATAATCAGTGATTACCCTTCTAATATTAATTCTAGAATTACTGTGCTTTCCAGATCGAGCCCAACTCCAAGTCCATCTAGTCAGTTCAGCATTCAATTCTACGCCGCTATTTGCGTTTGTTATAATTATATAGTCCAACACCCCTCACCGAAAAGCATCTTTCATAGGGACCTACACCTTATGAACTGGTCCATAATCAGTGATTAACAAAGACGAAGAAGTCTTGACTACACCCAGAAGCTTTCTTGAGCATAGCCTGTATTCGTCGACGCGGCCCCGTAGACAGCAGAATAGTGGGGATAAAAATAGGCTTATAATCAAAGTTTGACCTGATTTTACCTAGATTTATGCATGTTTTTCACTATGCGGTCGTTTTCGTCCTAATCGAAAGGTGCGGAGAAGAGTGAAAGAGTTTGTGTACATTTTTTTGTTTGTTTGGGGTAATCTAAGAATAATTTACTCTACGCACAGCAAGAGCTATCAAAGCATAATAATATAGTCTAGATCCAGACAACTGTGATCAAAATCAGTCGAATGTATCAAGATCATCACTTCACCTGATAGGTCGAGCGAACCTATACCGCAACGGTAGATAGCCACTTAGATCGATGCACATCGTTGTCACAGAGATGCCACATAAGCACTTTCTGCCATTTAATGTTAATGGGTCCTTTTCGAGAAACTTTATGAGATGGTAGAATAACAAAATCTCTGGCTATGAATATGACAACTTGCCGTTCAAATTATATTTAAAAAATGGATAAAAAATATGCGTTTATAAGTCTGTTAGTATGAATGAATGGTGTTTCCCGATTAGTTTGGCTTGTAAATTGTTGCATTCCTGTCCTGTTGACAAGAATAGTCCGCTCTTTAGAATTTGCAGTGCCTAGCAACCGTTTCATTGTTTACTTTTAGTCGCTGCATTTATAACTATGTAAATTTTATGATGTAGCGATACGTCCTATTATGAGGATCTTACTAGCTTAAATTCTGATTACCCTCTGCAGATGGCCACGCTTCGCCCCTTTACAGAGGTGAAGAATATTTAACTGTTTAACTATTGTTCCTGCTGTTGTTGTTGATGTTGTTGTTCTTCTTCTTTACTATTACTACTACTATTTCCTGTTGCACCCACTGGTGCTTAGGGCATCAACAAAAGATCTCCAGCCCTGTCTGTCCTGGGCCATCTTTGCCAGAGCTCCCCAAGGGTGACTGAAGGATTTCATCTCTGCCTCGATCGTTCTCCGCCAGGTTGCCTTGGGTCTGCCTCACTTATGCCGTCCATTTGGTGTCCACAAAAGTGCCGTTTTTGTGATAGAATTTGCTTCCTTTCGCAGCACATGTCCACTCCAAGCCATCCCCATCGTCTCTTCTTCTTTACCATGAGACTATTTTGCAGCAAAGTTGAAAAGAAGAACAATGTATTGCTGCTGTTAAATAATTTATCTTTAATTCTTTTTTTTTTATTTTATTTTTTATAAAAGGTTAATTGTTATAATTCCAAATGAAATTATTGTGCAGGTTCAGTTACTCTTATGTAATAAAAAAACTTGCTGGATTTGTAACATAACTGAATGATATTATATAGGTAATCTCCCTTGTGCTATTACTTTTTATCGAGTACCTTCCCCTGGATAGGAATATAATTACCTATGTATGTACATGACGTATAAATTTCATCTTTATTTGCTGTGTTTATAAGAATACCAAACTATATATTTACCGTGTTACCAAAACGTGCCAAATCAAAGCATTTATTTAGATCGATATTTAATAATAAGGGCACTTGCCGGTAGCATGACGTTTGGAGCACCAAAATTTTTAAAACACGACATTTGGAGCACTGCCTAAATCTAGGTCAAATTGCAGTATGACATTTGGAGCGCTACAAAAAATCAGTAAAATTTCAGTATGACATTTGGAGCACCTATACCACTGCTGGTGTTCGATTACATTTTCACAGACTAATATCAACATCAGGTCGCAAATCTACTGAAAAAAAATTTCTATCTTTAACACTCAACAAATTTGTTCCGCTCATCATCATCATCATCATCATCATCATCATGAATTAGGTGAAAAAAGACTGGTCTATAAATGATGACGATGATGTTGTTGTATTGTTATTATTATTATTATTATTATTATTATTATTATTACAAGTATTATTATGTTATCAGCATTATTATTGTTGTTGTTGTTGTCCACGGCCACTGTTTGTGGCGTTTCTGGCGATTCTGATCTCTGTGTCCAATTAACTCCACAAAACTGTCCTATTGTTTTCGTTGGGTCCTACGAAGCTAAACTTCCCTTAGGCCTTCAACAACAGTGTGAAGTCTCGTGTAGATTATCTATTTTGTACAACCACTTATTTTTAAAAAAATACCCCCCCCCCCCGCCCCCCCCCCCCAAAAAAAAACAACCATTAAAATAAACATTTTTAACTCGCGCCTCTTCCCATGCCTGTATAAACATAGACGGAAAATGTTTATTAAAAAAAAACACTTATTCAAACGCCCACGGCCCTAAGATTTTAACGCAAAAAATGTGAAATATAAAACCGATCGTTGAATAAATATGGACTATTTAACATGTTTCTTTGTTCAGTTATGCTTATAATAATCCATATTTGGATATATCCTGATATCCAAATAATTTCAAAATAATTTTTTAAGTTTTAAAACGCTTCAACAAACATTTTGCCAACGTAAACTGGTCTCTATACATCTGGAATTGATTGACGGAGAGTGTATTAGGCCTATTAAGAAACTTTCTATCCCAGTGGTACCCACCGCAAGTTATTGCAAAATATTCATAGAGTCATCGATACTCAGCAGGTTGATTAAGGATTAATCGATACAATCACAGCCCAAATGCTGGTGCTCCAAATGTCACATGCCGGCTTTCTTTGAACTAACTTAGTGCTCCAAAGATCACATGGCGGCTTTCTTTGATCTGCAGTAGTGCTCCAAATGTCATACAACCCACTTGCCGCCTTTCTGATATCATGGAATCTAGCACTCTCTGATTTAAAAGTGATTACATGTACTTGTGGTAGCATGACGTTTGGAGCACCAAAATTTTTAAAACATGACATTTGGAGCACTGCCTAAATCTAGGTCAAATTGCAGTATGACATTTGGAGCGCTACAAAAAATTAGTAAACTTTCAGTATGACATTCTGGCGCACCTATATCGCTGCTGGTATTCGATGATATTTTCACGTACTCATATCAACATCAAGTCGCAAATCTACTGAAAAAAAATTCTATTTTTTACACTCAACAAATTTTGTTCTGATCACCATCATCATCATGAATTAGGTGAAAACAGACTGGTCTATAAATGATGACGATGATGATGTTGTTGTTGTGATGATGATTATTATTACTACAGGTATTATTATTTTATCATCATTATTATTATTGTTGTTGTTGTTGTCCTTGTCCATAGCCACTGTTTGTGGCGTTTCTGGCGATTCTAATCTGTGTGTCCAATTCCCTCCACACAACTGTCATATTGTTTTCGTTTGGTCCCACGAAGCTTATCTTCCCTTATGCCTGCTTTTTTTTCCAAAACAAAAGACGAAACGAATCAAAAGGTAGGAGCGGCATCAATACGCCTACACATAAAAAGCCTAGACGCATCGTCCGAGTGACTGTCTAGGTGTGATAACAAAAGTCGACTCGCATATAGATAAATATGGACTATTTAACATGTTTCTTTGTTCAGTTATGCCTACTATCACCTATATTTGGATTCTAATATATCCTGATATCCAAATAATTTCAAAATAATTTTGTAAGTTTTAAAACGCTTCAACAAACACTTTGCCAACGTTAACTAATCTCTATACATCTGGAATTGACTGACGGAGAGTGTATTAGGCCTATAAAGAAACTTTCTATCCCTGTGGTACCCACCGCAAGTTATTGCAAAATATTCGTAGAGTAATCGATACTCAGCAGGTTGATTAAGGATTAATCGATAAAATCACAGCTCAAATGCTAGTGCTCCAAATGTCACATGCTGGCTGTCTTTGAACAAACTTAGTGCTCCAAATATCACATGTCGGCTTTCTTTGATCTGCAATAGTGCTCCAAATGTCATACAACCGTACTTGTATAAGAAGCCTGGGTCGAGCAACATGTCTGACTTCATGTACCACTCCTGTATGTAGGGAGTGAACCATGCCAGTCCAGCCAGCATCTCGATGTCAGCCCAACTTAGATTAGTATACGATCTCTCTCTCTCTCTCCTCCCCCTTTCTCTCTCTTTCGTCCGGTCTCCGAAACCTGTCTCTCTGCTTTCACTCTCTCGCCTCTCTCTCTCTGTCTCTTCAATCCCTCTTTCGCTCTGTCTCTGTTTTTCTCTCTGTTTGTCTCTCTCTCTTCCTCCATCTCTCTGTCTCTCTCTCTCTTTCTCTCTCTCTCTCCATATGACAATGTTAAAGGTGGCATGGATCGAATGAAATAAATCTTGCACAGACATGTTAAGGACAGAGAACCACAGAGCCCCACAACTAACGATGCGACAGGGTTACCGGCAAGAAAATCATGCACATGGTCATCTGATCACATTTAAAAAACATCAACATCGGCACACAGTTCGTTTCTTGTCCCAGCACTATGCCATTAATGAGGAAACACGAAAAAAAAAAATTGAGCGTCGATTCGTACCAATAATAATTCGCATTTTTAATTAATAAATATTTTTGACGCCCTCATAAATCCTGGAATGTTTGCTGTATACATTCATCAATCATCTTTTTCAAACATTTGTTTCTACAGTAACGACACGTTCAACATCTCCGTAGCTCTTACAAAACTCTTCCGGACTGACATCACTTTTTGTCTGCACTTCTGTTTTAATTACTCTTATGTAGCGTTCCAGCTCAAAGCTGCTTCGTCTGTTCTTGTGAGCAGATCTGTAGTGGCCATGGCAACACACTGCCTGACCCTTCAGGAGGTACATGAAAGCTTCTCTGAATTCGGGGTTAAAGATGATGACAATAAGTGCATTAACACATGGGCTGAAGTAGGCAAGTGACGTCACAACGTTGAATGCCAGCGGGCTAACAAGATCGCTGTCGTAGGCATTCAGCAGGATAACGACGTTGGTTGGAGTCCAAAATACGAGGAAGGTGCCACCTAGAAACCCTATCATGTATAAACATTTGAAGTCGGAGGAGGGTGCATCCCAGATTGAATAGGTTCTTTGAATATGTACCTGTTCGTTTGCTAAGCGCGCAGCTGTAACACTCAGCCGATAACGAACCACGAGTGCGTGCCTTGAGGAAAACAGCACAAGCCGAACACAAAGGATGATCATGACAATTACAGGTATAACAAAGGTGAAGAAAATATGTAGAAACCGGAATAGGAAAGGAGCAGTAGCAGTGCAGAACTGCAAATATGATGTGTTGCGATGTCGTAAGTCCTTCCCGAGGACCATGCCCAGGGCCGAGAAGATAAAAGCAGAGAGCCACGCGATGACGACAAAACTAAGGGCTCTTTGTGAACTCATCCACTCCCGATATATTCTTACGTACTTGATTCGCAGATAGATGTCGTATGTGATTATGCAAAGATGGAATATAGACGCTGTAGAACAGACAAAATCTAGATATTGCCAAAACCTGCAGATCTCAATAGGTTCAAACCAGCTGAAGGACTTATCACCAAAATATGCTGTTGGCATGACAACCGCGCCGACTAAAAAGTCTGCAAGTGACGTGGAGACGAGGAATAGGTTGTGTGTAGTCTGAAGCAGAAACGGGTCCGACAAGATAGATACAATTATTGCTAGATTCCCCCATAAGGCTATGAATGCGACGATCCCTGTAATGGTGAAATAGACGTCTTCCGCATTTATGCTCACTTCATAATTATACCAGTTTGTATCATTTTCTTGCCTGACCGAAAATATCTTCATGGCAAATAATTTGGTCTTTTGCTTCTCACAGATGCCTCCTCGACATTGCCTTGATGGTGGATGTAGGAAGATCTGGTCTGTGCTTGAAAGTAGCGCTCTGAAAATGCATTAGATGACAATATGTAAGCTGAATTATAGTTTTATCATAAATAATTTTTTAATGAATAAATATTTAATAAATGAACAAAAAATACTTACGTTCTGGATGGAAGTTATTTTAAAGTTTTCTGTGTCTACAATAGGTCTACTAACTCAGATTATCAGGACCCAGTACCGAGATGGCAAATAAAGCATAGACTTCATCGTTATAGTTTTAAAGACACCCAAGTTCACTTCGAGTTTCGAGGTAAATACGGACCCAGTATGCGCCAGATAACTTCCTGTTCCGTCTATTATTCCGGGCGCCTTGTCAGGAACTTGCCAGGAAAGACAAGGAAAAGCCATGACAAAATTTCTGCTCATTTGTTTATATATTTATCTACTGGTAACTGTCCCGGATACGTGTGGTTAGAAAAACAAAAAGCACCACTTCAGACCGAAGGAATCCACATTAAAACTTCAAAATCTGCAGTATCGGTATTGGTGCAGATCGCATGTAAATTTTCTTGGTGGAGAGATCGCGACTTGAGTTCTTGTTTGTTCCAACTCTACTTTTTGCACAACTGAGAAATTCGACGTTAAGCGTTTGCGGCTTTCGTATTATGATAAGGAGTTGGAATAAATCGGAACTGTGGGGGCAGCTTGATAACTGCCACAGTGCATTTTAGACAAGTGCCAATTGTGCATTTGATATACATCTTCTACATACTGAAAGATCTTCAATTGTTCAGAGAATGGCGATAGAACAAGCAAGTACATGGACTAGGGTCGCGAGTTCTCACCGAATTGAACGTGTGTCAGATGCAATCTGGCGTGCGCATTAGCACACCCAGCATAAAACAGACGCAAAGTTGAACGCTCAACTTTAAAATTGTAAATCAAACGAAGTTTCAACAAACAAAAAAATATCGTCCCTCAACTATATCGATGAAACAATGTTCAAATGGCACCACATCAGACCGAAAAGGAACGTGCACAAAAAGTTCGGTTGGTACAGATGCAGAAGTGGCTGCGTAGAGTCAGTCAAGAAAATATGTGAGTCCTTATATATAATTATAAATGTATGAACCACAGGTTGGTAGAAGCGAGTGGAAGGTCTGGAGGACAAAGAATATATTTGTTTTCCACTTTAGCACGTGTCGTTGATAAAGCCTCGTTGAACCCTGAAGCTTGAACTGCTAGGGGGTTGGGGAGGGGGGGGGGGGGGGGGAGGGAAGTGGCTTCGCAACCAGCAACAAAACGCAACATCCAAAATTCATTCATTATAAAATTTTCTTCGGGGCCCCTCTGGATTTAGGGGCCCTGAAGCTTAAGCTTCATTAATTTCATATCTGTCATTGATAAAGATTGAAAGGCCAGAAACTCGAAACAGCCTAACCCAAAGTTTAGGATAATATAACTGGAGAACTCAGATTCTCAAGCATTCACACTTAAAGACGACCTGAAATTGAAAGCTTGAATTGTCTTTTCTTTTCCTTTGCCTTTTAGCGTATCGTTTTTGTATTATTTCTTACTTGAGGTTTGTTATGTACAACTCTTTCTTTTTTGCCATATTCTGACTGAAGTACTGCGTAGAATTCTATTATATATGTAACTGAGTTAACCTTTATGTTTGGGCTTTCCCGCGGACCACTCTAATTCTTCTTTTGAATTTTTGCTGTCTGCGACAGCGAATTAGTCTTAAATCTTGAAGTCGGCTTAACTTATTGCAACCCCTGGCTCTTTAACATCAGAACGGTTTAAAAGGCAGAATTTTTGATAATTGCTTTTTCCGATTTCAAAAGCAAACAAACCAACAAAACAGATTGAGCGGGGTTGGGGGTGGGGGGTGGGGGAGATTTTGAGGGACGGATTTCCGGTCACCGGCCTTCCCATCATGACAGCCGAACGCCTTGCTCGGGACCGAGCTGCATGGATCGACGACTTCGTATTATGCAGAGGGACAACATTGTTCTAGATCGCTAAGTCAGTATGTCAAGTCGTTAGGCATGGGCGGGGGGGGGGGGGGGAACTTGGACCTCTGATTGCATTGTGTCATAACAGAGGCGGGGGGAGGGGGGCATCCACGAAGCATTGCGTACGCTTAGAGGGAGGGACGGGGTCGCCAGGGACCAGACGTACGTTTTCAATTCTGGTAATTACATTTTTACAAAAACAACAACAATAACAACAACAATGTTTTGTATTTTCTTGGATATTCACTAGTTTATGGCTACATATAGCGAATGGCAACCAAGGACAGAAAGAAGAACAAGAGGACGACCAGGAAGAAGATGGCAAGATGACATTTAACAGAGAGGGCAACAAAATGGATGAGGAAAATATCAGGCAGAAAAGAATAGACGTTATTGTCGGTTGCTACCTTCTGCAGTGGATGGCAAACTCGTGGCTGAACGGGTAAAGAAATGGCTGTGTGCTTGTGTATGTGTGTGCGTGTGTATGGGGGAGGGGTTTGTGAAATTAAGCGCATGGCATGCGTTCGGACGGAGAAAAGAGTACAAAAGCGCCAAAATTAAGCATACGTACTTTATGGATGGCGCCTTGCTCGCAGTTCATCATAATCATTGTCAAAATTGCACTTGTACAACATGAACTTCACAATGTGTCATGGAATGCAGATTTAGGTCACTGGTATTTTGTCAATCACGGTCCCTTATTTTCCATTGCACGCGAAACGGCTGCTAAGGGTAAGACCCTATCGCTTTCGCTGATGACCGCATTCAGCTGAACCTAGTACAGACATGGGTGCAGACACTGTTGACACACGGAACGGTGCAGCTCTTCGTACTTGGCACTTCCGGTACCCATGGGGTGCCATTTCATTCAGCATCTTGAACGAACAAGACACATATTTTCGGGATTTACCGATTTTATTTTTATTTAAACTTGTTTGGCGGGGGTGGGTACCACAGAAATCTATAGGGTCGCAGCGAAGCTTGAAGCAAAGTAAAATTATGGCAAAGAGAACAAATGGTAGACAGCAAAGCCTCGAGTGAGAAATAATACCAAAACGATACAATACGGCAAAGGAGAAGGGAAGGCAAATCAAGCTTTCGGCGTTTAAACCTTCATAAAAAATTTTAAAAAAACCTTCATCAAAAAAAAAAAAAAAAGGTTGGAAAATTGAGCTGAGCGATTAAAACAATTGAAACCAAAACGGTACAATAAAACCAAAAAGGAAAGGGGAAATCAAGCTGTCGTATTTAAACATTCGTCAGGAAAAAAAAAAAGGCTGGAAAATTGAACGAACGAAATAACTAAACAGTCAACAAAATGTAGAATATTCGATCAGCATTGATTGAACTGTAGATCTCGTGATTATTTCATCTGCATCACCAAAATTCGTAACGTTGACCATGATGCTTTGCAGGCCACCCTAGGTGGCGCCATATTAAGAATGCTCAAATGAGGAGTGTGGAAAGTCGAAGCAGAATATAAATTTTCAAAGAAGTTAATGTGACTTCAGGCCAAATGAACAACGAGAATATAATCACAAATAACAAATTGTATTATTTCAAATCTCATTTTTGTGCAGAATACGGTTTATTTCTGTAAGAAAATTCGACTTATTTGCAAAGGGGCGGATTTTGGGTGCAGAATTGTAATATACTGGAGAACGAAACTTGGGAGAGTTGCACAAACGAATTGAAAGGCAGCTTTTTCCAAGGAATGTGCACATTACGACTGACAACACATTTTGTTAATACATCTAGATAGTTCCTGAAAAGTAGTCAAAACCAGTTTTAGGGAACTGTGTCGACCTGTCATCGGGTGCCTTCCTAGTTATCATAAGCCTTGCAACTTTCTGACCATAAACGAAAAAGAATTCAAAATTTCATAGGAGTACAAATTCTGTCATGTTAAGTGGAACAAACCCACAGAGCTCTATAGAACTCTGTGAACAAATCACTTTAAAAAAAGGAAAGATAGATCATAGAGGACATACGTACAACTTCAGTCTGAAGATGACGTCGCTGTGTTCTTGGGTTGCACTATTCTAATATATTATGGAAAATCAATTTAACCGGGTCGTGTAAAGATCTTTTTCAGCGGTTTGGGGGTATTTTGATTGCAAGAACAAAGTTCAAATATGGCATAAAGAATAGCAAGGTCATGTACAAGAAGATGCAAGGAAAGGCAAAACTCTTAGAATTATTGCGAGGTGTTTTGCTACGTCGACTGGAGATCTTCGGATGAAGAGAATCCCTGTCATTAGTGTCAACCAAACTAAAATTTAACATAAAATCGGTAAATCCTGAACATGTGGGTCTAAGTAGATCCTCTTTAAGATGCTGAATCGAATGCCATCCCAAGCATACCAAAGTGCCAAGTACGAAGAGCTACTATTATAATACTACACTGCTCCGTGTGTCAGCAGTGTCCGTACCCGTGCCTCTACTACTAGTACTAGGCTCAGGCAGAGAGCCTACAATAACTTTAAGCTCTCTGGCTCAGGTGAATACAGTCATCGGCAAAGGGAGAAGATCTTAGCAACCGTTTCAAGTGCATGGGAAAATTCGACCTCACAGTTTTTCTGTGGTTTTTATAACATTTCGCCAATGAGGAAATGAGGAACCCCGGTTATCAAATTATGGGTGACTTAGGTCTACTTTCCGTGAAACAGTGTGAAGTTCATGTTGTACAATTGGTGAGATATTATAAAAGCCACAGGAAAACTAACCGAAATATTGATTTGTCTTCCCTTTTCCCCTTGCGTTTTATATAAAAATATTATTATCCTTTAAGTATGCACGCCTGATTTTGGCAATTTTTAAAAAAATTTCTTCAGTTCCATGCACATCTTTCATATTATGCCTGTTTCATCTCCCCTTCCTCCTCAGTGTACGTGCGCACAGCCGCTACTGAAGTGCATTATCTGTGATAAGGCTCTACTCCAATAGATGTACTTTGCTTTTTTTTTTTCTTTTAACATTAAAAACATCAATTACCATAATTTAAAAAGGTACGTCTGCATGCGAGACACCCCCCAAGCCCTCAACCCAGCCGTAAATACTGTATGGACGACTCCCTAAGTTATGACGTAATGAGATGAGAAGTTCCAATTCCCCGCCATATCTAATCCGGCCTTCAAAATACACACACATCCTTTTTTAATTATTATTATTTTGAATTCGAAAAACGGCTACTATCCAAAATTTTGTATGATATTCCATGCTGGACTTGAAGTATCAGGGATTGGAATAAGGTAGGCTGACGATTTCAAAATTTGCATCTCGTTCGGACTCGGGCTCGGAGACTTCCCAGAATCAAAATTTTAGACTGGTAGACGGAGAAGCCAAAACATACAGGTCAAAATTAATTATTATCGCCGAGAAATGTACTGCCTGCCTTCCATACCTTTCCGTCCAGCTAACCAAAAAATACTTTTATGTATAATACATGTAAAAAGTGATAACAATAATGAGATAAGATAAGAAAATGAATGAGATGAAATTTTGTCACGGTTATGTTTAATCTATTCCTGGCAAGTGTCTGTCATAATATCCGGAATAATTGTAACAGTTGAAGCAAATTTCAGCACGTTATGATGGGGCGAGTCAGATGAACTGATCGTCTGCCCCTTAAAAACGAAACTGTCTCGAACTGTTGTAAAAATAAATAACAGGATCCGATGAACAATTAATACTAACGTTTAATAACTGTAAACAAAAGCTGATATCCACAAGTTACTTACACCTAGCTAGCCGGGAAGACACACTTGTAATATGACTGGATTTGAACACCTACGATTTGCACATTTACGATTTTCACCCACGATTTGCACCACTCCCACTCGCCTGGCCCTCCTTATATATATTCTGTCCAGGAACGTTCAGGAAGCGGCTTAACCGCCCCATAAGCACGAGACAGACCTAGATCGTTCGGGACACATACAAGCCATCCAATCGTACACAGACACGTCACAGAATTACATCACTCAAGGTCGACCTAGCGTAATCTCGGACACCGCAGTATCTTCCAGACTCTCTAGATTTTCTACAGTGAAACAAACAAGCCACATCAAAGAGAAATACCGGCCTTGCTGGCGAGAGGGGGGAGGAAGGTCGCCGAGTGAGACTCGCCAAGCGGGGGGTGAGAAAATATCGATCGTTCAACTAGTGGGACGCTACACAACTCCCCAATTTAAGTTGAACATTCTTCAACTATCTACATCATAAAGCGTCTACACTATCATAGAATACTTATCATCTCCAATCTTACAATAGACATTGCTAATAATGTACTAGGTGCCTTCCCAATATCCTAAGTACAATACAATAACCATAGTATCCTTATAACACTAATACAATCTCATTACAATATCATTGCAGTACCATTACAAAACCATAGTCAACAGTAGACCTACTATTATACATAATACACTACCACCACTGTGGTGAAACGATGGTCAATGATACTATTAAAAATCATACAATGGCGAACGATGGCCATCCAATACACAATGCTTCGTGCACGAAACATAGCCCATAAACGTTGTGCATATCAATGATTGTCCTAAAAAAAAAATGCATGAAGTCATACATACATTGGCATGTATACCCACACATATCGACCACTGATCAGGGTCTAACTTCATCATATCAGATCAAACAAAGCAATACCAACACTGCCTAAGCTTAGGCCACTCGTAAATTACATCAATGCAACATACAAAATCACTGCTTGCCCGCAGTTCCCATTTGGGTTACAGTCTTCAAAAATTACATTGTCCCACTGATAACAAATAATGAAAACATCAACATATGACTCTGCCGGCCAATAATTCAATACTCATTCAGATATGCCATTACATTACAATACAGTCATCCCAGAAACGTATTTAACAGGCAAAACTCTGGGTTACAATACATCTCGCTGAACTTGTACTATTCAAAACACTCTACTCAGGAAGTCGGCGCCGACATTTTCCTTGCCCTTGACATACCTAATCCTGAATCGATATGACTGTAAAAATAGACTCCATCGTAATAGCTTTGGGCTGTCAAATCTGGCAGAATTCAAATACTCTAATGACCTATGGTCAGTCTGGAGCACAAACTCCTTTCCATACAAATACAAAGTAAACTTCTTTACCGCCCAAACAAGGGAGGACAAGGTGGTCTAGAGGCAAGGTGCTCGCCTCTCATGCCAAGGGTCCCGGGTTCTGAACCCGGGCAGTGCAGGCATGTTGGAAAGTGGATTTTTCTCCTATTTTCGAGTCCCTGGTCCTATTGGGGGGTAGGATCGAGTAGTTCTTGGAAATTGGATTTTTCTCATATTTTCAAGTCCCTGGTCCTATTGGGGGGTAGGATCGAGTACCTAGTCTTCTCGGATAAGGACGAAAAAATTCGGAGGGCCCGTGTGCACGTTGCGCACGTTAAAGATACCTTGGCAGTTGGAAATCGTAAAGAGCAGGCCGAAAGGCCGCTGCCCGGGCAAAATTGAAATTAATAGATTTAAAAAAGCCCCCCCCCCCCCCGCCAGAACAAGAAATAATAAAACAAGTAAAGTGAGGTGTAAATGCCAAGGGCAGCGAACCTCCTAAAATAAAGACCTCAAATATTACCGCCCAAACGATGGCTAGGCATTCTCGCTCTGAGACTGAATATTTCGTCTCACGAGGCAATAGCTTACGACTGGCATATGCCACAGGATATAACTTTCCCTCATATTCCTGCATAAGAGCAGCACCCAACCCGCGGTCTGATGCATCAGTTGCTAAGACAAATTCTTTTGAAAAATCTGGCAAACATAACACGGGTTTGGAAACAATGGCATTCTTCAGAGAAGTGTACGCTTTCTCCTGCACTTCCTCCCACTGAACTACATTGGGCTGACCCTTTCTAAGCAAATCAGACAGTGGTGCTGCAATCGCTGCAAAGTTAGGTACAAATTCTTGGTAATATCCCACCAGTCCTAAAAATGCTTTCACTTCCTTCTTAGTGGTGGGTCTGGGTGCATCTCGCACCTTACACACATTTTCTTCTAACAGACCAATCATACCCTTTCCCACTGAGTGTCCAACAAAGTCCACTTCAGACGTTCCAATCAGGCACTTGGATGGTCTTGCAGTTAATCCAGCTTGGTCCATCCTCTGCAGCAATTCCTTGAGAGCCTTCACATGCTCGTCGAATGTCTCTGTGTGGATCAGCAGGTCGTCCACATACGCTGTCACATTGTTCAGTCCCTGGACCAATGGCTTCACGATCCTGTTCAGTGTAGCTCCTGAGTTCATCATCCCGAAGGGCATCCGGGTGAATTCATAGTGTTCGCCCATGGTGACGAACGCTGTCTTGGGAATGTCTTGTTCCCGGACTCGCACTTGCCAGTATCCCTTGCTCAAGTCGATCCGAGAGAATACTCTTCCTCTCGACAGACTCTGGAACACTTCCGATGGGGCTGCTGTCGGATGAGGGTCGAACACAGTGATCTTGTTCAGCCTCCTGTAGTCGATGCAGACTCGGTTGGATCCATCCTTTCTTCTTGACCACAACAACCGGTGAAGCATACGCTGATGAGCTCCTGCGTATGATGCCCAACCTTTCCATGGTGCTGAGCTCCTCCTTCAAGGAGTCGCGCATAGCATAGGGCACCGGGTATGGTCGTTGCCGAACAGGTACCTCTGATGTCAGGTCGATGCGATGTTCGCCTAACTGGCAGCATCCGGGGAGATTGGTGAAGATGCGTTGATACTCCTTCACCACGTCGCCGAGTTGTTGACGTTGTTCCGGCGTCAGCTGCGTTCCATATTGGACATCTTCGTAGCCTTCCTTCTGGTCCCAGCTCCCTAGGTCGGCAAGGTCCTCCGTCATTCCACCGTTGTCGCCTTCCAGGTCGCAGTCCTCGATGACTGTCATGCCAGCTGACTCTACAGGTTGACTCTCGTCCATCACGTCGTCCTCTGCCAGCACAGTCCCAGCACCATCACCGTCGTCGTCCATCATAGCGTCGACATCTCCAGGTATGGTGTCGCTCCTGCCGTCGTTCATCTCACACATCTCGGTCACGACAGATGCCGGTCCCATTGCCGCCGCCGCTGCTTGCGTCGTCGCTGGTGTAGTCCTGGGGATATACCTCTTGAGAAGGTTAGCGTGCAATGTCTTCTCTTTCACACCCATCTTGACCCTGTAGTCGTTGACACCGACAACCGAGACTACCTTGTATGGTCCCTTCCACTGGACTAGGAGCTTGTTGGCGTTGTCGGCAGCAGTACTAAAACTTCGTCGCCAGGGCGGAACTTCCTCTCTCGCGCCTTCCGGTCGTAGTAGGTTTTCTGTCTACCTTGTGCCTTTGAGAGCTCTTCCGTCGCTAACTTCCACGTGTCCTCCAGCCGCTCGCGTAGTTCCATGACGTACTGGTAACTGGTCTTTGTCTCCGGCTCCTCTACGTCCTTGGTCCATAATTTTCGCAAGATGTGCATCGGTCCTCTCACCGTTCTTCCATACAGCAACTCGAATGGGGCGAACTTTGTCGATTCTTGGGGAACTTCACGATACGCGAAGAGCAGCGGGTTAATGTATCGGTGCCACTGCTTAGGTTGCTCCGCGCACAGTCGCCTCAAGGTCTTCTTAAGTGTGCCGTTAAATCGCTCCACCAGCCCGTTGCACATAGGGTGGTAGACTGTGGTGGTCGACTGTCGAATTCCCAGTAATCTGTTCGTTTCTTTCATGACGTCCGACATGAATTGAGTCCCTTGATCAGATAAGATCTCCTCGGGCACACCCAAACGGCTGTAAATATTTACTAAGGCTTCTGCTACTGTCTCCGCGTCAATCTTCTTCAAGGGGGTCGCTTCAGGGTAACGAGTGGCGTAGTCTACGTATACCAGGATATACCGATGTCCGCCTTCACTTGGGGGGTCAATAGGTCCTACCAGGTCCACGGCCACTCTCCTAAATGGGACGTCTACCACTGGCATACTCTGCAAATGCACCTTAGGAGTCGCTCCTTTGTTCACTGTTCTCTGGCAGATGTCGCATGAGCGGCAGTATCTCGCGACGTCACCTTCGATACCAGGCCAGTAAAAACTGCTCATCACCCGGTCCTTCGTCTTCTTCACGCCGAGATGTCCTCCGACGATAGAATCATGGGCTACGCTCAGTACATACTCCCTCAGTTTCTCGGGTAGTACCACTTGTCTTGTAATCGTAGCCTGTCTTATGTCCCTATAAATCCGTTACAGTACACCTCCGTGTCTCTCGAAGTGTACGGACTTGTTGCCTCTGTTGGTCGGAATTTTCTTCTGCCCCAACTTCTTGAGGTCTTCGTCTTCTTCCTGGAGTCGGGTGGGTTCCTTCCTATCCACTCCCGCGTGCCGTTCTGCCCTCGGCACCCTCAGCGACGTAGACTGGTCCTTCCTCTTCTCCTGGGCCCTCGTGGTCACCGCTCCTATCATCACCTCGGTATCAGGGTCGTACGGGTCCTTCGCTCCGCCCACGTTCCCGACTACTAGGTCGCAGATGGTCTCCGGGAGACACAGTGCCGTCACTCTGCCCGTCAGGTAAGGCGTTCTCACGTCGATAATGGCTTCCTCCGCCGCTAACAAGGAGTTATCGATCCTCGCGATAAGTTTCTTCCCACCGGCGAGCTGTCCGTCGTCCACCAGTGATCGCCGCACCACCACACCTTCACAGCCGGTATCTCTTAGGACGTCTACTGCTCGATTTCCAATCAAGCCCTTCATCACTGGTAACTTCAGCTTCTCCACGGTCCTTCCGTCACTGCATCCTCCGCACGTAACAGGCACCGCTAACTGGAGCTTCCCGTCCTTCATTACCGCTTGAACGTTGATGCTGGTGTCAGCCGTCGTCGCATCCTGTCTCGACGACTCGTCCGCCGCTATCACTACGGCCGCCGCCGCCTTGTTCGGCTTGCCTCGCCCCGTATCCTTCTGGGCTGGACACATTCTCCGAACGTGGCCTGGCTTTCCACAAAGGTGACATTTCAACTCACCTTTGTCGTTTATCTTGGCACGACACTCCGTCGCCTTATGTCCCGGCCTCTGGCACCTATGGCAGACCTGTGTGCTTCTGTCTCCGTTGGGCCTCTGTCGCACTGGCCGGCTCTGCAGTCTGGCGCTCCCGCTGAGTGTCCGGTTTCTCGCTACCAGGAACGCCTCCGCTGAGTCTGCGACGTCCTGTAGCGTCTTTGGCTTCCTCTCCCTCACATGGTTCGCAAGGTCTGGTGGGCAAACATCCATAAACTGCTCTCTAACGAACAGGTCCCTCACTCCTTCGTAGGTCTTCTCCGTCTTTGATAGCTTTATCCACCTCTCTAGGTAAGTCTTGATCCTAGTAAGAAACATCCCGACATCTTCTCCATCTTCAGGCTTACCTTGTCTGAACATGAGTCTGTAACCGTCCTCTGACAGGTTATACCTCTTCTGCAAAGCTTCCTTGACTTTGTCGTAGTCCTTGGCCTCATCGATCGGCAATCGACAGAAGCACTCCAGAGCTCTCCCAGTCAGCAGGGCAGACAGTGATGTCGTCCAGGTGGATCTGTGCCAGTCTGCTGTCTCGGCAAACCTCTCAAAACGAAGTATCCAGCTATCAAGGTCGTCCTTCCCATCCTGAAATGCAGATAGCTTGGGTCTCTTGGAACTGGCGTGGTCGCTGGTCCCCTGCGTCGACTCGCCTCCACGCTGATGGCGGATCCTCTCCATCTCCAGCTCGTGGTTCATCTTTTCTCTTTCCAGCTGTCGTTGAGCCTCCTTGTCCTGAGCCTGTCGTTGAGCCTCCTTCTCCTGAGCCTGTCATTCAGCCTCCTTCTCCTGGGCCTGTCTTTCCATCTTCGGTTGCTCCATGCGCTCTTGCCTCTCTCTTTCCTCCCTTAGGCCTTCACGGATGTAGTCCTGTCTCTCCTTCCCAGTGAGCTCCAAGGCGTCTGCTTCCTGGCCAAGCCTTCCAATAGCCTTGCAGCGACAAGGGTGGAAAGGGTGGCTGTAAGATGTTCAGATTCCCTATCGTCCGTGTTAAGGAGGGAAAGGAAGTGAAAGAATTAACGGAACGTCGACGTCGTCTGTGGTTGAAGGCAGTGAACAGAAAGGGAATTGACTCCAAAACTCTGAAGCCGCACCATTTTGTTTGTGCCGAGCACTTCGTCTCAGGTAATCATCATTTTACATCTTAATTGAATAATGTGATAAAACTAAGCCTGTTATTTTCGTCGCAGGAGAGCTAGATCTAGATCTCCATAGGCTACATGTATTGCACGATATTGCAGGCCAGATAGATCTAGCCTAGGGCTCTAGAGCAATATATTATATCCGATTGAAGGTAGGTGTCTGACAGAATTAACGGTTAGGACCAGGCAGTTCGGTAGTAGGTTTTGGAACTGGGTTAGTTGTGAATTTCTTTCAAGTTGAATCATTAAGAACATCCTACTAGTGTGTTTTCTGGATGTAGGACCTAAGCAGATTCAGTAAATTCCTTCTGAACTGCACTGATCAAGATCCTAGATCTAGTAGGCCTGATTTCATCCATTTTAAACAAGTTCAACATGTTGTCCTTTCAGATTACTGTTGCTTAATGATACAGTGTAATTTAATTTGATAAAATTTTATGTTAAAATGACAAGACAAAACTGAGCTGCCACATATAGGTTGGGGGATTTCCCCCATTATTGTAGGTGTAAAAACTCGTGGTGCACACTAGATGGGCCACAATGTCTGGAAATGTGACCGCCGGAAAGTCTTTCTGGGTCCAGCTGGTGTCAGGGATGCTATAAGGATCGAGTCCTTTTACTTTTGCAATTTTTTCTTCGTACCTGGCCCGACTGACTGGGTCCAAATGGCTTACTTTAGCGTCTTCTACACTGCATTCCTCCATTGTTGTGGACAGGTCTAGCCAAACAACATGGCGGACCCGGAAGTAAAGTGAAATATGCACATTCTACCTATAGGCGGTGAGTCGAAGAAAGGCCAGATGTAAGACAACAGTTGGCAAAAAAAAACAAAAACAGGTTGTATTTGACAAGCTCTAAACACACAACCAATTAAAAAACACATAGGTTTTCGACCTCTGGAACGTATATTTATATCTTTATATGGCACATATATACACAGTGAAAGAAAGGAAAAGGGATGGATTTTTAAATATTATGGATATGATTTGGCATGGCAAATATTCATAAACGATTTTGTTTCTACTGTTGTCTTTCATTCATCCTCCCTATCTGCGCATTGCTTTCCTTTTGTCTTCGACTCACTCTATCATGTGCCACATCCTATTGCCATGTTGTTATGCTTCACCTCTCTGATTTTTCTCAGACCAGCTTTCAGTCATATTCCGTTTTTCATGAGAGAGACTAAGGTCTGCAGCTTGATTTGATAACTTTTATACTCGTTGACAAACCTTTTTCCAGATCTATACAAAACAATTTTTTTTTTTTTTTTAGAATTTTATCAATGTGTTAAAATTAAATGAATGTATTTAGTTCTATGTTAAAATTAACAACTCTGAATATGAATCATAAAGAAAGAAATTGTACCCAAATAGACCATGCACGGCGCAAAGTGGTCGTCATCGTGCAGGCGCGCAGTAACTAAAACCCAAACTCAAACTCAGATATTAATGTTGCTGTCTCTTTACCTTTTTCGCATAGATGTCATTCTCAATTACTTAGTCACTTTTCTGTTCTTTAAATACACGATCGATCGAAGTTGGGGAAAGCAGAGTGATGAAACTTTCTGTACACGCTAATTTAAAAAAAATCATTTAGACGTTTAATATTTGATTTCCATTTTTATTTCTCATAACAACTGTCCCCTTCAATGAACAGGAATAAATAAAGGTAGTAATCTGAAGCAAATTAGCAATGATCAGTTTCTCGGGTTATGGTTTGCCATATTGTAATTTATTAAAGGCCACCGAGCCCTCCATGTGCGGCGTCACTGCGCCCCCGTGCCGTCCACAGCCAAGTATATTAAGTAGGCCTAGCATGTCTCTGGTTGCATCGCATTTTTGCTCACAGACGAGTATAGGACCGCTTACGTAGATGTTGCTCCAACAGACGCTGTGCCAGTTTGTTTGTTGTTGTTGTTTTGTTTTGATTGAATAATTTTGTTGTTGTGTTTCCAGCTTGACGAAATATAACGTCTACTGTTATGTGACTCCACAAGTTGTTTTTTTTTGTGTTGTTGTTGTTGTTGTTGTTTTATATATAGCCCTTTCAAAATTGTCGTCCTTTGATTATTCAATATCTAACTTTGTCTGCCGCCATGATATTTACCCGCTTTTCCTCTTTAAAAAAAAATAAAGTTGTACCTTTATATAGAATACAATAATTAAATTTGTAACTTCATCTGTTTTGCTTTATTAATGAATTTATTTATTTATTTACTTATTTACTTATCTATCCCTATCACCCCCCCATATCACCAATGAAAATTTATAATTCATTATTAAATAAATATTATATAATATATATTCAAATAATATTATAATACTTTAGAATACAAGTTCTGAGTTGTGAACTGTTGTGAGTTGTGAACTGCGCCTAACAGGCTGCATTACAATTTGCTCTGAGATAGAGAGAGTGAGAGAAAGAGAGTGAGAGGAAGAAAGAGAGAGTAAGAGAGATGCAAATCGAGAGAACAAGACTTTCTGTAAAGCGCCTAGAGCAAGCTCGTTTGGATTAGGCGCTATATAAATGACCTTCATTATCATTATTTATTTATTCACTCATTCATTTATTTCATATAGTCATCAATATTAATCTCAGTAATCCATTTATTTATTAATTCAATTAATTAATTCGACAACATCTTGTTAACATATCTAAACCATTTTTAGATTTCCTCATGAGGTGCGTAGCCAAACTTAATATAAAGACAAACTAGGATTTGCGTTCATGATCCATCGTCCAGTGCCTTGTCGGTTATCTCAATATGCCTTGTAACTTTCTGACGAAAAACGAAATAAAACCCCAAATTTCAGGCGCACAAGTTCTGTTACGCCAAGCGGAACGAACCATTTTAAAATGGAAAGATAGCGGAAATTCGCACAACTTCTGTCCAAAGATGAAGTCGTTGTATTCTTAGGTTGGACTATTTATATGAATGGAAAACCAATTTAACACGGTCGTTTGAATGTGATTATCAACGGTTTTTGGGTATTTTGATTGCAAGGACAAAGTAAAGTGGCATAAAGAACAGTTAGATTATGTAGGCCTACTAAGACCCCGCGCGCACTATGTTAAAATTAACCACCCGTTCAATGCAAGCAGAGAGTATAGATTTATATTTATATTTAATCTATACTCTCTGATGCAAGAAATCTTTCGCATGGCGTGCAGCACTGTAAATTCTTTGTCAATCAAGCAAAAATCTGCGTTTGCACGCCGTGCAGCAGACGTACCGGGATAGTGCGCGCGGCCCCTAAGAGATGCAAAAAAAAAAAAAATCAAAGCTCTCAGAATTACTGCGATGTGTTTTGCTACGTCGATCTTCGGATGAAGAGAATCCCCGTCAACCAAAGTTAACATAAAATCGGTAAATCCCGAACACGTGGGTCTAAGCAATCTCTGGTCTAAGTAGATCATGTCCAAGACGTTGAACCGAATGACCTTCTGCAAGTACCGGAAGTGCCAAGTACAGTAGGAAAGCAAAGTACTACACTCCTCTGTGGCTACACTAGGCTCAGCTGAATACAGTCGTCAGCGAATGCGACAGGGTCTTACGCTTGGCAAGCCGTTTCACGTACATTGGAAAATGAGGGACCGTGATTGACAAAATACGAGCGACCTAGGTCTGCACTCCGTGACACAGTTTGAAGTTTATGTTGTAAACTTGAAAGTTTGTCAGCGATTACAGTGTACAGGGATCAGGAGGCTATCCACAAAGTACGCACGCCTGAGTCTGGCGATTTTTCACACCTTTCACTTGCATGCACATTTTTCATATGCCTGCTTCATTTGCCCCATTCCCACGCGATTCGGGCATGCAGATGTTACAAAGGTGCATTATACATGATAAAACCATACTCCAATAATCTAGATCTGGTTTGCGTTTTTCCAGTATTCAAAAATCATTAATTACGAAGTTTAAAAACCTACATCAGCTCCCATGCGAGCTCCCCATCCAGCCGTATGTACTTTATGGATGAGCCCCTCTGTTGTGATGTAATGTGCTCAGAAGTTCAAATTCCCCGCCGTGCCTAACCTCCAAATACACCCCCCCCACCTCCTGTAAAGAAAACATTATTTTGAAGTCGAAAAAAAAAAGCGTAATATTCCATTCTGGACTTGGAGTGTCAGGAGTTGGAATAAGGTAGGATGATCAGTTCAAAATTTACATCTCGCGGGGACCCGGGGTGGGGACTTCGCAGAATCAAAATTTTAGACTGGTAGACGGAGAAGCCAAAACATAGAGGTTAAACTTAATTACTATCGACGAAAAATGTACTGTGTGCCTTCCATCATCTTCCCGACCAGCCAACCAAAAATACCAATATCCGAAAGGTATGTAGATAAATAGATAAATAAGTAAAAAAAATAATAAAGTTTAAATTTTCTCACGGACATTGTTTGACTACTCCTGGCAAGTTCCTGGCAAGATATTCGGAATAACAGACAGCATAATGCATTTTTGTCGTTCTCTGGAGCAGACTGGGTCTTCAGTACATCTTACAAAACGTATTCCCCCTCGAGTTCACTCCTTGCCGCCAGTGAGGGGGGTTTTGTAACACCACCAGGGGTGTGAAGCCAATGTGGCCGAGCCATCTCGCTGAGCATGAACAAATTCCGCTCTAGCAAAATAAGCTGAAGATGGAAGTATCTGGCCAGAGTAGGGCGCCTAACCTAGATACATGTACCACGCACCCTTTTCACCATTATGTCTAAGTCTACAGTCAATTATCGTCTTGGTGCTCGCCCTGTGAAGTCCCCCCTTCCCTCCCCCCCAGGCAGCGGCAGTGCCGGCCCCATCTCCCCAGCCTCGAAGGGGCCCACCCAAGCTATTGGAGGTCCCTCTCGACTGCCCCGGGTACCCGGAGAGGAATGCTACTGGTCAAACCATCAAGGAACAGAAAAACCATCAGACACCAAAGGAGCGACCTTTAAAGATAATGCAGTGGAATGCTGAAGGAGTCAACAGTAAGAAAGATGGATATAGCAAGAAGTTAGAGCTAGAAAGCACTTTCTGAAGAGAAAGTAAGTATCTGCTGCATCCAAGAAACCCACCTCAGGAAAGACGTTGCTTTCAATGTAAGAAGATAACTGTGCTTTAGAAACGACTGGACAGACCGAAGGAAAGGAGGAATTTTAACCTTGGTGAGAAACAACATCAGAGCAAGCCAAATTCAAGTGCTAATGGAAGGAGCAGAATATCATCTACTGCACATCAGGACAGATCAGACGGAATTCCGCATCCTCAATGATTATTGTCCAAACGACCGACCCATGTCCTTGGATACAATTCCCTTTAGAGATAGGCTAACAGCATGTGGAGACTTCAACAGCAACTCCCAAGCTGGGGCTATGACCACATGGACAAGACAAAGACAGGTGAGGAGGTTGAAACATGGCAAGATGAGTTAGGACTGCTTCTCATAGATCAGCCCGCAGACCCACCCACATTTTACTCAAGATGCTGGCATGCCACCTCAACACCGGATGTAGCCTTTCATACACCAGACCTGGACTGTAAGATCAAAAGGACTGTGGGGAAACAACTTGGAGGAAGTGACCATCGCCCTGTTTTCATCATGATGGAAAACGAGCTAATAAAGGCCCTAACCAAGAAAACGGCAGCGAATGTTTTGCAGATGTGTTTGCTAAGGACTGTAACATAGAGGTAAATACAAGCAAGTTAAAGGAAGCAAGAAGTGACAAGGCCCCGGAGAGAAACGGAGGAGACCAGCCAGAAGTCATGAACACAAAGATCACACGGCCAGAACTAGACTTTGCCATTAGTAAACTAAAACCGCGGAAGTCACCAAGTGCAGGTGAAATAACAAATGAGATTATCAAGAAACTCGGATCCGGAGCTCTGAGTAAATTACTAGAGATCTTCAACATCAGCTGGAAAACTGGAGAAGTACCACAGATCTGGCGAGAAGCAATCATGGTCCCAATAACCAAAAATGGAAAAGATAACGGTACAGCAAGAAACTATCGACCAATAAGCTTGACAAGCTGCCTCTGCAAGACCATGGAGCGGATCGTCAACCATAGAATGAAGTGGTACATGGAGAGCAACCACCTCCTGGCTGATCAGCAAGGAGGGGTCCGTCAGTGTTACTCCACAGAGGATCAAGCAATCTACCTGTCACAGGACATTGAAGATACCTTCCAGACAGGAAACAAGTATAAGCAGTGTGAATCGACCTTCGAAAGGCCTTTGACAAAGTCTAGAGAGATGGACTTCTCTCTTCTGGTTGAAGAACATGCCACAGTTGCCACAAGAAGACCACAAAGAGCCGTTGACATCCTTTCATAAAGGACGGATAAATGGTGTGTTACAGTCAACGATGAGAAGTCACCCACTACTCTTTTCACTCTATCTCCAAAGCAGACTGCTGGAGCCATCAAGCTCAATGGGACATCACTCAAAGAAGACAAATTACCAACCTATCTAGGAGTCACATTCGACACCAGGCTATCATGGAGGAATCACATCGAGACAGCAGAGACAAAAACTAGAAGAAAGCTAGCCATATTGAGGAAACTGCGCGACACATCTTGGGGAGCAACAGAAAGAATTTTCAAGAATGTATATCAGGAAGGGATTCGCCCTCACCTCGAATATGGATCAACAGCTTGGTGCTGAGCGTCCGACTCAGCCCTTCAGAATCAGATGTTGGACATCATCACAGGAGCAATGCAGTCAACACGTATTGTGGAGATGGAGAAGATCACCCAGATACCAACACTTGCAGAACGTCGCGGCTATCCAGGCAGAGAAATACAACAGCATTGAGGATCACGCAATGAAAAAGAAGCTAGGAGACCTGGCAAGGGGAAGGCTGAAACGTACGAGTTCTATTCACAAGGCAAAGCGAATAAGAAGACAGCTATCACACCTTCCCCAGATTGCCCACCCATTGACCATTGTATCTGAACAGACCCCTTAGATGGAGGAGCCAGAGACCCAAGTTCAAATACACACAGATGTTGATGGTGTCTTCAACAAGGGAGAACAAAGAGAAGTGAAAAGAAGAACCGCCGTACTCAGCCTTCTTGATGACAAGTATCCGGGTGAATCATGGGTTCGAGTCTACACAGATGGCTTTGCTGAGAATGCTGTAACAAACGGAGGCGCTGGAGTGTATATAGAGTATCCAGATTCAACAAGAACAGCAATGAGCGTGCCAACCTGCACCCTCTGCAATAATTACGGATCAGAAGCAAAAGCCCTCATGACAGCTGCCGCAGAGCTTCAATTAGAGGACAGCAACATAGTCTTCCTCACAGATGCAAGATCAGTCCTTGAGGCCCTTCAAGCTGGCAAGCTTAACAGCCTGAAGAAATGTCTTACGCACCTTGGAAAATCGAAGCCGAATAGTCTTACAGTGGATACCATCACACTGTGGAGTGCCAGGCAATGAGAAGGCAGACCAACTGGCTAAGGAGGGTTCCAGCTTGGAGCAGCCACAGTGCCTTTTAAACTATTATGAGCAGAAAAAAAATCATCAAAAACAACAGACGGCAGCAAATAAACCAACAGGATAAATATTATCTCCTGAACAGAGAGGATCAAGTGATATTGTTCAGACTAAGAACTGGTTACAACAGGCTCCACCACAATAGGAACATCTGCCATATGTGAGTGCAGCCAGTCTCCTCAAAACACAGAGCATAGTTATACTGCAGAACTGCACACTCTTCTCAGCACTACGAGAAACATATTGGCCCAAACCCACCGACCTGAATGTCAAACTCTATGGTGCTCTGCCAGAACTGCAGAAAACTAGATTTTCTTAAAAGAACAAATCTGCAGGTTTAGATTCGGTGAAGGAAAGAAGAAGAAGAAGACAAAACATATTCCACGTTTAGTTCGAGGTGAACTGAGTTGTTATAGCCATGGTCCCTGTGCCATGTTCGCCATCTCGGTACCAGATGCTGGTAATTTGAGTTTTAAAGCCTGCTGTAGACATACCGCCTAGAAATTGCGGTACGACTGATGACAGATTCATTTATTCATTCACTTATTTATTTATTTACTTATTTACTGAAATTCATTTATTTATTTGTTTGTTTGTTTATTTATTCATTTATTTATTTATTTATTTATAATAAAACTATACGTCAGCTTACATATTTTTATCAAACGTGTTTTCAGGGCGTCTACGACTACGAGCACAAGCCGGATCTGCCTACACCCAGCAGCAAGGCAACATCAAGGAGGCGTCTCCAAGATGCAGTCGATGGAACTATCTGGCAATTTACTTGTTCCCCTCTCTCGGGAAAATCACACACACCGGCAAACATTTGAAGTAAACATTACGGTGGCAGATGTGTACTTCACCATGACCGTGGTCTTTGTATTAATAGCCCTATGGGGGAACCTAGCAATAATTGTTTCTATCTTGTCAGACCCGCCTCTGCTCAATACCAAACACAACCTCTTCATCGTCTCGATGTCATGTGCAGACTTTATAGTCGGCGCGGTTGTCATGCCAACAGCATATTATGGTGATGTGCTCTTTAACTGGTTTGAGCCTCTTGAGATCTGCAGCTTTTGGCAATATCTAGATTTTGTCTGTTCTGCAGCGTCTATATTCCATCTTTGCATAATCACATACGACATCCATCTGCGAATCAAGTACGTAAGAATATATCGGGAGTGGATGAGTTCACAAAGAGCCCTTAGTTTTGTCGTCATCGCGTGGCTCTCTGCTTTTATCTTCTCGGCCCTGGGCATGGTCCTCAGGAAGGACTTACGACATCGCAACACATCATATTTGCAGTTCTGCACTGCTAATATTCCGTTTTCACTTCAGCTTGTTCATATTTTCTTCACCTTTGTTATACCTGTAATTGTCATGATCAGCCTGTGTGTTCGGCTTGTGCTGTTTTCCTCAAGGCACGCACTCGTGGTTCGTTATCGGCTGAGTGTTACAGCTCCGCATGCACACGAACCTGCGCTTTCGAGAACCTACTCAATCTGGGATGCACCCTCCTCCGACTTCAAATGTTTATACATGATAGGGTTGCTAGGCGGCACCTTCCTTGTGTTTTGGACCCCAACCAACGTCGTTATCCTGCTGAGTGCCTATGACAACAACCTTGTTAGCCCGCTGGCATTCAGCGTTACGACGTCTCTTGCCTATTTTAGCCCAAGTGCCGATGCACTTATTGTGATAATCTTCAACCCCGAGTTCAGAGATGCCTTCATGTACCTCCTGAGGTGCCAGGCATCGTGTTGCCCTAAGCGCTACAAATCTGCCCATGCGAACAGACGATGGAGTTTTCCGCTGGAACGCTATATCAGGGTCATCAGAACAGAAGATTATACCAGAGACGGGATCGACGAGAATTATGAAAACAGTGAAAATTATGAAAACGTTACTACTTCTACTACTGCAGTCTAGAAACATGATTATGAAAACGATGAATGAAGCAATTATGTTTACAGCTTAAATTCAAGAACTCAAACTAATCATGAAGGAAAAACAAAGATTCGAAAAAACAAAAAAAAAATGCTCCACTTGTACAGTGTCTCAAAAAAGAAAAATATGTACTATCACAACTTTACGTTCTATTAAAAAAAAAAAAAAAAGAATAATGTCTTGCATTTTCAAGTTATTTTATATCAATTTTAGCGGTAAAACTGTGTGCTGCGTTGTCTGAATATTAAAATTTAAACCAGATTTTAAAATGAAGAAGCTGTTGAGAAAAGAATGGGAAGTGATGAATCAACGGCACAACGTAAGCTCAAGAAAGAAATAATTCTCCATCATTTCAAATGTCCAAACTACAAAGGAACTTTCTGGAGATCGAAAGGAAGGTACCTACAAAAATAATTTCACGCAAACCCAAGGTGTTTGAGCCGTGGTGGTAGGGCTTGAATGGGCTACGGCGAGTTTTTTTGTTGTCCTGTTTTCGTACCTCCATGCCTGTTTGTAATATAATAGATAAATTTTATGTCATTTAATTTGTTTGTGATGCTTTAATTCGAAGCTCTGCGAGTAAACTTGAGCAATTTTACACCAGCTGTTTATAGCCCAGAAGTTGCGGACATAAAATCCAAGACCCACTGGATAAACTGTTTCGTTGAGCGCTAGCTCCGTCGGGAATGGAATACAGTGCGAGTAGCTCAGTTTACAGCATAACTTCTGCATACGTATCTTGAACATTGGTCAGGGCCTGTGAACACGGAATCAACTTTGTCACTACTGACAGTGACATTAGTGACTGTATGACTGCGGAAGTATAGTCTCTACAGCCTTGCCGATTGTCCTGTTATCACCGTAGATATCTCTGCTTATCACTGTTATTTCAAACCATTTTGCATCAGTCGAATGTGATTCAACCAAGCATGCAGACAGAAGGACACTAGATCTATGTGATTCACTATTCTAGATCTTGAGATGTAGGCCTACATCCTACATTGTTGAAATGGTGGATTTCTTCACATGAAAACGAGAGATTTCGCAACACGAAACGAAATCATCCAGGGAGATTTAGAATCGGTTTTCCACATAACAAAAATTAATAAATTTAGGTTCATAAATACGTGGAAGCGGTCACGCCTTAAACATCTGAATAGCGTTAGGGATAGATTTTGAAATTTGGCTTTGTTTGACCTGTCTGGGTGTCAATGACAATAGGCCTAGATCTAGGTAAATCTCTGATCTCTGTCTTCGAGCATTGGATTGTATACCTACTGCTAGATCTAGATCTAGATATCTACTCAGTACTAGATCTAGATACAAAGATTTTATACAGACTGTGCACAACCACCAGATCTACATAGGCCTATATATTTGACATAACTGTTAGCCTTTTTCAACAAGACTGCAAATATGTCAGCAGGTGAGTCACAGAAATTGTGATGTAGGTCTACAGTGTTGTTCATAACCAGTTGGATCATACGAAAACAAATTAGGGGGTCAGCTCTATGTTCCCGCAGGTCTATGTTCCTCAATTCGACTCTGTTCCCTCAGGCTAACAACATACACCAACAGTGAACTCGTAATCGGTGAACCCGTAATTGAGCTACAGGGTAGTCACCCAGCAACAAATACGTTGTGCCAATGCCCAGTTTGGCAAAAAAAATAAGTTTGTTTATTGCTTGTTTGTTGTTGGTTTTTCACATTTGGCGTTTTTGTTTTGTCGATTGTTGTTTGTTTCTATTTTCGTTTGCTTATTTTTGCTTGTTTGTGTATTATATCCTTTTGAAAACAAATAAGTTTGTGCTACGGTACTGATAATTGGAGAAAACAATATCATGAGCTTTCTCTAATTCAGTGTTTTATTTCTTTTCTAGTTTTCTTATTAATTAAATGAAGAATACGAGTTTAATTAAAAATTTCCGATATATCTTGTTGGTTGGGTTGGCTTATTGCTTTTATATAGATCAATATATATATAACAAGTTTGGTATTTTGAGTTCTCGTTTTACGTCCCACTTCAGCTTGATTACAGCTATATTGGAGGCGAGGTTGGCTCCCCTGTAGAAACACCAATAGACCTGGGGGAACATAGACCTGAGGGAACATAGACCTGAGGGAATATAGACCTGAGGGAACATAGGCCTGAAGGAACATAGACCTGCTCCCCAAATTAGTAATGATGTAATCTGCTTTATAAATAAAGAAAAACTGCAAAATAAAAAGAGAAGCCAAAGGCGATAGAGTAGCAAGAGCATTATTTTGTTGTTTGCCATCCATGGGATTTCCTCCTTTTCAGTATAGTTCTCTTAACCCCCACGCTGCACGAGGCATCAAAATACAGTAGCAGCGACTTCCCAGACGTTCACTGTGCACAGGTGTGCAGATATGCCAAAGCCAAACTGACAGCGCATCGCAGAAGCCATATTATTTTCATGTATCACTATGAGGTCACTGTCCTCTTTGAGTCTAATTTGGGACTTAACTGCTGCCTTACTGCTCACTGCATCTCTTCCGAATCAAAGGCATTGTGACAAGGACATCGCTCTCTATGCTGCAAGACTCTCATTAACTAATATTTCGAAAATTTTACAGGAGATCCAAAAAACTGATTTTCTTTGGCTTATTCAGTTATTGCCGCCAGCAAATTCTGAAGACAATGGACGTGATTAAATTGCAATATCGTTTTTATAGGAATTGAGCCATGAGCTTTTGACACAAGGTGCACCACTGATTTACAGACCCAAAGAACGAAAAAAAATGATTTTGGTCAAAAATGTTAGTTACGCAAGTCTTGCAGCATAGCGACGACATGTTATCCAGTCTGTATCTAAGAACCAATCAGAAACAAGCTCTGAAATGATCTTTGCCCCAATTGCCCACATTGGTTTATTAGTATCTATCAATCAGGATGAAACCATTTGTTTAGGGCTTGGGAGGGCGTGGCTAGTTATCATGCTTTGTTCTCACGGAAACTATAGCTGTCAGTTTGGTATCATAAGTCAGATCATTGGTTAGAGACTGACAGACAAAGGTTTTGCTGGTTAATTCATTATCAAGCGTGATAAGGCATAGCAGCGAATGTTTTCATAACAATCAAATACAAACCGAACCACGTGGACAGCGGTAGTGTGGTCATCGTACATCAGCTAGGGTCAGTACAACCCAGAAAAGATTCCCCGTGAGTAAGGTCACTGACTGGTCAGCAGGCTTTATGGGTAGCGTGCGGCTTTGGGGTTTATTTAATTCTTAATCATGGATGCTTGCATAGTGATCCCTTGTAGTTGTGATACCTATGGAGGATTCCACAGCGACATTTAGTTAAGCATCATTTTCATTAAATTAATGGTATTCCATTCAGTGCAAATTTGTGTGCATTTATTATACAGGCTAGTCGTATGGCTTGTCTTGAAGATTCTTTAATTTTGGGAAAAAGTGTGCCAAAAAATATTACCTTTATAAATACAAGTGCTTGTTGACAGTTTAAACGAAAAAAAAAGGGTTCTCAAAGGACTGATTGCACTGTATAGAAACATGGCATCTGATTGAATTCAACAGCTTTGACAATTTATGCTTAGTTCTAAATTACAAAGATAATTTAATTTTAATTTATAAATTACCATTGCACTGTTGTAAGCCATGTATTTACCCCCATGCATTGAAATGCACTTCAAAAATGTATTGTTGATATATTTAGACTCACATGTCCCAGAATTTATTCTCATCCTCTAGATAATGGCAATCCACCACCACCTCCTCCATCCTATGATGAAGTTGTAAAAGGGTCTACTGAACCATCAGCCCTGAATGCAGAGAGTTACTCACCTTATCCCCCAGCAGGTGGTGCTTATGGCTCAAGTCCACCTTATCCCCCAGCAGGTGGTGCTTATGGCTCAAATCCACCTTATCCACCAGCTAATCCAGGCTATGGTGCGCAGGGTCCTCTGCACGCATACGGTGGTCCAGGGAATGGACCAGCCCAGCCGCCTTACAACACTCCATACTCTCAGCCGATGGCCCCGCACCACAATCAGGGCTTGGCAACATATGTAAGTGGAATGTAAAGTAGAATATTCCTAAAACTCTCGGTACACTGGCATTCATAATGATACAGTGGAACTCGGATACAACGGCATTCACGGGACCACTGCAAAACTGCCATTATAGGCAAGGTCAAAGGGAAAGCACTCATATAAATACACAAGGCTAGTCCCGAAAGCAAAGAAATTTCAATGTCCTTGCAGATCTGAGCCTTATTTTTTTACACCGTTGTCCACCTCTTCAATTAATTTTGTTTTCATTTAAAGAGAAAAACATTTTCAGTTTCTCTTCTTTGCTGCCATCAGTATATACATCACAGTGCAGTTTCTCTTTCTCAAAAAGTGAATGTTGATGCGTCCGCTCAAAAGGTAACGTAGCAAGTGACTACTGTTGTCGTCTGGCATAGATCTACACACAAGGCGCGCGCAGAATGACCACTCCCTTACTTTTAGGTTTACACACGTGTGCCAACTCGTGGGTCCTGTCACCCCGCGCATTCCCACTCTGCCCATCTCCCGATAGATCTCTCAGCAGTGTAATATTTTGCTCCATGTATTCGGTATATTCTGTGCCATCGGAACAAAAAATGCCGTTGTATCAGAGGTGTGCTTTATGTGCCGCCGTTGTAAACAGGTTTTTTTTATTTGTGAGAAGAGTGTTTGAAATGGGGATTTTAATTTATGCCGTTGTAACCAAGGTCCCGTTCGATCCGAGGCCGTTGCAGTTGAGGTCTACTGTACTGGTAGACAAAGTTGAAATGTTGATTAGCATCTGTCCACCTTCTTACACTCCTGCTTACCTCCCTCCACTGACCCACCATCCTTCATCCATTCACCCAGCTATCCATCCAATTGTCTATTTTTCCATCCACCTATCCATCCATATATTCATTCATACATTCATTCATCTACCAGGCAAGGCTTTGAGGAAAGAAGAAAACTGGATCCAATTCTATGCTTCATTCATGTTCAAGTTTAGAGATTCCTTCCAAAGGCTGCAAAAGTATTGGCATTAAGACTGCTTGCAGGAAATGTTTTATGATGAAAACATGAAAGAAATCCGTCACACGGCTGTTCTTCGGTGTGCTTTTAGTTTCTTGCCGGGCGGCCAGGTCAAAAGCGGTCAAAAGGTCAGTCACGCCCCGGTGCACCCAGGCCCGCCGATGCTGCCGGCTTGTCACTAATTAGCACTTTTTTAAACAGTCACAGCCAAGACAGAACATAGTGCATGCTTCTAATAAAGTGAACATCATAAAGTCCAATTCGTGAACTTTTCTCTTGTATAATTTTTTAATATTTGACATTGATCTCTAAAGAATAAAAGAAAAGAAAAGAGTGGCGTAAAATCCACTATTTTTACTAAACGTGCGGATCATTAAATTGTAATTTTCAGCCGTATAAAGCCCGGGATTGTAATGAAATTGATATCTTTGTAAAGGTGATTTATTATCTTTTCTGGTTCTATAAATCTGGACTGACGCACAATTCTTGTTCAGTTACAATTCATTTTCAAAAATCCACGTGGTCAAATTCAGACTTACCCACTGACTCACAAGACACAGACAGAAATATAAATGAGGTGTCTGTTACTTATGCAAACGTCCAAGAATTGTGTACGATATCCCAAGCAGTATAGACATGAATAAAACTAACACAAGCACTCCATCAGGGAATGAATAATCTATATCTAATGAATCACAGTGCATGCCTGAACAAAATTACACCACTGACAACATGAAATAAATGCGTACGATAAGTCTAACATAATAACAGAAAATCAATAATCTTAAGGCCACACCTCTGATTAGTGACATTCCTTACTAATTTCTATTATTAACACAAATTAGAAGGAAAAAAAGTTGTTCAAGTTGCGTTACGGCAGTACAACATAATACTGGAAGCGTGCTTGGAGACAAATGACTGAAACCAAAGAGTTCTGTGTTTTCTGTGCACTCTGCTGTTTTGCTTGAACTAGTGACCGTAAATCTTGAGATGTTTGTAAAAGACTGGATTGCATGAATGTGTTTGTAACTGTGTGGCTTTTCTGTGTACTGTAACTATTAGGTAATAAGACGGCTGCTCTCCGGTTTTGACTTTTACAAAGTTGTTTTCACTCAGGGCGAATTGTTCTTGTGCGGACTTTTCACGCTTCGAGTTGAAGATTGGAGGTGTTCCGCAATCAGCTAATTGTGGTTTCTGTTTAATTGACGTGGACTGAGCAGTTGGTGGTAGTGTCAAAACTAATTTCTGCTACTGTTGGCTGTGTATTGTCTTTGGATGTGTCTAAGGTGGATTGTTGGTTCAGTAATGGGAAATATTGTTAGTCTTGATTTATATGGGTGGATTGAGCAGTGACTGGCAGAGTGAAGCTAATTTCGGCTGATGTTGACTGTATTGTCTGTAAACGGTCTAACTGTATTGTGTACACTTGGATTGGGCGGGTGCTCTTGTAATGTCTGAGTGGAATGTTTCAGTGTGTCGCGCGGTGTGTGTGTTTTGTGTGTACTCTGGACTGACCTGCATGGTGGATCACTTAACCGTTGCACAAATCAAATAACAATGGATGGCGTGGCCTTAATCACAAATTCTGTCCACATTTTTTTTTCGAGTCCCCCCCCCCCCCCCCCCCCCGATCTGTCTTGCTGCCTGCAGTGACTGTTCTCATCTTTTTTTTTTAAAAATTGTTCAGTCTTTTGTGACACTTAAAATACAGATACTTAGAATGAGTCTCCTCTCTGTTTGAAGTGACTTCAAACAAAGAGGAGACTCACTCTAAGTAAAAATAAAAACAGTAAAATGTCAGATTTAAAGTCTGCATATCAGAGCTATCGCCTGTTTCTACTTTTCTCTTGTTTTGTCAACATTCTTTCATCGCTTAATCTGCACAGTTCATTCAAAAACCATGTGTTTTTCCTTACAATGCTCCATACTACGATAACAATAACGTAAATCTATAGAGGGTATGAAGAAAATCTTCGCATAACTCAGCTACTATAGGTGTGCGCCATGGGAAACTTTCACACAGTAATTGTAAATGAATATTGCTTCATATGAATGTAATTTTATTAATTTTGTGGGCTTCATTACCGAGATCTGGGTTAATTAATGTGAACAATGCCTTAACTTTTAAAGAAAATACACAGGTTTGTAAAACGTGTTGTTTGTAAAACGTGTTTTCTGAAAGAACTAAAATGAATAGACCAGAATAATTTGTATCCTCAAACACACAAAAAGCAGAACAAACTCATAGTTGTCACAACACAAATTTGACTTTAACACAGATAGTGAAATAATGGGGTGAAAGAATGTGATATCTAAGCTAGACCACCCGGATAGTGCGGGACGCTGATGCGAGCACATGACGCCTAGGGGAATTCCCTGCACCTGTCAGGCTACCGAGATTTATTACCCCTGGCCACGGCAAACTAAACGCACGCTCTCAGGCCATTTCGAACAGCCGTGGTCAATACGAAAACCCAACAAACCACAATCTATGATTAAAAAAACAGTTTGACATGCTGTGCTGACACAGTATTACAGCTTAGACCATTAACTACAATTTAAGTACAGTGCACTCTCCCGATAACGACATGGCTCGGGACCAGAGGTGCATGTCGTTATCGGGAACATGTCGTTATTCGGAGATTTTCAAGATGGCGGAAAAAGGGGTGTGGTTAGACCCTTAGAATGTAACGTACCAACCATAGTGGGTGATCAGTGATCGGACTTTCCAAACATGTAAAATACACGAAGTGTGTGTGTGTGTTGTGTGTGTTGTTTTGTTAATGTCTTTGTGTCCACATCAGCCAGAATTTGCAGCTTGGCATCTATTGTCAGTATCTTTCTTTTTTTAACAGCAGCTGTCGACATCTTGGGGTGCGTTATTGTTCTCGGGTGAATACAATCGATTCAGCGGTCAGCGATGTGATGACTGACTCATTTAATGCGCGTCACCCTTTTTGTTCTGACGACAATAGACACAGGTGTGTTTTCATTGGCCGATAACAAAGCGATCTCATTGGCCGATAACAAAGCGATCTCATTGGCTATGAGGTGCCTCTGGTAGGACATTTCATTGGTCGGAAAAGAAGTGTTTTTATTGGCTCAGAGAATGAAATGAAACTGACCGGAAACAATATTTTAGCTATTTTTATTTTTGTATCTAGCAAAGTCACAGCCGATTATTGCTAACTCAATGTCGTTATCCGGAGAGTGGTCTAAAAAGTATGTCGCTATTTAGAGAGTTTTATTACTAATAACATATAGTAAAAAAATCGGGACCGGGGGTCAATGTCGTTATCGGGAGAATGTCGTTATTCGGAGATGTCGTAATCGGGAGAGTGCACTGTAACTTCATTTTGTACTGTAGGCCTTTGCATTTCATTATCCATCTCATGTTATGGTGTATCAACAAGTTTTCCTTTATTTTTTTTGTATCTTTGTATTTGGTATACTTCTTTAATTCCATTTGGGAAATTTGCCTTAGTGTCACTGCAGCCCAATTACAACTGGAGCAGACACGTGGTCGCCACAGTGCAGCACGGGTCACTGTTTTTGGTTTTTTTGTGTGTGGGGGGGGGGGGGGGGGAGTGGTAGGGATAAATTTTATTTAATTTTGCCCTGGCAGCGGCCCGTTCGGCCTGCTCTTGTCTTATATGAGAGCTTTTTCAAAGAAATGGGGAGAGTGAGATTTCTTACGTGTACTGTCATGCATGTGGCAAAATTGTTTCTTCTCATATAATTTCAAAACTATTAAAGACATCAGTACGTCACTTTGTAAGAATATTGATCTCACCATTAGCAGTGATAAGGTAGGTACCCATGACTCAAGACCACCAAAATGATTGATTTACCAGAACATGATATGAACGAGGATATGGTTGAAGCTGCATTTATATAATTGTTGTGAATGTCTTTCTCCGATAAGATATTGTAGACTGGCTTTTTATTATTTTTCTTTAAATCGCTTGCTTTTATTATATGTTATGAGTACTATGATTTGAAGTCTCAGCCACCCCAAATTTTGTCTTTCTTTCAACTTTCACTCCAGTTACCCATCATTCCATTAGTCCATAGCACAATTCTTCAATCCGTTATTTCACCCACATATTTCAGGGATGCCAAAAACCTGGTTTTTCCGTCAGTCCCAATTTTTCCGTTTTCTTCGTTATCAGAAACTCTCGCAACAGGCACAGTGTGTTAGTGATTATTTAAAAAATTTGTAAAAAATGTTTGTTTTAGTGCAAACACAATGACACGTTCATTTTTCAGGTTTTTTGGCAAAAATGATTTGGCATTCATCCACCAATCCACAGCAAGTTTGTCCAACCTTTTCTAAACAAGGGCCACAACTTATAGCTTAAATTTGTAGTCCCATCATAGACCACTGGTTTAGCTGTTCAAGTATTATTCGAGAAGATGCTGTAACTACAGACACTCACATAGAGACGGAGCATGTATCATACACACTAATAGACAGAGAGAGAGAAAGAGAGGAGTGGGGAAGGAGACAGATGTAAGAATTCATATGAATATAGGAAGTGATTAGATAGGGATAGGCCCTTTTATTATCTTTCCATAAAAAAATGTGAACATGACTCAAGATCCATGCCTGAGGGAATGCAGGGTTGGTCTTCTGGATGGATGTTTTCATAATCTTTGAAATAAGCTTAACTCCAGTTAAGTTTGAACGCCTCATTATCCCTTCATATTTTTTGTTGTTGAAAGAAACAATAGGAGGAACTGTCCCTATCAAAGCATTTCCATTAATATATTTAGCATAAGTGGGTTGGGCTATATGAAAGTTCAGTGGGCTGGATTGTGACCCAGGAGTGATGCGTTAGAAAACCAGGTATATAAGTGTATAATAAGACACTCTCTCACCTGGTTCCCCCCTCTGGCTTTACCTTGTCTGTTACCAGTCTCTGTTATCTGAAACCGTTAAGAAACTGTTTCTCCTGCATTTATCAGACAGGACCAGGCTACAATACCTACAGTACAACGGTTACTTATCCCATGGTAAATATTTGAATATTGATAAATGTGACATGTATTGCATTTTTGTCTGTTCAGGGTCCGCCTGCATGCATCTCATGCTTCTTAACTGTTTCATTTCGTGATGTTCATGAATGTATAATAATATGTGAGGAACAAATTGTCGAATTTTGTCATGGACTTAGACAAAACATGTTGATCTTTTTTGTGTAATCCATCATTTGTGATTTCTCCTACCTAAATATACATCTGTCTGTCAATAATAGTATAACATTAACTAGTAACTATCCTGTTCTGTGAACGATAGAAGACAAAAAGGTTTCAACTTCAGAATGCAAGGAGTCGGCTCAAAATATTTGGTTAGTATACTGAGATGCAAAAGGTCATCCACAATGTTCAATGAGTTGTAGATAGATTGTACACAGTGTGCAGCTATAGGCACCAAGAATCTTGTTCACTGAAACCACATGTGGTGTTCAGTTTATTTGCACTCTCTATTTGCAGTTGCGATGTGAGAGTTTGGCTCAGGCTAGGGAACTTTCAGAAGATGTATCAGCTATTATTCTTTATATCCTTCTGTTTTGTTTATGTATTCCTCCATCCATTCATTCAAATCAACTCACCCTTTAACTTGCCATCAGTTTCCTCATCTACCCCATTCATCCACTCATACCTGTGTTTTTACCCCATTGGTTTATCCATAGCTGTGTTTTTGTCCTAGTCATCCATGCATACCTCCTTTTTGTCCCATTCAGCCATCCATAGCTGCACTTTTGTCCCATTCATCCATCCACACCTGCACTTTTGTCTCATTCATCCATCCACACCTGCACTTTTGTCCTATTCATCCATCCACACCTGCACTTTTATGCCATTCATCCATCCACATCTGCACTTTTGTCCTAGTCATCCATCCACACCTGCACTTTTATGCCATTCTTCCATCCACACCTGCACTTTTGTCCTAGTCATCCATCCACACCTGCACTTTTATGCCATTCATCCATCCTGTAACAGCTGAGGTTGTTCTAGCACGTTATAGTAGGGGGGAGTTAGTTGATCTAACTACAACCCTTTGGAAAACGAAACTATTACAGCTGTAGAATAAATAAACACAGAGATCTGACGATCGATTAAATAATACTAAAGTTTAATAAATGTATCTTAACAATAAAATACTAGGAAGGCACCAGCGAACAACTAAATATCCTACGCTAGACAAAAAGGAAACTCACTTACTCACCGACCAACTACTTACATGGGTCCATATATATAGGTATTTCTGTAGAAAATTCCCGAAATTAATCTGACCTCTGCCCTCGCCCGTAATACACAAACTAACCAATCACGTATCAATACGTCACCAGGTTACATCATTCAAGGCCAAATCTGGCGTAAACAGCTATATCCACAACGTTATCGAAAGTTCAAGAACATACTAATATTTACGATCACCCAACAACTACTCACTAGGAAGGGAGGGTAAGGTCACGGAGTACACTCTGGCGAACGTCAACAATTAAGAAAAAAAGAAGTGAACACATGCTCAGTCACCAGTATAACAAGAAAAACGGGGGAGGGCAAGGGGTAGCTTGCAGATGCTACACATCCACACCTGCACTTTTGTCCCATCATGCCAACTGGTTGGTCATCATTTTTCAGCTTGAGCTAGTACAAAAGTCCTTCAACTCCATACCCTGTACTAGTGTAGTCAGCCTCAAGTTGTTGGACCACAGCTTTGTTTAACCCTCAAGGGTCCGGAGATATGAATTGCTTAACCCCAAAACTCATAGACATGTCCATAGATGCAAAACTGAGATTTCAGATGGTCAGACAAATGTGGAAATATAAATAAATATCTGAAACAATCATTCATTATTAAATTAGTACAATGTATTGAGAAAAAAAAAAAGTATGAGGCACCTGGTTGCAGGTTTTGGACATGGTATGCTGAACAATAGAGGGTTAAAGTTATCCAGATAAGCATGCAGTTAAGCCTCTGTCATGAATGCATTCACTGGATATATATATAATTTATTGGTTTTTGCATGTGTGATTTGTGCTTCAGCATTTTGAAGGAAATTTTTTAAGCCATTGATAATGCAACTACTTATAAAGTTGCTCACAAGAGCATGCAGCAGCCTCTGTCTTGGTTACATCTGGCTTACACATTTATATTATTATTGTTTCACAAGCATGATACTCTGTTTTAATGTGCTGAAAGAAATTTTTTGCATGACTCAAAGACTGCAGATTCTCAGAATTCATTGAGTTTAGCTGTTTCTGCTTTGAAGTATTTGTCACTGTAGGAGTACAAAAAATAACATTTCTACAATTATACCATAGATGGAAGTTGTCTTCCAATTCCTACCTGTAGAGATTTTCATCAGCCCTCAGCCTATGTATATTCATGCATCATCTTGTATTCATAGAAATACAAAATATGCAAGTTTTTAAGGCTTGGTTCTGGCCTGTCCTGTGGTTTCAGTCCATTTTCAGCCTTGTGCAGGTTTTCCAATTTCCACCTGTGGTATTAATGTGTATGTACCCAGGCCTATACTGATGGTCCACTTGGATGTTAGCCATCTAGAAAGATGGGGGTTCACGGGACAAAAAATGATAATGTATTTACAACAGTAGGAAAATCTGCCATTGATATGTACAGATCTGTAGATTTTATGAAACAAGCATTCTGATTGGCTACAAGACCATGACACCAGCCCCGTCATCTTTTTCACAGTAAAAGAATTGGGCCAATCATCGGCCCTGTTGTCTTCCAAGGGTTAAATAACTGTTGCCATTTCAGTTTTCTCTATTAATTTTCAGGCTTTTGCATTTGTGTGTCTACCCTCCCTGTTGTTCCTGAATACTGTTGTATGATTTCTTATTCAGCCAGCCCATCTGTTTTAGCCACGTGTATACCCCCATTTACACTTTGTCTATCTGTGTGACTGTACCTCCATCCGTCTGACCACACACAGATATTTCAGTCAGCAAACCTTTTAACCAAATATTTTATTATTTCTTTGGAAATGCTTTGGTAAATGGTAGGGATAATTGCTAAGTGAAGCTGAACAGAATATAGCTGGACGGTGAACAAAACTCAGTATTTTCTCCAGGTGCGAGTTTACTTGGAAACTGTCCATGTGAAAACAGTTTTGTATTTTTTAACAGTATTATCCATCCATTCAGCTTGTCTGCATTAAATGTTTTTGCTTTAATTTGTTATTTCATCAGTTAATATTTTGTGCTGATTTTATAATTTTGTTTACTGGTTTTCTTTCAGCAGGGTGGAGGTGCAACCATAACCCATCCTATGGTAAGTAGTTTAAGTATTTACTCATGGGAAATGCTTTGGTATTGGTAGACACAGTTCCTTTTATAATATCTTTTCATAAAAAAAATATGAAGAGATAATGTGGCATTCAGAGTGCAAGTAAGAATTATCCCAAAGACTATTAATACAACAATCTAAAGGATTAAGTTGTCAGGGGCATGTGGCCCCTTGTGATCCTTCACACATGAACATTCTTATTGTTGCATCCATTAGTTTGAGTTTGGGTTTTACGGCGCGTCTGCACAATAAAAGCCACTGTGCACCTTTCATGGTCTATTTTGGTACACATTCTTTATTTATGTTTCTTATTCAGAGTTTGTAAATTTAACAATAGAAGTGAACAGTTCCATATATATTAATCTAAATAAAACAACAGCAAGGAAAAAAAATTCACTGCTGCGAGGAAGAAATGCCCAGACCTGAAAAAATTACATGTGAAAGATAGTTCTTTTTGCTACTATGTCTATTCCTTTGACATGAAAGCGAAGTATCGTAATTTTGTAATAAATGAAAATAGGCCTAAAAACATCGAATAATGCTTTCTCCTCAACAATGATGGCCTCCCTCCTGCCTTTGTTTTGTTTCGACTTTAGTACCGTGCATGTCATAAAAAGTAACCATATCAAGCTTGGTGCGCAGTATCCTGGCGCGCATGAGTTCTGAAGCAGGACTGCAGATTACTACTTTTATTGTGTTTCAAAGTTTGAAGACATGAGTTTCTGTGCCGTCTGCCTTATGCACGGTACGGGCCATGCGGGTGTTACTATGCCAGTTGTGAGTCGTTTTCTTCCTAGATCTACATAATCTGTGTGCTGATTGTGTGTGTTGTTTGCAACCCGTTCTTTGAACGGGCCCTTACACTAGTTATATTATAATTATTGATAAAATTCTCAAAAGTTTTGCATTTATAATATATCTGAAATGAGTTTTGTAAATGAGTACAAAAGTTTTCAAATCAAGTTCCATGAGTTAGATTCATATTTTTTTTAATGGAAAAATATAATTTACAAAAACCTGTAGCAACAGAAGCACTTCTCTAATCATACCTTAACACTTGAAAATCTTTGTTTTTTCTAATTTCATTCCAACCTAGCATTCTTAAGTAATATTGTCTGGCATAGTGATTATGTAAAGTCAGATCTTTGAGATAGGAAGAGTTATAGCCCATTTTGTTTATCTGATTAATAATCAACATAAATCAAGTTTCTTGCACAGAAGAGTTCCTCATTCTTTCACCAAAACATTTCCATTCCCTTTAACCTGCTTATCTGTCCATCCAACCATCCATTTAGCCATGGAATCGTCTGTCTTTTCTTTCATGCACCTGCTGATGTGTCCAATAATTTACTATCCCATTTTGGCTACTGATTTATGATACCCTGGAAGATCTATTCTGATCCAGCAAGTACTGAGCAAACCATGTCATCTCTTCATCATACAAAAACAATAGTTAATTCAAAGATCCTTTGTGATGTTTTGCCCGTCATTTTTATTTTCTTTGACCATTTTAATTCATTCCACAGCTTGCACTCATAACTTTCCAGCTCATTTGAACAGCCACCTGCACCTTATTTCATCCATCCATTATCCACTAGTACAACTGGTCCCAATCCATCCAAAATAGTGAGATAAAACACTGTGAGGTCACAGCTTGGATAAAATGTGATAAAAATAGGGGGGAAAAAATGTGCACTGCAAATCCCCATTGGGAAGAAAAACAATAAATTAACGACACATATAAAATTCCAAACGAATTAGAAATGGATTTATTGGGTAGTTGATTTGTTGTTTGGTTCTGTGGGGGGCTTTGCAGCATACACATGTACAACTTCTTCATTTCTTTATTGCCACATTTTAGCCGTTTCAACAATCTGTCCATCCATCAATTGCTCCTTTGGTAACTTACGGTTTCTGATGTTTTTACCAGTCTTTCTCATTTATTGTTTTCAGGTAACTGCAGGTACCCCTTACAATGCAACTGTGGTAAGTACCATCCAATGTATTGTTGGCCATTGTTCATAGGACGCGGTATTAGTTTGATAATTACATTTGCAGTTAAGGCTTTTGAGGTTAAATGTGATGTAAAATTTTTGAGATTATCATTAATTAAATTTATATTTTTCTCCCCTGAATATTCATTTGTTGAATAACATCTGCATTTTAACATTTCACTCATAATTATGATATTGAAGTCACAGGTATATGAAAACTCATATCGCTGTCCCCTTGCAAGAGCTGTTTATAGAGTGATTGATCTATGTCAAGACATACCAGGTAATGGTAATAATATTTGGTAGAACGTCTTTTCTGTCCTTGGAATATTAGCTTTTTTTCTCTTTCTTTGCACCAGATGAATGCAGGCTACAACACAACTCCAGCAGTAAGTAGATCTAGCTTTCATTTTTCTGTTTTAACATTCGCAGCAGAGGTCTTGCTTTCTTGATAATCTATTCATGCAAAGCATGATTATGACACTTTTTCCCCATGTGGGCTTGAACCCACTTCATTCATTGCTGAGTGTTGGCTTGTTTGACCCCTTCACTGCTCACTAGTGTGTAATATTTTACCTTATTATTTTTTACCATATTTTACCTCAGGGAAAAAGGCATTTTTGTGGCTGGTTTATTTAGCTTGTCAATTTGCATAATTGAGGGGGGTCAGAAATAGAAGAGATTTTAATATTTTAATGATTTATTCAAAGAGTTGATGTCAGTATTAGTATTGCAAACGTTTATTAAATTTGATTGGTTTGCACTGAAATTAGTGAAATGATGTTTTTTGCATTTTACTCAATGGCATTTTTATCCCTTCTAATTCTAACCCCTTCAATTTTTGTCATGAAATTCCTTGTGCATAGTCTTCTAATGTCACTGTTTTTGTAATAATTTCGCTCCGGTTTTGTCATTACTGTTACATTCTGCACAATAAAGTGACCTTTTGAAAGAGACATTCTTCAGACGAGGGGTACTCAGTCCATAAGCTTGACCTGGAAATATTCTGGGCGGACAAGCCAGGGATTAATGTAGCCCACCTGGGTTTGATTGATTCTTCTGCCGTCCTTTTGCTTATGTTCATTGGCAGGATCAGTGATGTACATGAAGCAATTTATGACTCACATGCACACGTTCCCATTATATCTAACTTACATAACTGCCCTATTGAGTTCTTCATAGGCATTGTATTTGCTTTGAGTTCAGAGACCCCCAAGCAACTGCCACAGTATCCAAGAAAGCTTCATATTGTAGTTAAGGAAACATTTCTGATATCTCATGTGTGAAAATTGTCAGCTTTTCAAAGGATTTCAGCAGAAGTGATAATTTGGGTGAATATTTCTGCTGAAGTTATCATGTGTTTAAAGTGTAGAAAAATAATGTGAAACAGAGTAATAAGCAAATGAAGTTCTATGAAGGGATTATTTTAAAATGCATTCTGCATGTAAAGATGCGTTCTTGTTTTTTTTTTCTTATTCAAGAAGATAGTTTCATTCAAAACAGCACACAATCGCAATATACTTTGCTTTTAGGCACCAGCTTCTGCGTGCCACTACTGAATTTCCTCCTAAATCATATTTTCCAATTTTCACTTATAATATTTACACATAAGTTTGAATCAGGGCACACTCCAAAATGGACAGTCGAGTTTCTTTCAGTTGTTCCATCAGTCAAATTTTTTTAAAATGGTAAAAAAAAATTGCTGCATCTGTTGTTTTTGTTTGATCTTTCAGCGTTTTTGGAAGTTTCTCAAACCCATTTTGGGTGTTATGGGACAGGGCAAAACGATTTTAATTTTGTTATAAGGCATTCAGATGTGCCAATTTCAAAATGCTTAATTTCATCCTGCCAAGCCAATGGAAGTTTTCAAAGTCCCTTTGAAAATTGTATCCAGAGGAAAAACATGTTGGAAGTTAGCACTTATGTCACCGTACAACTTATCACTCATTGTCATGGTCATTAAAGTTTTTTTTGATCTTTTGGCTTAACCAGATATGGCATAGGATGCAGTTTTGACAACTTGCTTCGAGGTTAATAGTAATAACTTCCAGTCATAATATGCAGGTCATGGCTTTGTGCGTTTCCACTTCTTGGATCCAGATTTCCAAGTTAGTCTGAGCAAAGACAATAGAATTAGATAACATGAGGCAATGTCGTTTTTGCAGGCACCCTATCTGGAGTTTTCTGCTATCTGGCAGGCCATGCACTAACACCATTAACGCGAGATGCATGCCTCTAAGCTCGGTGTGGGTGGGGTTTATAATATACATGTACGGTCTTTCAAAAATAACTTGACACATTTTAAAAGTGCATAACTTTAATACTGCATCACCCATTGTTGTGAAATTTTCGCACCTCATTGAGAATACTTTGAGCTCTTATAAATTTTACTCACTTCCTCGTTAGAGTCCTTTGGTTGTCTTGGGCTACCTGGGTCACGTGATTTTGATTTTTCCATTCTCTTGGCCTTAAAACTTGATAAATTAAAAAGAAAAAACACATGTGGAAAGGTTGACTCAACTTCTTTCATTCGCGGCATTTATATTGGCGCGTTTCATTACGATAAACATGCTGTGACTGAGCCAAGATGAAAGAAATCAGATTATTGAGATGCTTAATGCCGGGTGCCCTATTGCTCTTGTAGCCAGGAGATGTAACGTCAGCAGATAGACGGTAAACGATAAGAGAAACTGGCAGCACCTGGGACTGTAAAAGACCGCCACAGACCAGGCAGACCAAGAGTGACAACTCACTGACAGGATGCATTTATTTGCATTTGATATTATTTTAAAAAGTCGCTTCAAAAACAGCTCAAAAGACAACAGCTGAGCTAAATGTAATGGCAAATGCTCGACCAGTGTCAGTAAACACTGTTGCAATCACAAGACTGACCCACTCTATGCGTTACCGATGCCAGTCTGCCATCAATGCAAGAGACGGACACACTCGTTACTACATTTGTGACTTTTGATTATGACCCCCTGCTAATTGCGAGTACCACAATCAATTAATGCATGGCTAATCTTTTGAGTCTATGTGTTAATTCTTTTTCATATTCAATAATCTAGCACCTGTGAAATTTTCATGTCGATCTAACCTATAATAATGTAGATTTAAATAAAAAAACAAGGGTGTCAAGTTATTTTTGAAAGACATTATATAGAAAACTTAGCTTTAAACTACTCGTTTTACGTTACTTGCATACATTGAAAACATTTAATTCCACAAGGTTTATTGATATATGTGAAGTCAGATGTGAATGTTGAAGATTTTATTCATGGTGGACCTATCATGAGAAAATATTTTGCTGTTGTTTTCATATGTAGAAGCCATCCCTTAACAGTGTATGCTCGGAGGGGGTTTGCCTCCCAGCATAAGAGCAAAAGATGCATTGAGGGAGGAGTTTCTGTGTCTACAAGTTTTTCAGTTATGATAATGACTTAAAAGTTTGGTTGCTCTTATATTGTTGTTTTTTTTTTTCAGCAAAGTAGATTGTAGGACGATATTTTATAAAATTCAAATACAGGTCATGTTTCTAATAAAAGAGTGCAGTAATCCATGGAAAATGCCATTTAAAGCTTCAGAACAGGCTCATTGGAGACATTCATCATTTTATGCTCATAATGCTCGTACACGGGGTGGGGGTGGGGGGATGTGTCTGTGAAGCCAACGGCATGAAAAGCACTTGTGTCAAACTTTGCCAAAAACAAGCATTATGTACTTTGTGGCTGGCCCCTGAGTGCCTCCTGACTTTTTTTTCTTTCAGGCTTATGGAACCACAAGAGCCACTGGGATTAAAATTCAAGCCAAGGCGATCTTTCTCTGTTGCCTTTCTATAATCATTTTTATCATCATTGTTATTGTTATCTTTGCAACCCTCTTTCGTTGAATCCACCATTAAACATGAATTCACTTTTGTATTCTGATTATTTTATTAACTCACTCAGTCCTGACATTGATATTACTGGCATGGCCACATGAGCATTCAGCCCTGTTGCCACAAATATTGGTGTGGCACACTCTGCCGTTTGAGCACCTGCAGTAATGTGTATTGAAACAGACAATGGTAGAAACAAAGGCTGGACCATTTTATCACATGTAACAAGCTGTAAAAGTCTCATGACTCTTCCATTCTTGACTTTTGTACAGAAAATTCAGCGGCATCGGTGACATTAGATACAATGAGATAGGACAGTCCCTTCTTTGCGCCTCTTAAAAGAATGCATATGCTATGTCACTGGCCCTGCCCACCACAGTGCGCAGAGCCAGTGCTTCACACACTGTATTTGCATAGCAAATAAGACACAACACTGGCTGGTTTTGTTTCCAGAGGCAATTTTAACAACACGTTATTACAAAAATATGCAATATCTACTTTACAATGAGTCTCTCCATAAACAAAGCACATGAAAAGGTAGGTGAGGGAAAGAGAAAGAGAGAGTTTTCATCAACCTCTGTCCAATGTATTCTGAAAACATACTTACTAGATCTATCTAGTAAATGATAAATGAAGAAACAATTTTGTGACAGCACTATCACATGTAAACGAGAAAAAATAGGCAAAGGTCTCCCTCAACAAATTAAGTTGTGATAACAAAGTAAGCAACCTCTGTCGAGGTCTTGGGTGATGGTTGAATAGTGAACAAAACTGAGTATTTTCTCTATTCAGCTTTGTAAAAAACTTAGTGTGCCATTGTTTACGTTTCCTGCGCATTCTGCACTAAGTGGCAGTGCGAAATCTGTGAATGCAAAATGCCCCCGATCTATCCCATTTTAATGTATCTAGCATCTTGATGGCATCAAGATGTACTCCTTTGTTTTTGGCTCAGTTTTGATGGCCTGTTTTAGCCGTCAGATATGAAAAAATTGTATGAGTTGTACATTTTAAGAAAGTATGTATTAAAATATAAGTACGAGCATAATGCCAGAATGGAAAATAGTTGTTTTTATCTTTTTTCCATGCTTTTTAAAAGTGGTAAAAAACTCTGGTCTAGGCTGACAAGCCCACTTTCCAGTCCCAGGGCTGAATTAAATCTGTGGTGCTAAATTCTGAAGTTTGTCACAAAGCATCGGACAGACTTTTTTTTCTTACATGGTTGATGTAACTGTCAGGTTCAAGCAGAGCTGGTAACAGGCCCAGGCCAGATGTGAATGGCAGGCCCTTATTTCAAACTGCTCATTCGGTATTCTGATGTTAGTGCTAAATACTTGCATTTTATTTTAACCATATTAATCTTTTGTGAATTTTGTGAATTTTTTGTCATTATATTGATATTTTGTGAAAACTAGCCTATCTGGCCACTTTTTTCTTCTGCTCTGGCGATTGTTAATCCTCAGATATGTGTGTGTGTGCTTTTGTAAAGGATCCACATGTCTCTGTGTATACTTTTAAGATTATGCGCAAAATGAGAAAACTTAATTTGTCACTAATGTACATGTAGTTCCATCACATTTTATTATTTGAACCATTTTTTGATCTTGTAATGAAATGAGTAACTTATTTTTTTACCTGAAATATTTGTAAAGGAATTATTTTGTCATCCATCTCTCACAGTGGCATAACAACAATTTCCCCATTTCAAAGTTTTGGTGAGAGTAAGTAAATAAACCTGTGGCATTGACATTTCTGCTGATAATTTCAAAACTATGAAAGATATCATTACGTCACTCTGTGGGAATATTGATCTTACGGTGAGCAATGTAAGGTAACCATAACTCATAATCAACAAAATTATTGATACGCCAATATGCGAGATGGACAGCAGTTTGTAATGTATATGTTTATGCTTATATAACTTTTAAAAAATTGCTCCTGAAGATTTGCCCATCAGGTGTAGGAGATCGTTTCATACATTCATAAATTATGAATAATTCCTGTCACCTTTTTACATTTATATCTTTCTTGTTGCAGTCTCTTCTGTTGTGCAAGCACAATAATGTGCATGAATGGAAAGCAGTTGCAGCAGGATGTATGCAATGGACATTCACTGTTGATCATTATGATAATCTTTGTTAACTCATAAAAACAACTAGTTCACCATAGTGTAATGATCTACTAGGAACATTGATCACATTATTTGATATCTCTGACATTCTGAGGTGTATCTGAAAATATCTTAGGTTGTAGTGCGGCTGATTGAAATGAGTCATGGTGCTGGAGAATATCACATATATATGGGACTTTTCAAAAAATTGTAGTAATCTTGATCCGGCAATTTTGCAAAAATCAACTTTGAGCCAGAGTTTCAAACTTTTGGCTGATGAAGTGTGTGTATCTCCACAGCCACAATTCAGAAATTTGGAGCTTAATTGTTGCCGATAAAGGAGATATGCTCAATTTTTCAGAGGTAACCCCTGTGGCATTGTCTTTTCCGTTACCGACCCTTTTTGGGCAGCACAATCAACTTTATACGCAGAATTTGACTTCATTTCAATTTTCACAGTTAATTGGAATCACAGTTAGCTAAATAATTGTTTCCAATTTTTTTTTTCTAAAGGACATGTTAGTATGATGCTTTTGGATATGGAAATTTTGAAAAAATGAAATTCTGAACCATTATTGTTTCCGATAAAACAACATTTCCGCAGGGGGTATTGTTCAAACCAACTTTATGTATAAAGGTCCACATGATTGAATGTCTGAGTTCATCAATTGGATTCAGCAAACAACAGGTTGTAGGCAAGGCCCCATAAGTTAGTTGGTAACGGAGGGGAAAATTGGTAATGGAAAAGAAACATTAGTAACGGAGAGGAAAAGATAGTAACGGAAAGGAGTAACAAAGACATTTGAGTGGCAATTAATCAAATATGCATGTTTAATTGCATTTAGTGGTTTTACTTCAAACTGACACACATTCAACAAAGCAGTGCACAATATCATGCTTCTGATAGAAATCATAGTACAAAAAACACGATTAAAAGGGAAATGTTTATGTCACCTCACCTGTCACCTGTCGGCTTCATCGTCATCGATGTTAGCTGCTACAGTGGATGTCACGACAAAATCTCCTCCACCCAATCCTGTCCTTAGCTTTCCTAGTTAGTTCACTTATTTCCAGCTGGCTGACTTTCTTGATGTTATCGTGATATGTAATGGGTGGTCTTCCTTGTTTTCTCTTTGTTTCTGTCTTTCCTTGAAGGATTGATATCATAAGGGCCGTGCTTATGTAATCATTAAAATGTGGCTCAATCGCGCTGGTCTATAAAAACCAGCAAAAGAGTAGTACAAGAAAAATACACAGACAAAGGATCGTTTTAGCACAGGTTTCCTGCCAACACAATAAATGGGGATACATGTATTTTATTATGATTCATAAAAAACACAAAATGCATTATCCTTGCATGTCTGAACAGTTTTATGTAAAAGTATTAAAGCCCCATGAAAGCAAGTAATGAAGATCTCTTAACTTTTATTGTGCAAACATTTTTAAAAAGTTAAATTGGAAGATTTTCAAGCGGTTATTCTTCCTGATTGCATGAAAGCTGACCAATTTCCTGAATGAATAAACTGTTAGATAATAAAAGAAGGTCGCATTTCTCTGCTAGTGCAAAGAGTCATTCAAAAGTCTCTTTTGTTTCTCGACACCTTTTCTTGCCACTGCTGTGGTTTTTTTCCCTGATAGAATTCTGGAAACATCCTTTTGGACGAAAAAATCAGAAACAAGTTTTCTGTCCACAGAGCATACTGTCCCTTTCTTTTCAAAATGATGAGGATTGGATATGCCAAAATCTTTCCTGAATTTCATCAGAAACCCATACTGCTGAAGAATCGCTCCATGATTTTACTGAACTAATGTTTTGCATTGGTTTTTCTGCAACTTTTGAAGCTCTGTGGTGAGGGCGAAATGATACTCTAAAGTCCTTTTGACAGGATATTTCGGAGACGTCTTTGCTGTGAAATGTCTTAACAATTGTCTCCTCTTACTTTTCGGGGTGACAGCCTCTTTGGGTTTTGGAGTTGATCGTTGAACTCTTTTCTTGTACAGTGCTTTCAAACATTCTTCTCTATTCAGTTGTGAACAGAGCAACTCCAATTCACTGTGCAGGGCCTTATTCTCGTTTGCAGCTCTCAGTAAGGATTGCTTTTTTTTTGTCTTGAGTATTTTTATTTGTATTTGTATTTGTATAACTCTTTAATCCCATTTGGGAAATTTTGCCTTTGTGCCATTGCACCCCAGTTACAACTGGAGCAGGCACGTCGTCGCCACAGTGCAGCGCCGGTCGGCGTTTTTTTTTTTTTTTTTTTGGTGGTGGGGGGATGAGGGGGAGTGGGTGGTAGGGATGAATTTTTTATTTAATTTTGCCCGGGCAGCGGCCTGTTCGGCCTGCTCTTTACGATTTCCAACTGCCAAGGTATCTTTAACGTGCGCAACGTGCACACGGGCCCTCCGAATTTTTTCGTCCTTATCCGAGAAGACTAGGTACTCGATCCTTGGTCCTTTCCTTCTTTTTTTGCTGCCTTCTTCGTTTTGTCAGTCTGTGTTCTTTTTCGCTCATCTGACTCACAGTCTTATGCTGTCCTTTTTTCCTCTGGTGATCTTTCACCAAAGATGCCTCTTTGCGCATTAGGTCAAGGCTTAATTTCTCTCTATATCGCCTCATTCATTCAGTGGGTGTCAAAACTTTTCCTTTTTGTTTCTGCGAAGCAAAAACAGTGGTAAAAAATGCATAAATGAATGTGCGCTATACAAATAGACACAATTGAAAAGCAGAAACCAAGCCATGATGTTATCACTTACTAGATGAATGATAGTAATACGAGAGGGAGGGTGGAGGGAAGAGAGAGAAGAGAGGGGGAGGGGCAGAGATAGGCCAGAAAAGTAGGAGACAGACTGGCAGTGTTTCAGGGAGATGGAAAGGGGAAAGTACAAAGATTTACCTACGCACGATAGTAAACCTAATTTGAGCCGGGGGGGGAGATAGGAGAGGGAAAGAAAAAGAGGCCTGGGGGAGGTTGAGGGTGGGATATTTACATTACAAAAAACACCTTTTTCAGCTATCAGTAGTTATTTTCTGTTCCATGTAATTCTTTTTCCTTTTCCGTAATGTTTTTGTTTATAAATATTATATCTAACACAATTAATAAGCTCACAATATAATGATGAAATAATGATGAAATAAAAATAAGTTTTTAATATTTTTTTCCCGTTGAAATTTGTGAAAAGTCAGAGGGACGTATGTTTTTGACATACCTCGATCTCTTCAAATTACAAAATCTTTATCAATATACAGTCCAAATGCATAAAATTTTAAGCATGATCAGAAAAATGGCCATGCAAAACTCTGTCGCAGGCAAAATCACAATTGCATTCAAGGTGTTTAATTGCTAATTTAAAAAAGCTCAGGGACACAGATTACTACAATTTTTTGAAAAGTCCCATATATATATCTGCTGTATAGAACTTGCCCCGCCCACTCTGCATTTAATACGCAATAGAGAGGATCATGAGAAAAAAATGGTTTCAATGAATGTTTACGTATTCAGGAAACCTATGAATTATGCCCCTTCTGATCCCTATCCCTGTATTTTCCCCCCCAAGTGCACTGTAATCTAGTCATTCTTTTGTTCACCATTCACTATGTATTATATATATTCCATCATACTTTTTTCTGCTTTTGCAATTAACTTCACTCCCTTCATTTTGTATTTCCTTCATTATTCATTTATACATTTTCACGATTTTTTTTTTTTGGTGCCTTTGCAAGGCATCCTTTCCTGTTAACATTTTGGCTTTGGGTGTATGGAATACTAGTATTTTAAAGCCTTTTGTGCTTTTTAATTTATTCTCTGAGGTTTTGTTACAAATAATATTTCAGTCAACCGTTGCATCCTAGGTGGGTGCTTGTTATCAGATAATGATAAATGTGAGCATATCCAATGTGAAAGTGCATATTATTTACACTTTGTAGCTGTTTTTCTAAAAAATGGAAAAAAGTTTCTTCACACTTCATTATAAAAACAGTTGCATATATATTCTCAAAAGCTGCCAAGATAATTAAAAGTGTCCAGGGGGTGTACGTTACACTGAAGTTTTTTCAAGGGTTACAAATACATATATAATACAAGCATCGCAGTTTCTTTTGTTAGTCATCAGACTTCATCTGACATCATTTTTTGTGAACTCTTACAAGGGAGACAAAAATAATGGTTTTGTTGTTGTTTTTTTTAAAGGAAGTCAAGCGCATTCCGCCACTGACTTAGCGCTGAGCGTCGGGCAAAAGTGACGAAATCAAGTATTGGGTGGGTCTATAAAGACAGTTGGCGCTTTGCACTAAAACATACCCCATGTCTGACTTTGGCATACCTTTACAAAGGCCGAGGTTCATTTGCGTATAATTTTGATCCTAATCTGTTAAAGTTTCCGCCAGTTTCTTGATCAACAAACTTTTCAACAAATGATTTTTAAAGGAATTTCAACTCAAAACACGATGGAAATACACTGAATTAAATCTCATTTATCTGGCTTTCTGTGTGGGTTATTTTCAAACAAGTGCACTACATTGGCACGACATTCTACGATCCTCTGTTATGAGGGGGTCAAAAAGGCCCAGGCAAACATGGCAAGACTATGTCTCTTGTTCAAGCAATAAAAACACATCTGCACACATTAAACAATACAAAAGATGGTATATTTTGACATAGGAAGAATTGGACTTTATTTTGATGTAGGATGCATGCTGTTTTATATAAACGCACAGCAGCAGTAGCCTTGTAATGTCGGCCTAAAATTATGTCAAAACGGGATTTCGCCCCCTTAGCGGGGCACTTTGGACTACCTAAAAAAAGAGTGGTCTTTTGCTTGTACCCTGTGGTGGGGAAAAATCTGTCAACCTTTGATTGTTTTTGTTTTTTATCCCTTGCAGGCATACGGGACAACATCTGCAGTTGGGACCGAGCAGCGCAATTGCAAAGTGGTGATCATAATGATGTGCATATTTGTTGTTTTGGTGGCTGTTATAAATATTATCGTCTTTACAGTCATAAGGAGCTGAAATTATGGACTTTGATAAGATCTCATGTTGCGAAATTATGGCTGACTAAAATTATGGAGTTCAACATGACCATATGATGTGAAATTATTGCTATTAGCCGACAGAAATTTAATGGTTTTCAGCAACACTTTGAGTTGTGAAATTATGGCTGACTGAAATTATGAAGCTCAACAGCACCTTGTGTTATGAAATTGTGGCTGACTGAAATTATGCAGGTCAACAAAATTTTGTGTTGTGAAATTAAGGCATATGAGTTCAACAAGTTCTTGTTTGTGGAACTAGGTTCTTGACAGTTCTACTCCATTCATGAAATGAATAGTAGAGTGATTTGTAGATAAAAGTGTGTTGTCATGCATTAAGTACAAATGGTATTTTAACTGATTAGCTCCCAGCCGGTTTTTCGTAATGGACTACACCCCCATAATAGGATTTACAGAATTCAGGGGTGCTTTTTTTATCATGATAGTAATACAGTAAAAGATCAGTATGAAATAAAACGTATCATGCATCAAAATGTTACAGATTGAACACAGAATACAATAATAATATGTGTTGTTTATAGATGTGTTTGGGATGAATGTTGTGATAGGGAGTTGCGAAAGTGATTGAATGAACAAAAATATTGATTTTTTTATCATGTAAAATTTTACTTGCATAGATACGCAAATCCTTCATTGCTGCTTCTGACCTTTCAACACCATTCAAGTAATCCGATAATAAAATTGATGTGCAAAAAATGAATTAGATAACCTTATCATTGACATCATGTTTGTTTATAACGGAAGAAACAACACAGTCAAATGAAGAACTTCTCAGAAGCACATGCTAGACAAACCAAACACTTCGGTCTTGCTTTGTAGTGGACACCAAAATACTACAGAGCTGTCACCTCTAGTCTAGCCTCAGTTTAGAATTAGTTTTGTCGGATTTATGAACATTTTTTAACAAGTCACTGAGAGTGGCTCATGGTCTGGACTGAAGGAAGACTTGGTGCTCTGAGCAGCTCATGGGGGTGAACCAGTTAAGGCAAAATTGACCCTGAATTTTGTTTTTTCACCTCTGCAGTGTTTCAATTACTGATTCAGACTGTTGTCATATGATTTGTCAAGATTTTTTGTTGTTAGAAAATTGAGATTGTGAAACAGATGCTTCAGCGATTCTCTCATGTCATCAGATCTGCCAACTGTCCATTATTTAACAAGACTTGGGTTGTTGGGAAGGATGCAAGAAAGGTCGAACTCTATAAGTTGATTTAACAGACTTTTATCATACATGTATTTACAAAATTCATAGACATACTTTTCCACTATGGGCCTTTTCCCATTAGATCTTTAACTCCACTTTTATCCAATCCAATTGAATTGGAATGTATGACTTTTGTTTTATTGTGAGAATATTGTAAGGAAGTTATAGCCCTGGGATGGCCAAACCGTGGCTCGTGTGTCACATGCAACTCTTTGACCTTCAGTATGGGGCTCATACAACTTAAACCATGTTGAGGTTTTTTTAAATAGTTTCTTTCTCTCCCATTGATTTGTTCGCAGTTGAACATACTGTAAGAATTTTATATGCCTATTTTATCACTGGATCAAATGGTTTAGTTCCCTCATTTCATGTTACAAACACAGGCATAAAAAGCATGTTCTGATCTTGTCATATTAACTTGTACATGACATTTGCTGGTTTCTCTTAGATGTTCCCGTAGTTCATTACCCAATTTAATACCTTCAGTATAGTTAAAACAGTCGTCAGTCAAGATTTGTCAAGATTTTGAAAACATTTGATTATTATGTGCTTTGCAATTGCTGAAACTAATACAAATTAACAGTTTAAAAAAACTGCATGCATGAACAAATATTGTTGTACAATGTACTTCTTATATGAAATGTTTGTGATGAAATATTTATATAACAATAAAAACGTGTGTAAATTTTGTTCATATCCTGTGGTAATCGAACATCTGAAGTTTATCTTGTATGGCTCTGACAGTAAGCAAGTTTGGCCACCCCTGTTATAGCCCAACAAATCTGTTTTCCTCAATAGCAGCGATCAATCCATTATTGATCAGATGGTATAATTATCTAGGTATTATATGATCTACAAAGAGTTCTAATTTTTTTGTGATGGAGTGATTCTTTAGGGACAGTTGTCACTCAGTATTAGGGTTAGAATTGTCTTTGTCTAGGATGATGCATGGAGAGGCCAAACTATGATGAGTGTGGTTCTGTCGTTCGATGGAGTCAGGCCCCACAGAATTTCTTTTAAAAAAATGTTTTTTTTCCAAGTGTTTTAGCGCTAACCCATAGGTTACCGAAGCACTTCCTTAGTTTGCTCAGAGAATGGGTCATGTCACAATAACTGACAGGCCTTTCAGTCTTGCCTCTTCATGATTGGATCTTGGTTCTGCTTACTTTGCCATGGTTAGGCTTCTGGACTCCTACAAAAGCCATAGTCAGCAAATGACAGTACAATGCACATGTAGATTTGTCCTTTCATCGTACATGTAATTCAGAAAACACAGCACTTTGCTATAGACAGTCCCAATGGGTTTTCAGCGCACATAGTTGACCTTATGGGTCGTGGTTGCGTTGTGTAGATTGACATGCTTTATACAGACAAGTGTCCCTTCCGTGGCAGCCACCCCCTCCCCAAGAAAGAGTATTTCCAGGCCTTAAATCAATGCACTCACACCTAACCCATGGGAACAACTGTTCCTAACGAAGCACTTCTCAAATGTTTTTTGATGTATGTTGTTGTCCAATTAGAATTTGAAACTTCTGTGATTCTTTACAGGTCTGCAGACAATATGTATGTCTACTGTTTGTACCTTTCTTTCACTTCTAATGTGCGTGGCATTTTAAATCTTGAAAGTTGAATATATAGACTGAAATTTGTGGAGGCACTTTAGTTTCGATTGCCCAGGATAAAGAATGTGACTTCAGTTCATTAATATTATCCTTTTTACTTTTAAAATTATTTCATATTGATTCTTCTGTTTTGAATGTGCATCTAACACATGTTGAATTTTTGGCGGTGTGCATTTATATATTAAGTACATACATACTTACTACTGTTACACTAGCAAGCTAAAACTAACTTGCATAAATATAGATCTACATAGTAACTAAATAAGTCATGTGAATCATGATATTATTTAAATGTACATTTTTGCACAAACACTTGTAATTTTCAGAATCCTCATTATTTGTGTGTATCCAGATCCACACTGAACTGAGATACCTTTCAGACTGGAATAGTTCTTTTTTCATTGTGAGAAAATTTAATGCAATTTTAAGTGAAATTCTGGAAGTTTTGATTTTCCTGAAGAGGTGATGTTGTACTTATTACAAAACTGTTGCCTAATTACATGTGTATACTGATGTGCAATTGTGTTTATAAGCAGATTTTTTTCTTGTAACTGTGGTTCACAGCTTGTGAAATTGGGTGTTAGCACCTGACTGTGTTTCTTTCTTATGTCATATGTTCCTCTCCACCCTTCAGGAAAGGACTGGAGATGGTATATTTGAAAGTTACATACAGTGCTAACAAGTTCATGATATTGTATTGTTAAAAATATGAAATCCATTTGTCTTCACTGTATTAAGGATATATATAATTTGTATTGTTATAATGTTTGTATTCATGATGTTAAGGCTGCTGATGATGCAAGGGAGATAAAAACCCAGATTTCTTACTTTTTATTGTTGGTAGAATGCAACTATTATCACCCTGTAATACAGTGAAAATAGACTCACTTTATTAGTTATTGTATTATTAATTATCATGATTATTATAGTTGTTTTTCTTACTGTTTTTATTATTATATTCTTTACAAGTATTATTATTATTGCCAATCCCAACCCTTCACAATACATTTGTTTACACTTTTTCATTTATTATTTATTTAAGGCTTAGGCTCAACATCTTAAAGCAAGAGCAACCCCATTACTGAGTACCAAAATACATTTTAGAAAAACAACCACAAAACACATTGTCTTTAATTTTGAACGTGTCATTAGCTTGCCACACTCGTATCTGTGTACATGTACTTAAAATAAGATGGAACATTAATTTAAAAATGTCTATCTTGATGTTTTTGTAAACTGGAAAAACCTGTTTGCCATGAATCAGACTTACTTGACAAAAGCAAGTGTGTTATAAAGCATCTGTTGTCAGAAAGTTTGCACAAAATGTTCAAAGATAATGCTCAAAATGCATTGTTGTGGGAAAATATGTGCAAGGTTTAGCTTTTTTGGAAGGGAAAATGTTGCCAGTTGTTTTTGTAAAGACAAAAGGTTTATTCATAGTACAACCACAGCATGACAGCTTGCAACAATACTGTGCAATTGAGACATTGCAGAATATTCATGGACATTTCCAGTGTTATTGTATTGTATTATATTAGTTCCCATTGTAAATAAATTGAATTTTTTTCTCACAGAGACCTGACCAATGCCTTGTCAAAATGGAAGTGCTTGGTAGGGACCACTGACCCTGTACCATGGGTTTTCGATAGGCACAATTGCCCTAGTCCTTAATGGTTAAGATTAGGATGTGCAGTGTAGGCATCTAGAAATGCCATAGTTTAAAACATTTCACTTACGTCCTATGCTGGTTAACCGCGCTCAGTGGTGTAGTCTTCATCAGTCTCACCTAACGCCTCCTCTTCAAAGCCCCTGGGTTTGAGTTTAGAGAAAGCACTTCGATACCAAACAACTGTATTGTGCTAGGAAAAAGCAGGATGATGACAGAATAACCCAGAATGATACAATAGGAGGATCTGTGAAGCTATAGGAGGATATGTGAAGCTGTGTCTTATTAACCAAACACATCATGTAGCTGTTTGCCGGAGTTTCAGCCTCTAGTCTGGTCCGGTCCTGAATGCTGTACATCTGTCTCTCTCAGACCTACCTTGTCTTATAAAAGTTTCGAGACACATCCATTGTCGGGCGTAAGTCTTTTACATCATGTTCTAATTATGATAAGAGTCAAATTGAATTTTTGAAAAAAGAGAAACATTTTCAAGGATTACTCTTCCTGTTGCTGACATAGGCCCTACATAACTTGTGATTGTCATCTTGGAATGAATGCCCTCAACTGGAAGTTCATCTTTCAGATACCTCACTGCCAAGCAAGTAACTACAAAAGCTCACTCATAACAAAAGTTAAATTAATGCCTGGAAAAAAAGACACACTTCTACGGGTGTAATTGTTCAATGGGATCAGCTGTCCCTTCTGTAGCATATCCTACAAAGAAAAGTATTTGCTGGGATCAACCTGGACAACACTACCTTAATCTTAACCCAAACCACTGTTCTCGCCAGAGCACTTCCTTGTAGGCCTACATATATACCATGTACGCATGTATTTTTATGCATAGAGAGATCACCTCAATCTGCTGTTAGAAATTGAGAAGTTCTCAAATTATGAGTGGAGTTACGTGTATGCTGTTTTCCCATTCTGCCAAACATTTGAGCTGTTGGATATCCAGATGGCCATGCCATCGTACACAGCAGAATTCAGTACATCTACAACTACATCATGCTGCTAATTTTTTTTAAAAACAGAGAAAATCAAGGGGATGGCAGCAGGGCTCGAAACGGTCAGAATGAGGTAGAAAAAGTTGTATAGCAAAAGCCATGTAGCCTACATGTATTAGAAAAAAGAAAAAAGGAAGACAATTTTTCTTTCATTTCTAATTCCTCTAGATTTATTTGTACATACATGTACATAGTTTCTTTTTTGTTGGTTTCAAACCTTGGGCTTTCCGATTTTGTCCTTTAACTTACCACATTTGAACGTTCATGGCCTATTATTTTAAGCTATTACATGGAATCATGTTGTCAGTCTGGGGACTAAAGTAACCAGTAACGATGTGGTATAACTCGGCCATCTGCAAATGATCAAAATCGTGATGCAGACAACATTGTAATGCCAGTACATTTTAAACTGACTTTTTTCTTAATCGGAGTGCTGGCTAAATCTAATTCTGTCCTAGCAGAAGTCCACCTGGACTCAAACAGACAACACTATGTGTTATAGCATCTTAAAACAGTCCATCGTTCTAGGTGTAAACCATGCTTGCAGATCACATCTCAAGTTTAGCTTTTGCGACTAGGCAAGGTAGAACTAAGGCTTTCTACTGGTTCTTGGATAGTAGGTAAATTTATGTTTGGTTTTCCTCAAAGTAAGTCTCCATCAATCTCCTCGAGTTTCTTCACATCCAGTAATCCAAAGCTATTATACATTTGGATCGGCAACACGTTGTTCTGAAGTTTGCTGACAATGCTGTGTTCATCACGTACAATCAGTGTATACATTTTTGTACACTCTACTCATTTTATGGATAATGTATTTTTTTATTTATTTTTTATGTCTCACGTTTTGGTTGTACAGTTTATATAATGAGACTTTTTTTACATCATGAGATTACTATTTGTGTACTCTCCTTTTATATATATATTATATCATGTTTCACACCTAGCCTATGAAAAATTTTTTTTTTTAAATTATAATACTGCAGAATTTTACGGGATACATGTCCATTATTGGTTGCCAAATAATACTATTGGTTTGTTCACTCATCCATCATCTGTGTCAGGTTTGTCTGTTAACCCACTGAAGGCTGGACTTGCACGGTTGTGGAATGTCTGTGGTTAAGGCGGACGTTAAGTTTGGTTTCTGCCAGTTGCGCATGTGCGATTGGTGGACGTTTCCTGTTGGGTCTCCTTCTGTCCTCCTATGATTCTGCTCCATTCTATGGCCTTGAGACTTCTCCCTAGCACAAAATTACCCCTATCGTGCTTTCTCCATACTCAAACTCAAAACTGGCAGTTGCGTTTACTTTTAGGCCACGGGCACACATGAACGTTTAGATTCACAATTGTGGCAACAACCAGATTTAAGAGGATGATAAAATTTAAATTATATTCGCGGCATTGGCTTTCCAAATGTTAAAACGCTGTCATGAAACAAGAATTTCTAAGGCAGAAGTTGTATACTGAAATCCATCTACCCGTGCTCTCAGGTATCCAACCATCCATTCATCCACCCAAACATCTACGTGTTTGTGCTTTATCCATCCACTCTTCCAAGGGTCAGTCAGTCTTTCTGGCTTGTCTGTTCTGATTCCTTAGTTAGTAAGTGACGGTTTATTTGTTGAAAGGCACAGAAATACGACTCGACATTCGGTTGCACAATATCATGTAGCACTGTAGTCCCTTGTCCTTTCTCGTACAAAGCCGGAAAGATGATTCCAGCTCGAGGCGCCTGAAATAATGTAAGACGATTTTGAACGATTTAAACCTTCATCATCATCATTGCCTTTCTCACCCTGGATCAGGGTATAGGCCACCAACAAACACTTTCCATCCCTCTCTATCATGGGCCAGCCTCTTTACATTATTCCAAGTCTTTCCGCTTCGTTGCACATCATTTTCTCTGGCTCTTCTCCACGTTCCGCGCGGCCTTCCTCTTGATCTCTTGCCCTGGGGATTCCAATCCAATACCTTCTTCGCGATGCTGTTTCCTGGCCTCCTGAGAGTGTGGCCGATCCATCTCCATCGCCTCCTACCAATTTCCTCTCTGACTGGGCTCTGTCTTGTTCTTTTCCAAACAATTTCATTGCTGACCTTGTCTGTCCATCTGATCTTAAGTAGCTTCCTCAAACATCTGTTGATGAGAACTTGGATTCTCTTTATGCAGGCCTGGGACGCATTCCAAGTCTCACATCCATACAACAGGACTGACTTCACGTTCGAGTTGAATATCCTCAGCTTTGTTTTTAGAGATATATCCTTTGTTCTCCAAATCTTGCTTAAGGACGTGAAAGCTGCCTGTGCCTTTCCAATTCGTGCTTTGACTTCTGCCTCTGTTCCTCCCTTATTGTCAATGATACTACCAAGATAGCAGAAGGACTCTACATCTTCCAGTGGTTGATCTCCTACTTTGACTTGTTCGCTTGGGGGTGCAACAATTTTTAGGACCTTCGACTTCACAGGATGTATCCTCAATCCGATAGATTCTGAAATTTTGTTTAGAGCTGTAGTCTTTGCTTGCATCTGGTCGTGTGTGTGCGACAATAGTGCCAAGTCATCTGCAAAATCTAGATCGTCCAGCTGTGTCCATGGGGTCCATTGTATGCCATTTCTTCCTCCATTGGTGGTTTCTTTCATAAGCCAATCAATCACCAGAATAAACAGAAATGGGGACAGCAAACAACCCTGCCTAACACCAGTCTTGATATCAAAGCTGTCAGTAAGCTCACCATCGTGTACAACTCTGCAACTTGTCCCCTCGTACATGCTCTTGATAAGATTCACCATCTTCTCTGGGATTCCATAATGTCTCAATATTCTCCACAGCGTTTCTCTATCGATGCTATCAAAGGCCTTCTCGTAGTCAAGGAAGTTCACTATCAGTTGGGAGTTCCACTCTAGCGACTGCTCTACTATAATTCTCAGCGTGGCGATCTGGTCGGTGGTTGATCGATTACTCCTGAAACCAGCTTGCTCCTCACGAAGTTTTGGGTCTGTTGCATTCTGTATTCGCTTGAGAATAATCCGATTGAAAACCTTTCCTGGGATGGAGAGAAGTGTGATTCCTCTGTAGTTACTACAATTGCTGAGGTCCCCTTTTTTTGGAAGCTTCACGAGGTGTCCTTCCTTCCAGTCCTTTGGAAACTTGCCTCCAATCCAAATCCTCGAGAATAGTGAGTGCAGACCCTCTGCAGCCCCAGCAGCATCTGCCTTCAGCGCCTCTGGTGGGATCTGGTCTGGTCCAGCTGCCTTGCCTCGATTTAACTGCTTTATGGCATCATTAATCTCTGCTTTAGTCGGAGGGTCGCAACTGATCGGTAAATCATTTCTTGCGGGTAGAATGTCGGGTGGGTTGCTTGGTGGAGGTCTGTTCAAGAGGCTGTTAAAATGTTCTATCCATCTTTTTGCCTGAGCTTCCTTTCCAAAAATAGCCTTCCTGTTGTAATCCTTGACAGGAACTTCAGGTTTTCCATATTTTCCAGCAAGAGTCTTTGTAGTCTGGTAGAGGATCCTCATGTGTCCTCCTGTTGCTGCCTTCTCTGCTTTCTCTGCTAACATTCCTATGAACTCCTCTTTGTCTTTTTTAATTGATTTTTTGACCTCTTTAGCTGATGCTCGGTACTCTTCCTGGTTACCAACTCTTGAGCTTCTTGTACGACTTGCATTTACCTGTTCTTTTAGGTCTCTTCTTATCCTTATCAAGTCCAGTGATTTTTGACTGATCCATTCCTTGTGTTCCACTTTCTTTTCCCCAAGAACATCCTGACATGTCGATGTAAATACTCCTTTTACCTTAGCCCAGTGAGTCTCCAAATCTACTGGCTCTTCGAGGTCAACAAGGTGTTTGAATCTATTCCTCAGTGTCAGCTGGAACTCTTCCTTCTTGTCTCCATCCAGAAGGCTCACTTGAAACTTTCTCCTCTTTGTTCCTGCTCTGGTACCTTGTTTCTTGAGGCGGAGTTTGAGTCTTGCCAGCAGCATGTGATGGTCAGATCCAACATCAGCTCCTCTCTGTACTATGACATCCTCCAGTGAGCGTCTGAATCGTCGGGTGATGCAAAAGTGGTCAATCTGGTTTTCAGTTACTCCATCCGGTGAAATCCAAGTGGCCTTATGGATCCTCTTGTGTGGGAATACTGAACCTCCAATCACATAGCTGTTAAATGCGCAGAAACTTGCAAACCGCTCTCCATTCTCATTCATTTGTCCCAAACCATTGCACCCCATAATGTCCTCATACCCTGTATTGTCCTGTCCTATCTTGGCATTGGCGTCTCCCATTATAATGTTCACATCTTTTCTTGGCAATGTGTCAACTATTTCCTGAAGCTGGTTGTAGAAATCGTCCTTGTCCTCATCGGTTGCTTCATTTGTTGGGGCGTATATCTGCACAATGTTCATGTTGATGTTCTTGTTCTTTGTAGTAAATGATGCCAATATAATTCTCCTTCCGTAGGGTTCCCATCCCCTCAGTGACCTCTGGGCGTGCTTGCTCAAGATGATCGCTACCCCTTCTGTATGCTTTTTGTCCTCCCTTCCAGAATACAAAATCTTTTCCCCAGAATTAAGTTGTTTCAGTCCGGACTGTATCCAGCGGGTCTCGCTAACTCCAAGTATGTGCAGTCTGTATCGCCTCATCTCCATTGTAACCTGGGCACTCTTTCCTGCTTCATACATGGAGCGGACATTCCACGACGCAATCCGGAGTGACTTGTTTGATGAAGGAGCAGTCGGGCCAGTGGAGTCCTTTCGGCTTTGTCCATTGTCCTTCATTGAATCTACAGGTGCAGATGCTCCCCCTTCTCCCAAGATAAAAGACTGATTTAAAGTATTTGCTTGTGTTTCTGTAACTGGTTTATTTTTACAGGGTGGGTAGTTGGCCCACCGCCAACTGGCTCTTCTCGGGAGACCAGGACCTTTGCACCTTTAGTCGCCTCTTACGACACGCAGTATCACGTCAGATGTATTCTTTGCTGTCCCTCTTGATTTAAACCTTGGGGCTCAAATAATCAAAACCCTGGTGAAAATTAAATAATGTTGTATCATTCCAACTTTCGCATTTCTTTTTCGTGAAAGTTTTTAGTCACAGAGTGAGATTTCCGTAACTTCTAAATTTGGACCCCCCGCCAGGTAGTTTGAAACCCTTTGCCAGGATGAGATCTTTTATTACTACATGTATATTAGACGGAGGCCGCAGCTTATATGGCTGTTGGTCTCCAGTTTGAAACTTAGAACTTTGACAATAACGAGTTTATGTTAGCGGACTGAAAATACGTAAATACGCGAATCTCAGAGAAGTCGATCCTCTCAGCCTGAGAACAGCAAAGCTGGCAGCCGCAACTTTTTCGGTGTCTACTCTAAGCGTTTTTTCTGGAGCTTCTCCGCGATCAACCTCGGCTGGCAGTCACATTTTATGGCTGTGAACACATACACACGAGACGGGTCATGCTTGACATCAGAATCAACAGTGTGTCCATGCCCTGTAGGAGAACGTGCCAACTCGCCGGCACATAGTTACTACGCTATCTCAAGCTTTTCTCTGTTATTTTCCTCTCTCAGAAAACGGCTACAATAAAGAAAAAGTTACATGTGTATGTAATTCTTTATGTGCAATATTCCCTCACAGGACGCTAAATACAAAACTCACCAGCTGTAAAATTGCCAACCATTCATCGCGTGGGAACAGAGTTCCATTCAATCCATCAAATGAATTGTCACTTGAACAAGACAGACGAGCTTTATACGAGTATTATACAAACAGTGAAGATCTTTGCGTGTACACGTATTTGATCACAACTTCAAGAAAATCTGTCAAATTAAATAGTTAAGCAATGCAACTTGAAACGCCTTAAAAATCGATGACGTTGCAGTTTTTGTAACCTCTTGAAATTCGAAACCGATGACTGCATGTATCTGGTACCCCGCAAATCTTTAGCCCTGGCGCGTACCAGCTGATTTTGATCTGCCCACTTCCTGGATGACAACATCAGGACTGTGTGTCTGTGAGATCCAACTAGTCGAGTCGACTAGAACGAGAAGACACGTTGAAACTCAATGTCGTGACGTCATCGTCCGACTTCAGTAGCTGGCCGGCCAAAATCGCAGTTGTTCGCTTAGGCTTACTGTCATGCATTTGGACAGTTTGGCTCCTCCCCCCAGACATCATTCTGTATTTACCAGATTGTTATCCCAACAGATATTCGTGGAAAATATCTTTTGTTCATGCCCCACTTCTATTCCTCATTCCGTCGTCCCAAATTTGGTACAATTCAGAATCTTCTTTCAATCAAACTCGAGCTGCCTGTGATCTACTCGGCGATCTGGGCGATGGTAGTGAATCCCTCCTGCAGATGTTATGCTATTATTCGAAGTGTCAGTGCACTGGGATAATAGGAAAAGGGCGTCAGAGTGAGTTAACACTTTGAGAAACAAATCATTTACCTATTGGCCCTATAAAACAGTGTCGTACTAGTTGAAACAATTTTGCTACATGATCCATTTTTTAACACAATATTAATTGTACCCATGAATAAAAGAGTGATCTAACTCGTTTTTGTTGTTGTTGTTGTTGTTGTTTTTCTGGTCGAAAACTGAGATAGATGGGTGGATGGTGGATAGGGCCTTCCAGTTCCACTCCAGTCTTTCAATGAAACAGGTTTAACTTTTCTGGGACGAAATAAACGAATTCTCTCGTGTCTTTTCCCTTAGCTTACATAAAAAAGAAGGATTTTCAAACTCATTGTTTCCACAAAACAATTAAAGTAGAGTCAACACATTTTTGTTTTCATCTCGCTCAATAAACACATCTGGTTTGTGGTGGCGAGTTTCGAAACGAACCAGTGAGTGAGTGACTGACACTAACGACACGGCGAGATGCTACGGAAGCTTGTCAAACTGACGTGACTTCATTTCCAGTTTTACCTGCGGGTTTGTTTTTTTTTTAAGTGTTGAATGCTTTGTGTCATCCGTGTCGGATGTCAGCTTGTCCTGGGAGCCTTTTCATACCGTTTAGGACACTTCAGTGTGTTGTAGCAGATTTTGAGGCTGTGTGGGAGCGCTCCTGCAACTTCAGTTGTAGCTATAATCAGAAAATACCCAGTAATAACGGAAGTGTGCTGAGCCATCAAAGATTATTATAAATATAGTTAGTAGTTAGTACATTATCTTGGGTCGCCAGTCATCGTCATCAACAACAGAGATACAAGAACCAGGGTTTAGCCTTGCCTTACTGTCTCCACAAAAGGTGAGTCTGAGATTGGAGCTTTCATAGAAAGTCTTCATAAAATGGTTAGTATTACTTTGTGTACATCCGATGTTGACAGCAGAAGTGGGCCTCTTGGGCCTCGAAAAGTAGAACTTCATGATATCTGAAAACTTTGCGGGTTAGTAAATGTATAGGACAGAAATTGCGGATATTTATAATTATAAAGATATGTACCGTTCTATGGTAGCTTGTGATGTTATTTTTTAAAATCATTGCGCATTTTATTTTCCAAATGGACAGACTTCAAATCCGGAGTAAAAATTGTTCACATAAATATCACGTTCAGATAACGTTCATCTGCAGTTCATTTTTGTGTTGTCATTTCCATCAGGGTGGACGTTCTTCTATTGATATTTCGGTTTACCTGTAGTTTATTGTGATAATCTTGTGTTGTTGCTAACCGCATCTTAAAAAGTTTCCTGGCGATACTATTAAATGCCTCCTACAGATGTTAGGCCATTGTCCGGTGTGCCAGTGCACTGAGATAATACGAATAGGGCATCAGAGGGAGTTAATACATGTACTTGGATAAATAAATCATCTACCTACTGGCCCTGTAAAACTCTAGCTTTTCCCATTACTCTGAAAGTTTCATGACAATACACTCAGGCATTTGTTGTGTCCTTCTTGTGTTGTTGTTGTTGTTGTGTTTTCAAAGAGTGAGACATAGCTCCAAGTTACCAAATTATAATGTAGTAGATACGCCGTTCGTTATTCGCCAGCCCGCCAGTCTGTTCCCACCGCCTCGGCTATTTTGTTGGGTTGGAGAAATTTCGAACAGCCACGTGTTAATACTATTATGCAAGGACTACTATATAGTACTATATAGTAGTCCTTGCTATTATGTAGCAGATAAAATACTATCGATCTACAGGTAATTTTTTATTAATTAATTGACTTTCTTTTGGGTGGACTATGTTACCCATACAACTGGCCGTTATCGTGCCGACGCGCCGTAAAACCTAACTTCAGACCCTGTGTCCACGTCACCAACTGTGTAGCTCGGCACATTTCCTAACAAATCTAAACCAACTTATTTAGGCTACTGATCTAACGGTAAATGAAAACAAAGATGTTTCTGATCATGCCACATTGTACAGCGTAGTTAGCAATGGTGATAACACATTCAAACTGTCGTAGTGTCCAGAGTGGAGAGAATGATCAATAGATTCACACTCATCCATATGTCCTTTCGTCTCTCCTTTTCCCAGTGGCGGACCCATATTTTTGGGGGGACCTTGAAGCTTGAACTGTTATGGAAATCCCTTCGCAACCGGCAACAAAAGGGCAACATCCAAAAATTCACTCATTAAAAAGTTTCTTCAGGGGCCCTCCGGGATATAGAGGCTCTGAAGCTTAGTCTTCATTACTTTCAATCTTAGTAGATCCGCCACTGCTTTTTCCTCGGCCATTATCATCTTCTCCTCCCTCCCCTCCCCCCCCCCCCCCCAATCCCTTCTTCTCTACTTCAATTTATTAGAAGGAAAATCCCATCTAAATTTGGCACGACCTCTCGGTCAAATTTCACGTTGCCATTGTCTCTTCTGACTCATAACGAAAAGTTAAATACATGTCTACATTGCAAGAATTGTAAAGTTTGGTCACACATTAATAGTGTAACCGACTTTTGGCCAGTCTTAAACCCGGATGAAACAGACAACACCCAATAAATGACGCACATGTCAACTTATCAACGACAAATTTTTATAAGGTTGTCAGAGCCTGTATTTGATAAGCGATGTTTGTTTACTTTTTATCTCCCCCCCCCCCTCCCCTTTCCCCCCTTACCCCCACCCCCAGCCCGCCCCATTATTTAAAGCAAAACAATCGATGGAACCTTGGTATAGAATCATGGTTGCAGGACGAGTGTCTAGTGCCGTCAGCTTTAGTTTTCTGTTTCATTAGTTAGTGTCTAATACACGTACCGCCCCTTGCCCCTCTCCGAAAACGACACCACAAAGTCAAAGTTACTGCAGAAGTAGATCCATCAGTACAATGTAGTGTAATAAATTATTACCAAATTATAATTTTTAAAAATGCCAAAATATTTCTTGCTCAAGAAGGCGGGGCATTTTTAGTGCAGTTGGCGTTTGAAGGCGGCTAAGAGATCAGATCTGTGCGGCGAAGGTAAAGCAGGATTGAGATAAGATATCCATATATCAAAGTCTATGTCACGAACAGGTTGAAATGAAGAGACCGAACATTTTGAAAACAACAACAAAAACAACGGTGTTTTAATGTGAACGTGAATTTCGTTGTGCGGCTGAGAAACGTGCCGATTAAAATTGATAATGCATGAACATGAAAAGGAAGTACTAAGTGTAAGAATAGAAACTGTCCTACCATCCCGATTGAAAATGATAAGAATCAGTTATTCACTGGCTCTTGGAGAAAATGACAGACCAAACCAATATATCCAGTCGGAATATCCGGTCGAAATTCTTGGAGTAGTTGGAGGATCAGGAGGCAGGAAGGACTAGAGGGGAGGGGATGAAATGATATTCGTTTCACATACAAAGCTTGTCTTGGGAATGGTCAATCTCCAATTTTTAAAAAATTTTTTTGTTGTCTGTTTCTGAATATATTTTTTATTTAATACGAGCGGTAATTTCTGGCCTTATCGTAAACTGATTAGGTAGTGAGTTATTTCAATTGTAATTGGCACATCGAAGTAAACTAAAATTTGAAATGTTTGCATTCATCAGTTAGTCACCCCCCCCCCCCTAGGGCCCTCCTCCGCCCCGCCCACTCCCTTATTTATTTATTTATTTATTTTCTATTATTGCGACAGCTGATGGAATTATCATAAAATTGCTCTAATCTTGCTTACTTAACTCGTAGTTTATAAACATAAAACTTTCCTCAAAAATTAAAATCATGCCAACAAAGGAGTAATCCTTTTTTAAAGACCATAAAAATCGTCTTTATACTTCCTCGCGCAAACTAACAAGCATGCCTACAAAACAATAATAATAAGGATACTTGTAATAATAATCATAAATAAAACCAAAAATCCATACCCTAGTACCGTAACAAACACTGTGCCCGTGTCACCGTAATTTTATCACTCTCAGGGGTTATGAGACACTGTAGCATTGTATAATAATTACTTCACAATGAACTTGTTTTGACTTTGACTGAGCCGGAATGGAAGACAACAGAATTTTTGTTGTTGTTGTTTATGGGAAGGATAGAGAGTGTTTCCTATTCGAATTTTATGAATATCTTTGGCGGGGAAGGGGACAGTTAGATGGGTGGATGGATGTATGGGAGGATGGATGGATGTATGGGAGGATGGATGGATGAAAAGCTGGGGGTAGGGGAGGAGAGTGGACGTATGGGTGGGGACCTTGTATCCAATTATTAGTGACAGGTCGCACCTCTTATAAACTCCGGACCACTGCGAGCCTCACGCAACAACCGATTTTTTTTCTTCCCGGAACTTCGGAGAGAAAATGTTTGCACTCTGAAAGGTCATCATGGTTGTGGCCAATCCCAGAGACTTCACCGCATTGTTATCTACTTATACTTGGGCTATCGCACGTTCTACCCCTGAGATGTCATCCTGACTGCAGATTTGTGAACAGGACACTTGACCAAAAAAAAAATTATGTAAGCACATTGTCATTTTCATACATTTTCAGAATCGATTCATTCTAGATTAGATCTTTACTAAACAGCCTTTGGAAACGGTACATATGAAACTATTTTACACGAGCCTTCTCAATTTTTATACGTGAAATTTTATCGGATGAACCTTTGAGCATCAAGCTTAATAAAGTACTGTAAAAAATCATGAAAATAAAGTGATCATTATGGCACCGACGCGCCATCAAACCCAAACTCAAACTCTCTGGTGTTTAGTACCATACAATTCCTGCTTGGAAACTGGGACCTGTGCAATAGTATTGGCTTTTTTACTCAGTTTTGGGGGTGGGAGGGATATATTTAACATTCGCCGTACGACGCTAAAAACTGCGTAGGGCGTACGTCGTTGTGTCTAATTGACACCACACTCTTAAAGAGCAATTTATTGAAATATCATATTTAAAAGTACATGTATAGTGTCTGTCAGATCTCTGAACGTACCAGTAGGGATATAACAATAAAATACTCTTAGGGGTATGGTGTATCTGAGACTCCACGAAGTACGACCTGAGGGTATGACAATAAAATCCTACAATAAAATCTGTTTACAAGTATTATGGTGTGTGACACCCCGAGACGGACGGGTAAGAATAGTAAAAATGCATACGCGTTGCTGCTGTGCATATTTTAGCATTTTAAACTTAATGAAGATGGGTAATGACGTCATTGGGGAATACATGTACATGGAATTTCAAGAAAATTCCCAGAAATAAGAAAATGACAAACGTGTTTAATTGCTTCGGGGTCCATTAGACCCACGACATACGGCGAAGATTAAAGTCACCCAACCATAGGTCGCTACCGTGTAACAGATATTTTACATAATTTTGTTTTCGACGTAGGTCAAATTTTGTTTTCTTGAGGTCTGCGTTGTCAGTCAGTCCTCTGACAAAGCTGTGGACGCACCATAGTTCGTGTGTTGACGAGGTAGATATTGTATACATTACATAGGCTATCGTGTATCACACGCAGCGGGTCTAAAGGTAAGATGGGATAGTTGAATAGATATTCTATACCAACAAAGCCTTCTCTTCGCTCCAGTGACTTTACCCCCTCAGGAACGTCGTGAAGTGCCCTCTACGTGACCTGCACTTTGATTGCTTGGGCAATGGCAAAGGCCCCTGACTATTATTGTACACGCTCCTACCCCTACCCACCTTCTACTTTTCTGGGCCTAAAGTCAAGGAATCATGAGAACCTGGTGGAGGCATGTTAATATTAACTACTTTTTTTTTAACTTTCAATTACTTTTTTTTTCTTTAGATTTTGAACAAACAAATCGTATAACATACATGTGTATATAATTATTTTATTTTTTTATACAACCGTGATTCACTCGGTTACTGAAATTGCACGTAAATGTTTGTATAATATATGCCGCCTTCACATGACACACCCAGCGTGTTGTAAAGTTTAAAAAAAAAGCCTTGGCGGTGTCCTACTCGAATGCGTCACTCTCAGCCAAACCTTATCTTTAAGTTTAAGCTTTTTTTGTGCTCAATAATTTATCGTTTGCATTGCAGCCGGAGATGTAGGTGCGTGATGCGAAAAAAAAAAAGTTCCAGTCTACCATGTATTTAAAGAATACTTCACTGTTTAAAATTACCCCCTCTTTCACATGGACGACCCTCTTTCGTTTCAAATAACCTGAGTACAGAGGGGAGGTGCCCGACGCCCCTGTGTCAAATAATAGCCATGTTTTCCAAACTTTGGGCTGAAAGGTAATTTTCACACGTCAGTGGACGGGTTGATCCATCTCGTCTTTGTGGACACGAAAATCATAAACAGAAAATAGCCGGCTTTTTGCAGGGGTAAGATTCTACACGGGGTGTAAACACCACCAAAAACCAACGTCTTCCACCCACTGCTTCCACCCGAATGATTGCACCCTGACCTTTCACCGCGTGACCGGGTGAGGTTGGGGCTGTCACCCCCAGCTGACTGAACGCATAAAATTACAAACTCTCTGGGAAAACGTATCGTCAGGTATTCAGGTAGGTGACGGATCTTGTCTGTGTCTTAATGTGTTGAATAACTCGTTTGTATCTGCACTATCACTGTAGATGAGATTTGTTTTCAATTTTCAGTTCCAGTTTAGATTGTAAACGAAAACCGGTTTCTTTTTCTCCTAGATACCGGTACACTGCAAAGGTTATTTGAAACCACGATCTCTGTCTAATAACAAATAAAAAGCAGCTACATAAAAAAAAGAAGCAAAATTTATGTTCCTTTTTTAAAATCAATAGGTGTTTTCAACACACCAGCGCATGTGGACAGACAGACAAACAGACAAGTAGGAGACTTGGAACGTAATGTAATGTAAAATAATATACATCATTATGATGTTGTAGAATAGAAATATTAGAGTCAAAAGTTGGCAAAAAGAAAAAGTTGTATGTAGCAATGCCTGGCGTAAGAATTAATACTCAAACGATTGTTGCGAACCCACAGTTTTTCTGTGGTTTTTATAATATTTAGAAATATTAGAGTAGAATAGGAAGACTTTAAGATTTAGGCAAGCAGAGTAAATGTTTTCACCGATATTGTGGAAAGATGAGTCATGCAATAGTGAGGACTGACCCCTTATTTCAGTGGTTTATTCCCGTTATTCAGGAGTGTTGAAACTTATGAGATTATACAGCGTAAACTTATTCATGATAGAGAGGAATCAACAATCTCTTCTATGTTCAGATCAAGAAGTGTGCCCAGGCTTCCAGTTACAATGTACATGTATATTTTCGATTCAATAACTATGTATGTGGACAATCTAGATATTGTATAGATCTAGGCTAAGCCTAAGCCAATCTCCAATTTACCACGAGAACTCGAGGCAATTTCAACTTCGCTGTGGCACTCCTTTTTCTGAAATATGAGGTGAACTTATAATGCACTGCTTTACAAGACTTGTATTATGTCCCAAAAATTTATGGGCACAAAAGGAACAGCCCTTATGATACAGTGAGGTTACCTGTCGTCTTTTTCATCGGTGTTAGCTGACCTGATTTTCTTTGAATTGGCCCCAGTACCCGAGCACACGCACTTTTTTTGTCGAGTCGTTGTTGCTGCTGCTGCTGTCCATGTTGCTGATTTTAAATTATTGAACTGATTGTGCTAGCCCCCTCCTCCCCCACCCTCCTCAAGATATTAAATTCATTATGCTCGTATGGGTCAGGAGAGCACTGAGTATAGAATATGTGTTATATCCATATAGAATAGCTTAAAAAAAGAGAGAGAGGGGTAGGCCTACATGAATATGTCTTGTTGAGAATATCGGCAAGCGTGTAATGTATGTTTATGGCTTCTTTATGATAGTTTTAAAGAAAGATTGTACATGAATTTGGAGAGCCTTATATATTTATGTAAGAAAAGGTTATGTAACCTGCAGGTCTTGATCAAATTCGAAATATTTTCTGAAAGTTGGATTCGTCGAGTTCTTAGATTTCATGTGAGTTACTCGTAAGGCCTAGACCCTAATCCTTGACCGTGTTTTAGTTTGAAAGTTTGGTGGATATAGTACCTGCTCTCAGCTTTTGAGATTTCCAGTTCAACCACTGAATCTTCAGATTTTATTCAATTTATTGTCCATAATACTGTGTATCAGATCTGTAACTGGGAGAAAAACTGCACTGCCGGCAATTTCTATGCCGTTTTATTAGTTTATTATGAACATTAAACATGACCCTTCTCTCACCTCCCACCGTCCCGCAAGGCCTATGTGTTAAGAAAAATCTTAATAATGGCACACATTCCTCTCTCGATATATCTAAATTCAATGCATCATACCCCTCTCCCCTCTCCGCCACCGGCACTACCACAGTTGCAATTCCCCCGCTGCGTCCCCTTTGTCCAAACAACTATCGAGCACTCTATTGAAAAAGAAGTAGTGTGAATGAATGTTGAGATTAATTGACAGACTGCATTTTCATCTGAATCCTCTGACAAGACGAAGTAAAAAATACACCAACCTTTAATTCCCGAAGCCGAATGACACACGGGTTTATTATTGAGGTCGTGAATTCATAACCTGCTGACTGTAAAAGTAATCCTACATTTAGACTGAAATACCATAAAATTACGAAACTTAGCGTTTACCGTGGCGGTTCACGACATTCCAACAAAGATGATAGACATTACAGTGTCAACCGGTGCTATAAGATGCTTTCCTGTATGAATGCACCACTGAGCTCATTCATCATCACAGCCATTGTCCTTAATGCTTTGCAGCTGAAAGAAAGAAAAAGCCATCTGCAGTGATCTATAGCCACCACCACCACCACCCCCTCTCTCCCTCTCTCTTTCTCTCTCTCTCTCTGTCTGTCTGTCCGTATCTCTTTGTCTGTCTCTCTGACTCTGTCTCTCTCTTTGTCTGTCTCTCTCTGTCTCTATCTTTGTCTCTATTTCTGTCTGTCTGTCTGCCTCTCTCTCCGTCTCTCTCTCTCTCTCTCACACACACACACACAACCACATTTTTCGTGCGAATATTATTATATGGTTATGATTCAGTAGCCGTCGGATCTCTCCTGCTGTTATGAAAAAAAAAAAAAAAAAGACAACGTCCGCTGTGATACAGTTTCAATGTACGCAATGTATTAAGCACCATTATAAATATAAGCCAGTGGTTCTCAAACCTGCAATGTCTAACAGCCCTTGAGAATCAGGATTACAAGAGCAAATTCAGTGCAAGTTTACCATTTTATTACTAAGCATGAACCACACATAGGCCTACTGCACCCTGACAGCTAAATCCTCTCATTACTGGGTGTTAAAACTGCGAATCTATCTATCTATCTATCTATCTATCTATCTATCTATCTATCTATCTATCTATCTATCTATCTATCTATCTATCTATCTGTCTGTCTGTCTGTCTGTCTGTCTGTCTGTGTATCTATCTATCTATCTATCCATCTATCTATCTGTCTGTCTGTCTGTCTATCTATCTATTTATCCATCTGTCTATCTGTCTGCCTGCCTGTTTATCTGTCTAACTGCCTGCCTGCCTACCCATCTGCCAGCCTGTCTGTCTGTCTGGTTGTCTGCACCCATGTTTATGCTTCGTCCACTTGTCCCGTAGTCCGACAACGGCTAGTTTCGCCCTCAGTCGCTACACTCGGCAAACAAATGCAATTTCAGACTTTTCTTACAAATCTCTCATGCAGCAGAAAAGCCATGTCAGAGAAACATAGAATAGCTAGAAGTGATAAGGAATTTTTGTACTTCCTGAAACCCTTGAGTTTGGCCCACTTTCATTTTTACTGTTAAGTTTTTCATTGCTGGAAGTACTGTAAGGGGCTTTGCTTTGGGATTAGGGTGGGGGAGGGGGTGCAGTTTTCTTGCAGTTTTCAGTGGCATTTTCTTTTCCTTGGATACGTTGCAATGCGGACGTACGCAGCTCATTTGCCTATCTTTACGATACCATTTTTCTTATCATTTTGTACATGATTTCATGTTGTAACCTGTACAATTTGCAGCAGAATAAATCGGTTTCGTGGTTTTAAAAGTGTGAAAATGTGCGGTACTTTGCCGGGCGATCATGAATGATGGATCGGATCATCTGGATTCCAGCAATGAACTGTATACATTACACTATGTTAACGGGAAGAAACCGCATGGTTCAGGGACAGAAATGGAGGGGAGACATCAAGTACATCCTGCGATGGCGTCTCTGTTTTATACTTTGTTTATCCATTTTGTGAAGACCAAAAGAGACGATTACTTGTGCGAAAATGTAAACCAGATAGAAAGATAAGAGATTTTTCATTCTATGAAACTGTGCTTAACTTAGCCTGGATTGGTGCATACGGTGTTTCTCCACACCATAGCAGATTAAACGAGTAAGTGATTGTGCTCTGAGTCCTAAGAGCTATTGGGGCTTGACGTCATGAAAACTATAAAGGCTTGCCTTTCACCATCCAGTGTAGGTTTTTTTTTAGCTTTGATCAAACATCAAACAAAGGTCACGTGGTAAAAATGATCGTAACTTGGTTTTTACAAATTTTTCAGGAGAAGCAAAAGACGAATAACTTTCAGAATCTTAATTCCCATCTTCAAGCTGCCATAGTGTCCAGAGTGGAGAGAATGATCAATAAAACTCATCCATTATGTCCCTTTGTGTGTCCTTTTCCCAGTGGCGGACCCTCATTTTTTTATTTTTTTTTTACCCTGAAGCTTGAACTATTACGGGAACCCATTCACAACCAGCAACAATAGGGCAACATCCAAAATTCACTCATTAAAAAACGTTTCTCCAGGGGCCCTCCGGGATTTGGGGCCCTGAAGCTTAATCTTCATTAGTTTCATAGTGGATCCGCCACTGCATTTTCCTCGGCCATTATCATCACACTTAAAAGTTACAGTATATCTAAAAACAAACAAAAGCAATATTTAACCTTCAGTTTTCAGAATTTAATCACCAGCTTATATAAAACACAACCTGTGGGCTGTCAAGGGCTTCAAATATGCCAAGTAACTCAATTTTTTTTTTTAAGTCGAGTTACGACAGTTTACCATTCGAGAGTGATCTTAGAGATGCGACGTTTATTAATAAAACTTCAACAGATGTGTGATCCGTGGCAGAATCTGAAGCCAAAATTTAAAAAAAACGATAACGTAAGGGCTGTCAACAAATCGGAATGTCCAAAACTCGAAAACCATTGTATGACGCATTCACTGTATACATAGTGTTGTACGCTGTATACACATACTTTTTATGGTATCCGTGTGACACTGCCTAAGCTCAGGGTACATATAAGGAGGTGGGGATAGGTACCGGTATAGAAAAAGAAAGAGTGTGTTCTGAGGTTCATGATATTGAATGTTACAGTAAAGCAACACGTTATTGGGCTGTATGGGTACAGAGCCAAGTCAAAGTCATTGTATGTGTACGTGTGCCTCCAGGGGCCGTCCATGAAGTACGTGCGTTCGATTTGAGCTATTTGTGGCAAACACACTCCACCCCACCCCCCCACACCTCCAATGTGCGCTTTTCATACACTTGGCATCAAACCACCTCCCTTCCTCCCCCATGTACGAACGTACGACCATTATAATGACGGTGGCTATGTCTCCATGATAAGGCCTTGATGTTTTCAATCTTTAAGCAGCATTTTGCACGAGTTACTAATTATTGACTGTTTCATTAGGTGCAAAACCTATATTATATTATTATTCCATTGTTATTATAATCATTGCGAACGGAAGAAGATACTGAAGTGCCCCCCATGACCATAACCATAGTGGTTGGGGCGGGTTACAGACAGGGTGAAGGAAGGATGTGCGACAAGGCTGGACGAGCCTGACAAATTTGAAACCAGCTGGTCACTGGGACCAGAAGTAGGAATTAAACCCCTCGAGTGAACCTTGGAGCGGGGAGAGAAGCACTTATGGGGATGCACGGTATGCCAGGATTCTGGTTCCTGTCATCAAATTAAATCAAATCTAATATAATCATATAATTTTTAGGTTAAAAAAAAAAAAGTAAATAAATGCAAACCTTTTAATTCATTATTCATTACCGTAATTGAAACTCGTACGTACGCTACCCTGCCGCCGCCCCCCCCCCTCCCCACCTTCTAAATATATACACGCTTTTCGTATGCAAGGGTACCCCACCCTTCACCTACACACCCTGCTGCGGGCATACGTGCTTCATGTATACTCAGTATAGCCCCTCAGTGTACATAAAAGCACGTACCCGGCACAACGTGTAGTACAGATTGCCGCCATAAAGCACGCCGGAGAAATACAGTGTGTGTTTGTGTGTTCAAGAGCCACACAGAATGGTTTAAAACATGCGAATAGGGTGTGTTTGATGTATTGAACATGGTGAACTATTCAAGAGTCTATGGTGAGTGTTTTGGTTATTGCTTACGAACAGATCAGAATGCACTGTTTAGCGCTTAGAGACCACTTTTGTGCGTTGTATCCCAGGGGGTAAAGAAATGGTCAGTGGTTGAGAGAAAAGGAGGAGAAGACAGAGAGAAAGAGAAGAGAATGGAAGCGCCACAGAGTGTGATAATAGAGATAAGAAAAAATATTTGGGAAATATAAAACATTCACTCATGAATCGGTAGGGAGAGAGAGAGAGAGAGAGCGCGCGCGCGCGAAAGAGAGAGAAGAAGAAAAAGAAGATTAAGAAGAATGGATTAGGTATCGTCCAGATGTATGAGAAAACCAACCAAAAAATATACAGACTCAATTACAAATCATTATCGTGAGAAATGTGGAGCAGAGCAGAAATCGGATACCATCAGGAGCTGCCTGAGTGAGAGACAGAATAAGAGACATGAGAGAAACAGTGATAGGGGCACATTGGTCTAGAGGCAAAGTGCCGTACTCACCTCTCATGCCGAAAGTATTGGATTCGATTCCCGGTCGGTGCCGTCCCTGATCCTATGGAAGGTAGGAAGGATCGAGCACCTAGTCTTCTTAGATAAGGACGAAAACCTCGGATGGCCCGCGTGCACGTTGCGCACTTTCAAGATACCTTGGCGCTTAGAAGTCGAGAAGAGCAGGCCTAACAAGGCCACTGCCCTGGCAAAATTAAAGAAAAACTTATCCCTACCCCCCCCCACCCCTCCGAAAAAAAAAATCGCCGACCGGTGCTGCAATGTGGCGACGACGTGTCTGCCCAAGTTGTAACTGAACTGCAATAACACTAAGGCAAATTTCTTAAATGAGATCAAAGAAATATACAAACATGCAAAATAGAGAAAAGAGGAGAGAAGAAAACTTAAAGCTGATAAACATTGTCGGGAGCTCCGAGTCTTGGTAGTCGGTAAAGAGAAATCAGATGCATGTACCAGACTTAATTTAAGCCTTATTACTTACTGCAACCATCACCACTGCCACAGCGGCGGTGAACAAGTCGTCGGCTAGCCACTTACTAATTATTTATTATGGTGACGCTACTGAAGTTTGGCCAATGACCATTTCATGAGCAGTGCAGAACAAGGGGCGGTTTACTCGAATAAGGAATTAGCGGGGGAAAAAAAGAAACAAAGTTGGGCAATCTTGCTGCCATACACTTGTGTAAACATTTGGCGTTGTGCAATTTTGAAGATAACATAATCTTGCACGTAGATAACGACAAACAGGCATGAAAGAGGTGACAGCGGCTTTAGTAGATCAGTGTAGGAAATGACTTGAGCTTCTGTGATTCCGGATGTATCTTGATAGCCTCGTTAGGGTCAACATTTGACCGAGATCCATGCAGGAACCTGGTTATACTTGCCGGTCATTGTTGTCGTAGATATTATTCTATTCACACGGAAGTTCGGAAGGAACAGTAATTGCAGCTGACATCCAGGTTTTGAGTTTCTGAGTTGAAAGCGCTTGTCACAAATGTACATGTATATTTTTCTGAGGTGTTTTAACGCATAACCTGTATGATATTGTTAGATCTCTATACTTTTTGATAATCTTGAGTTATTGCAGTTGTGAGATGAAGTAACACAATAAATTTATTTCCCATGAATATTTGGGATTGTGGGAACAGAACAGATATAATATAATTATATGATATATCCCGTTGCACAAATAGAATCTCTATATAATATGGTTTCTACGAAGCACGGTGAAATTGTAGAGCCATTTCATACGGAATTATGATAGTCCATCAACTTCATGGGTGATCATCATTGTAAGCTTTTCATTCGTTTGGCTTCGCCCCCCCCCCCCCAAAAAAAACAACAACTTCTGTACGAGCCATTAAAACGTTGAAAATCCTTGATAAAGCCCGTCTGTTCAAAAGTTTTAAATTGCATTTTGCACGAGCTATTTGATTGTTGCAGTAGAGACATAACAAAATAATGATTTGGTCAAAGCTCGGCATGAAACAGATCCATTGTAAGATTACACAAAGATGATTGAAGCTTAATGAAATAAATCTTATCCAAATAAAAACTTTTATTGCAGCAAATAATTGTTACTCCGCTGAATTTGAAACTGTAGTGTAGGTTAGCAGAGGCCTGAAACAGTGGCGGACTTACTTTTTTGGGACCCTCAAATTTGAACTTTTGTGGAGCCCCTTCGCAACCAGCAATAATAGGACAACATCCAATATTCACTCATTACAAACGTTTCTTCAGGGATTAGGAGGGATTATGGTCCCTGCAGCTTGAGCTTCATTAGTTTCATTGCAGATCCGCCACTGGCCCGAAAAGCTCTTGGTTCGAACAAGTTTACATTAAAACAAAGATTCATTTCACACTGGAAAGTTCTGCTAAGTTGAAAACTGCTTGTGATGATGCTAAGTAACTAATTTCTCCATTGTTCACGCGGATTTTTCCAGAGAACACAGAGTTCACAGGAACAACAGAAGCATGGATCTCCGTGTTTTGTGTGTTGTGACAGTTCTACTCACTGTGGGTCTGGCAGACAATTATCAAGAGTGGAGTGAGCAGACCCATCCTGACGTGGCCCATTCTCTATATTGCAGTGATTCCGCGGGTGATCCATTTGTAAGTACGGTAATCCTGCTGTACAGTATTTTTATCGCCGGCTCTATCCAGAAACCAGATAAATGTATCCGCACAACTGCGCAATGGCAACTCTTTTTTTTTTTCCTTTTTTACTACATATTCCGTGAACTCATTGAAGAAATTGTCTTCTTGTTGTTGTTTTCTGTTGGTTAAGGGGAAGCCTTTAGCGTTCAGCTCCAGCCGCACATCCCCATTTAAAGTAAAACAAAGCCCCGCCCAAACACTCTGATGGGAGACACTCTTGGCTGAATGTTCACCAAATAAATTTAATCACCTACCAAATTGCTAATCTCAGAATTTATACATCATATTTTTTGGGACATCACAACATAAACTGTAAAGTATTTCGTTTATCACACTTAACTGGCAAAGCCGAAATTGTGAGTTTGAGTGAGTTTTATCCTGTTTCACGATCCAGATCAATACTGACGACAAGCTGGAGTGGATGAAACATGGCCAGGAGATGCCTATTGTCTCAGGTGACCACTACGAACTCAAAGAATTTAATGGAACTAAAAACAAGGAGCTGAAGATTAAGAAAGTGACCTCAGAAATGACCGGCATCTACTTCTGCAACATCTACCTCCCTAACGGATCCTATCATGGCCGGGTGCACAAAGGGTTAAACATAGGAGGAGCGAAACATGACGATTTGATCGATAAGGTGAGCTTCCAAAAACTTCGGACACACGAAGCTAGAGGATCAGATCGTGTGTAGATGTCCTTGTTTTTAGAAGACCCCCCCCCCTCCCCCTTGGCATTTGTATCTCTACTTTCTTGTTGTTTCTTCTTGTTCTCTGCCATCTTTTTTCGACGTCTTCTTAGCCGTCAAAAGGGTTGTTTGGTAGCCCCCAAAAGGGCTGTTGAATACCAGGTTGTCACGGTGTGAAAAATATCTTTTTTTTTTTTTATACACTCACAATAATTGCTAACCCAAGTGATGAAAAGGGGAAAAAAGGCGCGCCAGTATCTTATCAGGGCACCCTGACATCATCGTCCTGAAAACCACTTTCGTACAAGAGCAGTTTATGGTAGGCCACATCACCCTGCTCACGCAGCCTTTGCCCCCCCCCCCCCGACTCTTCAGTTCTCAACGCCTCTCTCTCTCTCCTTCTCTCTCTCCCTCTCACTCTCCACGTACGATGTATCAAGATCCACTAGGTTCCCATTAATATCTCCATTCTGTCATTCCTTCTCTTCATTCCGACCTCTCCCTTCTGTTACTCTTTCGTCCGTTTTTATGCCCGTCACTCTGGAGGAGCTAAAACAACTTCAGCAAAAAGAAAGAAAACTGAATACTGAGCTTTTTGGTCAGGCGAGCTAGTAAAAGACCAGGAAGTAAATATTATACATTATGATGTTGGCTAGTAGTAATTCATGAAGAAAGTACGTCTAAACATTTTAGCAGGCTAGTAGCACACTAAACATTTTTGCAGGCTAGTAGCACACTAACATTTTAGCAGGCTAGTAGCACACTAAGCATTTTTTGCAGGCTAGTAGCACACTAAATATTTTTGCAGGCTAGTAGCACGCTAAACTTTTTTTGCAGGATAGTAGCACACTAAAACATTTTTGCAGGCAAGTAAACTTTTTTGCAGGCTAGTAGCACACTAAACTTTTTTGCAGGCTAGTCGCACACTAAACATTCTTGCAGGCTAGGAGCACACTAAACATTCTTGCAGGCTAGTAGCACACTAAACATTTTTGCAGTCTAGTAGCACACTAAACTTTTTTGCAGGCTGTCAACACACTAAACATGTTTGCAGGCTAGCAGCACACTAAACATTTTTGCAGGCTAGTAGCACACTAAACATTTTTGCAAGCTGTCAACACACTAAACATGTTTGCAGGCTAGCAGCACACTAAACATTTTTGCAGGCTAGTAGCACACTAAACATTTTTACTGGCTAGTAGCACACTAAACATTTTTGCAGGCCAGTAGCACACTGACTCAAATCGTCGTTTTGCCTCAGATTTGAACTTGCTTTGAAGCAACTAGCGGGACAGTCCCGTTTGATCCCAAGATCCACAAAACTGTGGCAAAGCAGACTTGACTCGGTGTGCCATGAGCCTAATTTTCTTGAGTGAATTTCAACTAATTAATTTTTGCATTCCTTGTTTACAGTATGAGTCTAACATCATTACTGGTGTAGTGGCTGGGGCGGCAGTCTTTGTCATCATCGTTAGTTTCTGCACCATCGACCGCTTCCGGTACCTTACGGATGAGCAGAAGCAGAAACGGCGTGCCCAAAAGGAAGAGAGACTCCGCCGTCTGCAGCGACATCAACAAAACGGCGTGGATAATTTCGGCATGGACAATGGCGTCCCGGAGCAAGACGGCAAGAAAAACTACTACCCTTACGATAACTTGGATAATACTCACCTGTAGAGTAGATATGATGTCACCATTTACAGGGCCATGTGCGTGCATGATGACTGTATGCACAACAAGCGTGATTTTGAGAGAAACAACAACAACAACAAAAAAGTCCATGGTTTTAGAGGGAATCTGATAAATCAGAGTTGTCTACAAATTAGTGAAAAATCAGAAAAGAATGGGCAATCAGGTTAATCATGCTTTCATACATTTGAGCAAACATTAAAAGACGTATTATTGTTCAAAACACATTATGGCACGGACAGCATTTACTACAGTCTTCCACACAGATGACCACAGACATCAAGAACTGAACACTCCTTATTCATCGCCAGGCAAGCATTGGACATTTTTTTCAGGAATGTTGCTAGGGGTAACTAATCTACTTTCCAAGCCAAATAGAGAAAAAATACAGAGCTGTGTTCATGGTCCAGCAATGGCTTATAATGTAAAATACATTTTAATGTTTGTCATATTACATTTAAAGAATTCATTACTGTGGAGCAGACAGTTACATTTTGGGACTGACCCGAAAGTGTGTTTTCATGGTTAGGAATCGTAATAAAGAAACATCGCTTGTTGGTTGATGTGGAGTTACCCCACTGCAGGAATAACAGGACGTACAGTTTCACAACAGTAAAAATTAATAGTATAACATTATATTTTTTTATCTATTGATGTATCAGGCCAGTGAGTCGTATATTAGGCGTGCTAAAACAACAACAACAACAACAAATGTGGACTGGATAGAAGAAAGTTTTTGAATGATCTTTGGCAAATTTTATACTAAGTAATTTCCTACCTTTATGTTTTGTGGACTAAGTTTGTTCATTTGGCACTCTCACACAATGTCAAAAGTTTACACGAAATTTTCCGATACACACACTGGGAAAGTAAAGTTTAGGATCAATTCAGCGTGGCAAATTATTTTATCTATGAATATATTTCAAGCATTGAAATCGCAGTCAACCTAAGCAGTTCGTCTCATGCTATAATTATATAATCGATACTGCTTTGTTATTAGCATGTACACAGCATAATTATAATATGTGACCTTTTACATAATGTGTGGTGCTCTTTTGTATCGACTTTTTCCCTTCTTTCACCACCACCACCATCATCATCATCACCATAATCATCACCATCGCTACTGTTTAAATAACCAGAATGTTGACTTGTATTGAAAAATCAGCATGATTTGTTTTTTCTTCAAGAGGTGAATTTCTTTGATTTTCACTTTTATATCGGCAGCCTAGACCATTTTTCTATGTTGAAGACATTTTCCAAATCATAGACTGTTCTTCAGTTTTGGTTCTGTTTGGCAGAACATTTTGATTGTTCCCCCCCCCCCCTCCTTTTTTGGTAGGTTGTTTTTTGGGTTGTCTTTTTATTGTTATGTTTCTTTCTTTGACACAATTTTTTTCCAAAACTATTTAATTTCCCGTGGTGCAGCAGTTTTCTACTCCCTCTAAGGGATTATCCGCGCCTATTGTGATATCTTCCTCTTATTTTAATAGTGTCACCCCCCCCCCCCCACCACCACCACCACCACACCCGTCGTGGCCTTCGAACTAAGTTTATTTGTCTTTAATGCCAAATTGGCAAATGGGTTCTTAGGTCTGTATACATAGACTTGCAATGCGGACACTATACATGCGCCAAATATTGAATTTTTAAATTCCACACGGAAATGCAGTACTGTTCTATAAGTTATCTTAAAGTTTCTTTGTCTCTGTGGTGGGGTGGGCAGGAGAAGGGATTTCAGCGACGGTCAGAACGTACCGTCCCTGCTTCTCATGGCCGACATGAAATCATGATCAGCTTCGGTTATATGAATTAATATTTACAGCGTGTGGATTTTAGAAATGTTTTTCCCGTCATGCACTGAGAATCAAGGGAGAAAATGCACGGCTTTCTGTCCGGGTCAAGATTTCACGTAGTTTTTGTATTGAGTAAGTTGTAGTTTAAAAGTTTACTCCCTTTGCCTCGTTTTCCACCTCCTAATCTCACCTCCTGGTGGGAGCGACAGTCGAGGGAGCTGCGGGATAATTAATTTTTATTAGCTATGGATGGAAAATCTTCTCTTAGTTAAGGGATTATTTGATGTTGTATTACAGTTATTTTATCATATCATTACGTAATCCTTCAATAAAACTAGTATAGCATTATTTTATACCTTTAAAAGCTGATGAGTGTGTCGTTGGTTATTGTTCCACGTTGCGTTGTGATGTGATCTTTCTTGTCCTGACTATGTTGTGAATGTGGCTGATGGTTGTTGTATTTGTGGTTGTGATCACAGGGTCTCGAATGACTACGTTGTTTGCCGCGATGCTTTAAGCTGGGCTTTCATGTGTACGGGAACGGAAGCGGCAACAGAAACGTCAAAAATCCATCAAGCGGTAAAAAGAAAAAGTGTTTCCATGTGTACGGAAACGGCGTTCCCACACAAAATGAAAATATTCTTTCTTTTTCACTTCTTGAAGGGTTTTTGACGTTTCCGTTTCCATTTCCGTACACGTGAAAAGCCAGCTTTAGTCTTCAGTGAATTATTATGAGAGAATCGCTTGTGAAACTGCGAAGTGAAACCAAAGATAGGCCTACTAGATACAATAACATGAGACAGCTAGCGCGTTCAGCGTGCACATATTTCGCACGGCAGCCTAGCGGCGAATGCGCGGACGTCGGAGAACAATGCCGTATTTTACAAAGCCAACACGGGGGGAAATATTGAATTTTTGTTCACTGTTCAGCTGTCGCTGTAGGCCTTGATTGAAGTCACTTATTTTGACAAAATTTGTGATTGTAACTATTCGTTGTAGGAAAACTTTTTTTTTTTTTAGTCGCAGTAGCACTGTAACAAGTCCGCATCATTCATTTATCATTATATCACGCATTCTTTTCATGCAATGCGCCATACCACCCCCCCCCCACCCCCACCCCCATGCGCAAACCTTGTGCACGATATTTTTAGAGACATGGCATGGAGAAGGGAGCGTCTCATCTTATTCTACCAAGTATCTTTAGTGAAACTAGGAACGAAAAGATACACTTTGTAATGCCATGTTATGGCCTTATCTCAGTTATGATTTTAAAAAGAGCTGGAGATAGAATAAAGCAGTACAGGGTCGACCCGCTGGTTTCTCATACAGTGGAAAGCTTAAGTGTTAATCGAAGCTTGATGAACGATGTATCTTTTTCTGTGAATGAATATTCAAATTATTCTCGTTCAGGATGATGCATATTAAAAATCAATGTAAGATTTTAGTCATATTATCTTCAGATGAAGCCTTCAAGCAGAGTCTCCAGCATCGGCAACTTTTTTTAAGAAGGCAGTGGTGGTGAGTCTCTAAAGAAATGATTTTGACATTTCTCCAAATTAAGCGTAGGCATTGGTTTACTGGTGTTCTTATCAATGAGATACAGTCCATAAATCCCTTGTGATATCTGTCATTTAAGATGCTTTAGATTGTGGATTGACGAGGGCTTGGCGAATTGCTCAGTATGTTATAAGAACCAGTCAAAACAGCTGGTGAAATGAAAGACGAGTATGTCCAAAAACATCGTCAGCGTTGGTTCCGTCGTTATCACCACTTTAGCCACAATCTCACAAGAAATGAAAAGTACTCACAGGTGTTTAACTTCGTTTAATTGCTAGGATGATTTCAGAAGCACTGTAGAAATGTAAAATTACAAACCAAAGTTGCAAGATGCGATGAAACAGACCAATATTTCGAATCATATTTTCACAACATTAATTCCTCGGACAAAAATTAACAAAGAAATATGTACAGGACAATGCTAAAGTTGGATTCAGCAGTATAAAAACCTGTCCTGCAATGCAGGGTGGTTTGATGTCAACGTTGATTTAAACTGGCTTTATTCATAACACAAGAGTTGATTACTACTAATACTACCGATCAAGAGAATTACCATTCATATTGGCAGCAAGAAAGCCAAAGGAAATCCGTGTCTTTTCTTCTAAACCAACATTTACAAAGTGAAGTATTTACTCGCTTTTGCAGATAAAGCTTTTTGGACCAACGGAAAATTGCTAGATGCATCAGTGGGTTGGAAAAACAAAATAATTCGAAATTCATGTACATTGGAACTCTATTTTACAGTTAAACACCAACCTAGTACGCCGATTTTACTCAATGGGAGCACTGATGAAAAAGAAATTACATGTATATCTAATTGTTTATTTCATCTCAGACATTGAACTTTCCAAAGTGTATTACATGTAATATTACTACGGTCCCCGCCAAAATTGGTGACCTCAGAAAAATCGTCATTAAAATGCCCTCGGTGCACCGATTTTTACCACGGTTTGCACGGCCTCCTAAATGTTTGTCTTAGTTAATTGATTATCCTTTAATTTCCAACCACTGGGTTGTTTGGGCTGTGGGGATCACAGATATTAAGTAAACATTAAAAAGATGAAAAAGTAGATCGCATTAAGTTCGTTCACTTTATAAACTGTGCAAACGGCGCAGCACTGAAGCTGATTTCTCAGGTAGTCTCGTCTTTCCTGTTTTCGGCATCCAGATCGGTCTCAGCCACCTCTGTGACGGTGGCATTGGCTCTGTTCTTGTAGGTGTGTCGCCTCTGAATCGTGACGTCATTTCCGCTCGTAGATAAGTCCTCCAGATCTCCTTTGTCGAACTTCCGGCGACTGCTAAACCGGAAGTGCCACATAATACACAAACTGCCTATAACAATTAATGACGTTGCGGCGGCAATCCCTCCAATGATGGCGTTCTCTTCGAAGGTGTCCTCAAGTTCTGCGAAGTCGGTGTTATTTGCGTTAATGCCCCAAATAATCACAGATAGTGGGTGATTTTCATCATTGTACACAACATTACATGTGTAGTGTCCAAATGTTTCGTCTGTAACTTTGAATATTGTCAAATTGTATGCAGGTAGATCTGTATTGGCCTGGGATAGCTGGAAATCGTCCAAATTCAGAGGCGTAGATGAGTTGACGGCGGTACCATCAGGGAATAGCCAGCTGAGCGATTTGATATCGTGCCTTGTGGAAACGTTCAGATGGGGATGATCACAGATCAGGGAAACATCAGTATAATATTCGATCTTAAGTTCAAATGTGTAGGCTTGCTGAGCTCTGGCTGATAAGAAACAGGCAGGAAAAGATACCATCAGCACGAGATATCGCCACTGGAAGGAAGTCAGTCTCGGGGCCATCGCCGTTGTGGGAGATGTTCTCGATATGAGAAAGATCCGGACTGAGATTTATGTCAATGTCTGAGGAACTCTTGAAGCAACATTTATTTTGGACTGTGGTGGAAAGGACGAACTTCCTTGAAAGTTTTGATTTCTCACCGTCTGTCAGATTCCCTTTTTTTTCTGTGGATCGGTTCACTTTACCTATATAATAACAAGACAACATATAAGATTAGTCAACGTTAAAGTGTTACTTGGAATTGCTGGGTCCATATTTAATTCATCGCTATCCTAGTTTTGTTCTGTCTCCATTCTGTGAAAGACTGGACATCTTTTAGTGTGTAGAAGAGGTATAGCAAAAGCACACTTCGACACTTGTGTAAAATAAGTTGTGGCACTTATCAAGCTGTTTGACAGTTCCGACTTATTCAAACTCCTATCATGATACTAAATCCGCGAACGCATACCGCCGAATTTCAGTTATGCAAAACGCGGAGCTCGAACAAATAAGAACTCAGCTCGTATCACATCAAGATTACAGTGGCAAGCGGGATGATATAAGGCTAAGAAATCAGACAGACTAAATTATGGACAACACTGGATCGGGTGAGATAACACAGAAAATATCCACAGTTACAATTTATCAACCAAGTAACCAACATCAAAAACTGACACACACACAAAAAAAAAAAAATAAGCATATTGACGACCTAAGAACACGGGAGGCTTTAGTGGAAGGAGAGAAAAAAAGAAACAGAGATGAAAGAACAAATAAAAACAAACGTTTGGGACTGGGGGTGGGGGAGGGCACTGCGTCATTCCTTTATTGGGTGAGTACACAAGCCACAAAATAATCAGAAGTTTGATGAATGTTTATAATCCATAATCTTCTTGTTAACATGCAAACATCGATGCTGTATATGAAGAAATATGTTCGTCTCACTTGATGTGTCCCCCAATTCTGCTGTGGCAGTATCGTATTCCAAGCAATCAGGAGGAGTAGGAAAACGTGAGAAAAAATGAAGAAGTTAAAGGATGAATCGCCAGACGAGGAATGATTATGAACAGAAGACGGGGAAACACAGACAAGATGGGATGAAGTTTATGGTTGAGAATGGACCTGGATGTAACCCGGTGAACCATGCAGTGACACTGAGAACGTGATATGTACTAGTGATAGTGGCTCGCCAGAGCTCGCCAGTGGTCGTCGGAGAGTAAAGTCACGAATTGTTCACGGAACGACAATCATCCTGGAAGTCAGATAAATCCGGTCGCAATTCGCTAAATTGTTGACAACCTGCAATAAGCATTCCTTACCATCTGATGTGGACAACTCGGAACATGAGCTATCGTATCTTTCTACACAACTTCTCCGAGCAAAGGACCGAATGTTCTGCTGTGCTTTGAAAAAAGACTGTATACGCCCAAAAATGAAATTTACAGGGGACACAGAAAACGATTCGTTTCGTGCATAGCTTTATCTTTTGTTCAGTTTCTAGTTTATGATAACCAAAAGAAATCACAGTATGTCGTACAAAATCAGTGGCCCCTTCGCAACCAGCAACACTAGGACACAGTGGTGTAGCGTGAGCGGGGCCATAGGGTCGGTTGCCCCGGGCGTGTGATTTTTTTCCTTACAAGCTTTAGCAAATTCAGGAGCGGGGCAGCAACACACCCCCAAACACAGGACAGCTCCAACACATCCCAGGAATTTTCGATGACGTTCAGAGACATATCAGGCACAGTCCAGAGATTTGCAGCACCCATGGCAGTGTTCGATAGGACGAGGAATCCCTTAGCCGATGACCTGTGTATGGGGGTGTGTTGCTGCCCCGCTCCTGAATTTGCTAAAGCCCGTACGGAAAAAAATCACGATGCCCGGGCCCAAAAAGTTTTAAGGGCACAAAATTTCAGAACTATCTTTCAACTGCCAGATGTGAAAGAAGTTTCTCAAAACTTAAATTAATCAAAATGTATCAGAGCTCTACAATGAACCAGGCTGTTACCCAGAAATACTGTCATTTGAGAAAATTTCAATAATGTATTGAAAATATTTGGCACAAGGGCGATTTTAAAGAAAATTTGAGTATATTTGCATTAAATGCATTTTACTTTAGATACATCAGTATTTTCATTTTAAAAAAATATGCTTGGAAGGCAAGGGGCACAATACTGTACTGGTAGAAGACTCAACGAGTGCTTAATAAATGGTCCATGGGTCAAAGGCCCCTGGCGCTGGAAACCCATGCACGCTACGCTACTAGGGCAATCAACATCCAAAATTCACTCAAAAAAAGTTTCGTCAGGGGTTTCCGGGATTAGGGCTCCTAAAGCTTATGCTTCATTAGTTTCACAGTAGATCCGCCACTGCATAAACTTATAATCTACATACAAAAATAGAGCAACTGTCATTCTATGAACGGATGTTTTAGACTGAATTTGACCTAGCTTGGCCAATGCGTGCCTTTTTTCGAAACACGGCAGATATCACTCTGTAACAAACCCTGGACAAAGTCCTTTACGTCTTTGTCACTTATAATTTTTATTGCGTCTCGTCCAGTCCTTAAGTGATGCCTATTTGGTCAAAGTCTGCTGGACATGAGGACATTAGATCCGGTTTCCCTATCAACAGACTTCATACTTAGCCTACGACATCTAAACGAGGGGGGTGGGCGGTTGTATCATCATAATATTAAGCCCGGTCAGACACAGTCAACTTCTGCCTTTATTTCTTGGGTGTACATATCGCTGGCAGTAACTGTCTGTGACATTCCGGGCTTAGTATGATAACCCCCTAAGCCTGTTATGTTTCATCTATGCGCGACTAAAATTCCCATTCTATTTATCTATTGTCCATATCCTCAAATGCGCAGCTGTCTCTGCACCAGTGTTACTAGTGTTAGCCAAACCTTGTGTGTAGGGTGTGTAGAGGTGCCCATCAAATAATCCATCGATATACTTGGTCAGGAAGTGGTTTTTGTTTTTTTTTTTCTTAAACTTGGTTCGATTCACACTTTTCAAGTCGAGCGATCGATTTTGTTGTCACTGGATGAATAATAATAATAGATAAAAAGAGTGCATTTTTACTAAACACTTAAATATGTCTGTAACGAAATGCCGCGTAATGGCCGTCCACTTGCCCGTTCGATCGGTCCACCTTCCTGATCTATTGTTCGAAGTTATGTCTCAGGCTACCTGCGGGTAGAGCAATTATCTCTGACCCGTCCACCTAATACCCCAGCGTCCGAGTTTGGCCACCGTAGAATCTTTGTGCACGTTTTTATGGCTCACGAATTCGAGCTAGCTAGAACCTCCCAGTTTTCCCCTCTGTAATTTTCTGTAATTTTGAGTTTCTGTATATATTCCAGAGCAAATCTGGAGTCGTCAGACCGCTTGCGATAGACTCACTGCGAGGTCCTGCTCGTGCGAAGCAGTGTACCTGCCTGTAGAGCTCAGGCGTGTATTTACAGTGTCTATTAAGGCCTGTATTAAAATTTAGCTCGTAAGGAGCGAGGTCCTGCTCACGTAGAGTGGTGTACCTGTCTGTCGTTCTTATTGTAAGGCACAGACGTATATTAACATAGCCTATACGGTGTGTTAAGTTAGCTCGTGTATAGAGCGTTTATGACTTTCAAGTTCGCGCAGGACTTAGTCATAGTAAATTAATGTATTTCTTGCTTCGTCAAAGCATGAAATAAGCTCAGTTAGAGCGGCGTGTGAGTCTAAGCTTAAAGTTAAAGTTAGCTCATGTACGCGGTGCATATATTGCACATATCTTAAGTTCTTAAGGAACTCATTAATTTCCAGTGTTGTACTCGCTTCTTGTGGCAGTGTTAGACCTGTAAGTCTCAACGTGACCAGGCAGGCTTCTGTCCGCGTGTAGAGCATTGTACCCGGCGTGTCTGTGAATTGTGCAGAGCAGCGGGAAGGCTAGAGGCCAAGACCATAAAGTAACCACCTGTTTTAAAGTATCCTGTGCATATTGTTAGGACATTTCGATCCTGTTATGTATCCTGTGACTGTGACCAGAGCCTTATCAGGACATTAGTTATATTCTAGTAGTCATCTTGTGGATGTGGACAGTGCTTTTTATGTGGAGTAAGGACATATTTGCAATTGAGTGTATCCTGTAGTGAATTTAAGAGAAAATTATCTTGTGGAGTCCAGTTTCCCAAGAGACCGGACATTCTTCGGTTTAGGACCATCATCGTCAAGTTTACAGATTCAAGATGTAGGACAAGTTTAAGTAACATTTTAGTTAGAGTAATTATTGGAAGAGTGTGTGAAACGTTCTTTAAGTGCAGAGCTGGTGAGATATACAATTACCTTGTTATCTGTGTTTTAGTGTAACCTATTATAATCCATTTTATTGTCATTTCATTGCATTAATCAGAAACCTTTTCTTTCAGGGTAATTATCGTAGCTGTTGTTAAACGCATTATCCTTTGAATTTAATCATTGTCATAATATCTGTATGAAATATTTGTCCATCTCTTCTGACACGTTATTTAGACTATTTTACCAACATTAATTAAGCCCCCATCCCACGTGTCCCAATAAATTTATTGTGTGTATAACTGTAAAGCACTTGTTTCCATTGGTGTGTTATAGTCACTCATAGGCCGGAACATCCCAATGTTGCAAACCGCATTTGCAGTACCATTGTCTGCACCTGCGCTTTGTGACAATGTCCAGCGTTGGTGCACTTCAATTCAGTGGATGGGGTATTGTTCGCTGAGGATTCACCAATCATTTCCCCGTTCAACTTGTTCGCTTAATGAACAAGGGGTAATGGTAAGAACTCCTCAGGTGGAACGAGACAGATGACAATCTTCTTCTATTAATTTTGTCTTGCTACGCGTCTTTGTTCTTTAGAAATGGATGAAATAAATTTCCCTACCCTTCTCTCAAAGGGTGACCCCAACGGTCACAGGGTTATCTCGTGTCTCCTAAATCTCTATTTGTCTTCATGGTCACATTCTCTCCCTTTATCCATTTACACAGTATCGTATATCATTATGCCATTGCTAGTATTGTAACTTTAAGATTTGGGTGACCTTATATAGGCTACATATAGCCTTAATAATCAAACTATATAAGATCACGCAGTATGAAAGGGAGTGTTTCTTGGGGCTACATGTAGCCTTCATAACCAAATCCCATCCCTGAAACATTATTTGGGCTACCCGTTTCTCGCAACGGTAATATTGATCATGTAGCCCCAATAAACACTCCCTTAAGATTTACCTGTTCAACCATGCCGCTTTGTATTTCTGATATCTGAAGACATCGTACATGAAGAGCGGTTTGTACGACGACTCATTTGCCGAAAGATATAGAGCTACGTCGGGGTAGGAAAGGAGGAGAAGAAAGGCAACTGTGAAGATAGGTGAAAGAAAACGTAGAGAGAAAGAACACAACACATGGTGATGATGATGGCGATGCTAAAGGAATGGAAGAAAAACAAAGATGACAACACGGAATTCTATGACAAAAACATTTCCCAAAATAAACATCCATGACCTTCTCGTATTGTCTTCCAGTCCGCTCCGTGGCGTGGCGTCATGATGTGTGAAATGCAATTGAAATAAAACAATCTTACATTGTGTCGATGTCTCAAAAAAAAAGAAACATATAGAACTGCTCATGCATTTTTCCCCCTCACACGAATGAATACTGTGTATATAAATAAATAAATAAATATATAAATAAGTAAAAATAAATACATAAATCTGGCCATGTCATGCCGGAAGATCAAGAAGTGTAGCCTACCCCTAAACTCCTAAAACATAGACAATGGATCGAATTCTGCATGCACCAACTTGGACATATTTATACTCCAAAACTTAAATCCCTCGACAAGAAACAGGGTTTTCTTTACCTTTGCTACTTTCTCTTGGAGACTTCAGTCTTAGTGTAGCCACAGTGATCACTTTGAACCGATACGACAGTGTATCTAGAATATCCAAATTGTGATAAATTATCAGTGTCTACATTTGCGTTACTTGGGCTCGGTTTCGTTGAGTGTGCAATTAAATTTATTACCCTTTGTCTCCCCACATAACGTAAGGACAAATTTCACCCAGCACTGTTGCTGCTGTAAAAAATATCAGGGGCGTGGTCCTATACAAAAGCGTACAAATAGCTGCACAGGCTTTGCAGTGTAATTATGATTCTTTTTATTAACGTAGTGGCCCGGTGGTTAGAAGACTTGATTCGGGTGCGGAAGGTCTCACGTTCGAATTCCTCTTGGGGTGGTATTCAATTTCAGTCTCTAGAGCCCTGCGTACGGTATCATGAAAGAGACCGTGCTCAGACGTAGACGTAATTATGTGTCTTGACATTTAACACGGAGCGCCACCTTGCAAGGCCACGCGTTTTGCTTACCTATTTAGATGTGATTTTCTATGCGTGTATCATGATTTAAAAGTTTAAAGGGGTATTTTTTGCGATGAAACTGCAATTAAAATGTGTGACATTTAATTACAGGTCCAGGTTAAAAAAAAACACCTGATTTAAACAAAAACAACAGACCTACTTGATGTGCAAACTAAGTTGGAATGATATTTTAAAAATTACTGTAAGACTGCGGTTGTGGTGATTTTATCTTTTTGCAATTTCGTCGCAATTAATAGTGGAGTTTATCACATATACTGTATTATCAGAAAGCAGTCTTCTGATGTTGAATGAACTTTAACCCCAAATGGGAAGGAAGTATGTACACAAGATGCTGATGGAATATCTGATGGGTTATCGCTGTTTCTATAATCTCCAAAGCAGTCCCTGATTGTAGTTTTGAATCAAGAACAAAAGGAAATGAATGGTTTTAGTCATATTTTAAGAAACCAAGTAGCGAGACAACTATCTTTCGTAATCCATGGCAAATTCCATTATCTTTTCTAGCGTTGCCAATAAATTCAGTGATCAGATAACTTTGGACCTCTTTAGAAGAAATATTATAAAAGCCTTTTCTTTTTCTGAAGAAGGTTCTTAACCGAAATATTGAGTTGTCTTCCCTTTTTCTTTGTTTTTTATTGTATCGTTTCAGTATTATTTCTAAGGCGAGGCTTTGCTAATATACAACTTTATCTTTTTGCCATATTTTGACTTTGGTCCTTTTGTAATAGCTCTGTGTGTCCTGAAAAACCGATGGTTCTTCAAAATGAAAGGCGCTAGTAGAAATTTATAGCATATCAAAGAATTCCTACTGAAGTTGCAGATAACACTTACAACCATAAATTCTCTTGATAGTTTGGCACGCTGGTGGCAGGACAACCCGTCTTGCGTCCCATAGGTAGGTCCACATTTTTGTATATTCCAGGAAAGATGCTCGAGTAGACAGACAGACAGGAGTAGCTTAGGTAGGTAGGTAGGGGAGTGGGTGGCTAGTGGACGAATGGGTGAGCACTTGGATGAATGGAAGAGTGGGTGGTAATTCTGACTTTTCCATTTTATATCATTTTTTGTCTTGAACTCCTGTGATATTGCATAATGCAGACATCTTGCCTATGTGTACGGTTTTGTTTGTGTTGGAGGGAAAATTTAAAAAAACAGACAAACTTATTCTTCATACTGATGTAGGGCCTATGCGCCGGCATTGTCTAGTTTTGAGTCTGATTTCGTCTTAGTTATACAGCTTACATTGTACAAAGTGGAAAGATTCAATACACAGGTCTGAAATGTGTCCATGGTATTAAAACTGAGCGACTGTACACGTGCTGTTGGCTTGCTGTTGAAGAATAATTAAATTAATTAGGTATTTTTGTTGTCACAGGGACCTGGAACAGCAGGTCTGCAAGGCCTTATAGAATAAATGCCAGCTGTGCGATCTCTCTCTGCTTAACTCGTACGTTTGTACTGCTGTATTATGGCAAAAGACCGTATAAGCTTATGTCAAAAACAAAAATAAACCAACGTTCGGCTGAGCCCCACAGTATTCTTTCTTCAATTTCTTTTTTTTTTTTTTTCATAACCTAAAGCCACTAAATGTATTCATCTTACAAGATAATTAGAAAGAAAGGGGACATTTCGATCTATAATGTTAAAAAGTGAATTTAATCTAGTTTGATGTTGGCCTATACGCCCTTTCTCTGTAATTCGGGAGTAGGCTTTTTTTTTCTTTTCTTTTATTCATTCTTTTCGAGTATTGTAACGTAATAATTTAGATCTAATCACCGTGGCGTCTTCGTGATATTTCAGAACCTGGTACACCATCTACCATATTTTCAGCCCAGCTTGAAAGGGCAGGGGTGGGGGGTGGGAGTGAGACAAACGTTTATTTCGGTTTTACGGGAGATTCCAATGCAAATAATTATTGCGTCCTGTCTTGCCACTGAAATCGATGCACATGTACTTTCTAGGCCCCCTTTTGTTTCTGTTCATCAATATTTTGTTGCTACTTTTGCTGTTCAATTCAAAGATGTAAGGAAACATCGGACAAGAATTGTTTGCCCACAGTTGAACAGTCCAGTCAAGTTCCGCAGGTAATGTTCTACTGATAATGAGATGTAAGCTTACCACAAGCTGGTCATGGGACTGAGAGGGGCGGGCAAGTTTACGTAAGTAAATAAGTAAAGATTGCGAGATGAACGTGAAATAATGCGTGTAGAGCCGGATTGGCATGTCAGATGTGATGAATGTTTGGATTTTCTGCCCCCTACATGTCAGGCGCATGCACTAGTCTATCTTGCTAGTTGTGCTTCTGCGTGACGATGATACTTTTTCTACTCTTCCCGCCTCCTTCGCAGAATCTGTCCGCTCCAGGTGGTCTATATGATATCGATGGCTTTGAACTTAATTTTTTTTTTTAAAGTTTTTACGGAGGCTTAAATTCACGAGATCCGAATTGTATTACCCCCCCCCCCCCCCACCAAATAGGCCTTCATTCATGATGTGTCTTCTGTGGGTGGCAGGTGAAAAACTGTCACAAAAATGGGACAGTTTTAAAATAAAATGACCAATAACAATTATGGCCTAAATATAATTACCGGTAAAAAACGTGAACGTTTTCATTGCAGTAACCCAGGGAAGCAATATTGAGTAGCCTACCGGTACATCACATGCTGGCATTTAAAAAATCTCGGAAGGGAAAGGGCGTAGGTACACATAGTTATTTTGCCTATATAATACGCTTTAGCTGCGGTTTTTTGGGGGGTGGCAGATATATCCACATCATTGAAGAAGCGTTTTACATATTTGGATGAAATGATATGGACTTTCTTTACTCACAGCTGTCATGAAAGGTGAACTGACTCTTTCGTCTTTACAGTAAATTGAACCATATCTCCCTTACTCAAAAGATAGCCAACGACGGGAAAGACTTTTGATAATGATAATCCATGACCTAATAAATGCGAGAACGAAAGACCGCCCTGAAAAGTTTCAATTTATAATATGATTTTTTGGCTTCACATTGTTTACTGAGGACCAATGAAGGACTAAAAGTTCAACCAACGGGCCAACGATCCAAAATGTTCAGGGACCTCTTATTTGATATGAGAATATAGAGAGAGATACAGAGAGATAAAGAGAGATGTCATGAGATGTGCGATGTGGCGCATTCTTAGAAAAAAAAAATAATTTTTAAAGTGCTCATTCTTTTACCATAGCGGTTACGGAGTCACTGGTACCTGGTGCTTCCGGCTGAAACAGGCAGAGAAGAACTTGAAGGAAGAGAGGGAGAACAAAAATTTGCCAGATAGCATCAATAGAAAGTTTCATTGTGGTCGGGTGTGCCGTTTGATAATTTCAGTATGTTATGCATTGAGTTTTCCTCACAGGAAAGTACTATTTAATTTGTGTCAGTAATCTACCTTTTTGACTTTAAAACTGTTTAATTCCTTTTAATTTTATCTCAGCCAACTAACAATTTATTTTTTGGCTTACTTCCCCCTTAGTAACGCATTGGCTACAAGTGTGTAAAAAAGCTGGTCTCAAGGAACTAAACCATTCAACGACAAGAACCGGTAGGTTGGTTAATCCAGTGGGCAGATCAAGTATAGATTTACGGCTTCAAATCCCTTGATTAAACAAGCAAAATGACTACAACTTCCACGTTTCAGGGTATGACTTCAGATGGCAAGCCGTCTTCAAGGTAAGGAACTAGATCTAAGCTATGATTTACGAAATATGTCCGCCAAACAGAAAAGATTTCGAATAGAAGTAGAACATAACATTAACAATTAACACACGCATAAAGACACCATTCAAGTGACAGAATATAGCATAGCATTATTTAGAGCCAGAAGAGAAGATCTGTTTATGAAATGGGTGCGCCCACGGCTTAGGAATGTGAAATAACTGCTTGCAAACGTTTCAGAACACTGAAGTACTGGTATTTAATATTTATATGTCACGAATTGACCCAAGGTTTTCTAACAAAGTTTTATTTATTAGGCTTAGATCTAGATCTAGATCTAGGGCCTACGACGTAGGCTACATTTTTTAAAATATGTAGATCTAGAGTCTAGATCTAGATCTCTATATTAAATTTGAAAATTGTTAGCGTTTTTTCATGCTTTTATTTTTTAATTAGTAGGCCTACTCTCACTAGAAAGAACTAGATCTAGATCTAGACTAGATCTCCTAGATCTAGCTCTAGGTCTAAAGGCAGTATCCGCCGATAATATTGACAGACAAGGGCAGCCGCAGCCTTCTATATTAAGGCTTGGGGGTGTGGCTAGTTATCATGTTTTGTTCTCATGCAAATTAATTACAGCTGTCAGGTTGGTATCATAACACCTTACAGTTTACAAAGGTTTTGCTGGGAGGAATTCCTTACGAGATCCGCACTTTTTGATAAAAAACCCGATGTAATTTTTTCGGTACTTATTAATTTTGTTAGTTTATCCAATTGTCATTGGAAAAAAAGCAATGTTGGGGGCGTGAGGGTCTAGTCAGTTTGTATCAATGGGCGGTAGTCAGATTGACTACTCAGGCGCAAAGGGGCTGGGGTAGTTGTGTTAGTTTCTGGTCTTTGGCGCTTTGTCGGCAACAGTGCGGATCTCGTACGGAATTCCTTCCGTTTTGCTGACCGGTTAATTCATTATCAAGAATGACAAGGCATCAGCAAATGTCTTCATGCCGATCAAATACAAAACAAACCACATGGACAGCGGTAGTGTGGTCATCGCACGTCGGCTAGGATCAGTGCAACAGATAAAATTCTCCCATGAGTAACGTCACTGACCAGACAGCGGGCTTTATGGGTAGCGCACTTGTTGAGGGTTAAAAAGGCTGAATCAGTGTTGCCCTTGGAATCTAGATTGTATCTAGACTCTATATCTAGATCTATCCAATCGGCCTAACAGGCCTACTTTACAGTAAATTGAGAATATTATAATTATTATTATAAAACTGAAATGTAGCCTAGTCTTGATCTAGATCTAGATTCTAGATCTAGGCCTACATCAAGATCTGCTTAGCTGACACATAAAAAAATAAAAACTGGATTTCTTCCGTTATAGTTCTTGGATTAAAAAAAAAACTGATAACTTCTGACTTCTGTGCCACCGCCAATGCCCCACTCAATCAAGCATCAAAAACGTTGCATAATAATTAGTTGTAACGTCACACACATTCGCCTGTGCCCGCGCGCTTCGACCTTTCACACGAGCTCGAGTACGCAAGCACATGTAGGTTAGGTCATGCTCGCGCATTGTATCGTAAACAAAAGCAGAACTGTGGACACAGTTTGTGATGTGGTTTCATTTTACGCTGTATTTCGCAGTATTTTGGTTTTGGTTTTTTGCCTCTTTACTCACCTACAATTATCTCTGGTGGTTTTAACTGCTGGTTGATCTAGGTCTAGATTGGCGCTCTGGAGAATCTGTCTAATTATGCTAAATTAATTGGCAATCACGAATGAATTAGGCTAAGGCCTATCGTGATGTCAAAAATCGAAATCAAGAGCCCATGAGCTGCTAAACAATAGAACCCAACTAGACCTATGACTGAGAACAAGGTGGACATGGCTTGTGAAGTTGCTTCAGTTCTAGATCTACTACAACAGGGGTGCTCAACCTTTATTGACATAGGATCTACTTTTACATTTCCCAGCCTTTGGAGATCTACCAGTCTGGCAAAGCCCTGAAACAAGATTGGCCTCTGATCTACTCGAAATTAGTCGATCCCGGTAAATGTCGATTATCTCGCACCCATAATGGCGGTTTCAGTGTTACCAGGTAAACTTTTGCCGTCCTGCCACGTTTTATTTTCAATCCGCCACATTCACAAGGACAAAAGAAGAAAAAACTAACACAAACCCGCCACATCCAAGAAAAACGACCCGCCAAAATACAAAGACAAATAAAAAATATATATATACCTCGCGGGTTTGTCCTACATTCATCCCGCGATCGACTGCCAAGCACTTGAAGATCGACCGGTAGATCGCGATCGACTGATTGAGCACCCCTGGACTACAAGTACAACCATTATCTTTTATGCCAAACAGTAACATGATTAGCGATCATGGATAGATAATCAGCAGCCTTCACAATCCAAAATATGAGGCCATGAGTAGACATTCACAGCAAAATATTGAAAGGAATTTATGTTTACATAAATCATCAAACTTGTCCAACAAATATGCATTTTGGAAGTTGTGAGTCATGTCATAGTCATAGTGCAAGTGACTTCCATATTTCACAAACACATGGAGTACCCATGATGGAGGCAAGTCCGACATTGTTCAGCACTGCAAGGGCAATATGAAAGAGTTATGAATAAAACAACTTTTCGGCTGGTCAATAAACTCTAACCTTTGGAAACAGAAACAGTGGGGATGAACATAATTAGCAGAATAGCAATGTTTGTTGCCTGCTTTTTTATGTTGTGAAGAGAATAATATTCCATGTGGCTAGGTAAGGAAATAGTGCTTTTTCAAAGGGGGGGGGGGTGGGGAGAGGGTGTTTATCAGGCATCTGCTTTTGGGTTTTGGAAAATTGGCAGCTATGAGCTTGTGAGAAATGAGATGATATTGCAAATTTGTTGAGCAACAGTTTGCATGTCGATGTTACACCTTTTGATAGTGTGGGGAGAGCCTTTGAAAGGTTAGACTTTGTGAGTCCGACCAGTGGTTCACTGGTTAACATGTCCTTGTCACAGTGCCTTTGATTTAGAAGAGATACAGTGAGCAATAAGACGGTAGGTACATTTCAAAGAGGACAGTGACCTGCTGCGTGAAAATACAGCTGCCAAGCTGCGTGGTGAGCTTGACCTTGCCGTATTGATACGCGTATGCAGAGTAACTGCCTGGAAAGTCGATGCCGTATTTTGACGCCTCGCACAGCGCGAGGATTAAGAGCAGGAAGGCCAGTTTTTCGCTGCTGGATTTTGTAAATTGTAGCGTCCACAATTGCTATCGGGGATTAATCTCATTCTCAGATGACATTAGGTTGATCGGGCTCTTCAGATTTCTGTTGGGTTGGCTATTATAATGGTAGACTGAATGGAATGTACTATTTGAATTTGTGGTTGCAAGTGGATGTGGTATCTTGAGGTCACTGTCAAAATTAGCTGTTAGGAAATTGCAAGGTCCATCCAGAGCTATCCCCATCAGTAACACGATTTATGCTAGGACTGGTGACAGTGATAAATCAGCTACGCAGGAAAGACATGAAACATCCCTGATTTTTATCAAATTTCGAATGTTTAGAGGAACTAGTGCCAGCACAGAATGAATATGCGGGAGGACTTCCAGATGTGTATCATGGTCAGATTTTCTTACAAGTGCTGTGAAATATTTCAAACTACAGCCACAGGGGTATATCGATCCTCACAAGGATGAGACTTTAGGAAAGGCCATGCACAGAGGGTCTCGGGAGGCTGTGCAACAAGTTAGTCCTCTATAGGGGTGTTTTTTATAAAATAGTTGACGCACAACTCAGCAGTTGACAACTGAGATAAAAGGTGCAGTACTGGCATGAGATGCATTCAGAACTCTTTCCAAATAGGCCTTTACTTAAATTTATATTCAATTGGCCATGATTCAGTTAGCCAGTACCTCAGATTGTTTTTAAGACTTAATTTATAATGTAAATGTTTACTGTTCTGCCTGTTATATACTAATGTAGTTGAAATATTACAGAACAGTAATTCTTATAACTTAATGAGCAGCTATACTTGAACTGAAACTTCATTAACTATCCGGTAATATTGTGAATTCATGTAATATCAAAGCTGCAAAAGGAGTCTTTTTCCACATCTAACATTGTCCTGAAAGCAAAGCTAACATAAATTTCAGCACATACTGGTAAGTAGTACTTATAATAAATATAAGAAAATAAATTCAGAGGTCCCGTGTAAAAGCTATGCATCTTAACACTTATAATACATGCCTTTAAAAGCGCAGTATTGCATGAACACATTACATAGCACAGTTTTAGTTTTTAGTTTGCAACTGATACTTGTTTCTTTACGTTACATCAAATGTAGGACTATTTCAGGGCGAATCTCTGTCGCCATTTTTATTCTCAGTGTTTGCTAATGACTTACTACATGATTGGTCGTCTGCAAAAGATGTCAAGGGTGTAAATACAGAGGAATGGTTGATAATGATACTGATGTTTGCAGATGGCATGGCCTTATTTAGTGATAAGCAGGACTACAACAAAGATTGAATGTTTTGAATGAATATTGTAGTAGAGGGGGTTTGTCTGTGAATACCGGTAAGACAAAGTGTGTGGTTTCAGCAAGGGAGGAAGGTCTGGATTGCAGGACAGATAGATGTATAATGATAAAACTTTGAAAACCGTTAGCTCCTTCGTATTCTTGGGTTTACCTTTGGTAGGACAGGAAAATTCTCTAAAGGTATACAGATGCTAGCTGATCAAGCATAGAGAGCTTTATTGATTGAATTCTTATCTGCATAAAAATCCAGAGCTGGGACTTTCGTTACCATTTACTGCTGAAGCTTGGCCCATGGAGAGAATCTATATCTCATTTCTGAAGTCTATTCTAGATGTAAGAAAAACAACTCCAAATGCTTTCATGTATTTGATGTGGGAGTTTGCCCTCTAAAAATTGACGGACAGTTAAGTGTAATGAAATTCTGGGTTAAGATATTAGGCGTTGGCGACAATTGAATAGTACAGTTAAAAAAGTTTACAGCAAGTTAGTATCAGCCATGAAAAGCAACACTAGGGATTTGCATAATGGGAAAACTGAAAGTTGGCTCATTCTTCGTTGTTTTTATCATACATTACAATTTTCAGCAAACATGCCACAGTGATATAGAGTATTTAAATGACAATAGGATAGGTATGTAGGCATTTACTGATTTAGCTGTTGAATTTTATCCAGAAAATTATTTACATAAAGTAAAACAGAAGCATTTAAGGATAGCCATTGTGAAGATAAGATTGGGCTCACACAAATTTATGGATGAGAAGGAAAGGTGACAGAGGCTTAAACTGGAGAATTTTGTGAGATTGTAATAATAATAATAATAATAAATTACATTTATATAGCGCATTTCCAATAAATGCTCAATGCGCTTTACAAGTAATAAAAACTCATTCCTCTCTCTCCCACACTCCCTCTCCCCACCCCCCTCTCTCTCTCTTCCCATCACATTCTCACTCCTTCTATCACATGCTCTCTCCCCTCAGGTAAGTCAAGAAAAATAAGCCTGCTGGAACAAAAAATGCTTTAGCTGCCTTTTGAAACTTACTAATGATTTTGTTTGTCTCAGTTCCATAGGTAACTTGTTCCACATTAAGGGGCCAATATATGTGAATGATCGTTCACCATAACATCTGTATGATTTCACAGGTGTCACTAGCATGGTGGAATCAGTGGAGGATCTTAAACTTCTCCCTGGTGTATACAGTTTTATCAAATCTTGTAAATAAGAAGGAGCCGAGTCATTCAGACATTTGAAACACAGGATGCAGATTTTAAAAATTATCCTTTGCTTCACGGGGAGCCAGTGCAATTCTTTCAGGAGTGGTGTGATATGATCTCGTTTTTTGGATTTGGTTATCACCCTGGCAGCATTATTTTGGATTACCTGTAGACGATTCAAAAATTTTGTATGAATACCCGCTAAAAGTGAATTGCAGTAGTCCAGTCTAGACAAGATAAGGGATGTAACTAATGTTTTTGTGGTCTCTTCATTTAGATATTTTCGGACAAGGCTTATTCTTCTCAACTGAAAATTTAAGGATTTAGACAGAGATCCTACACCTGAACCCATTGACAAATGGTGATCAATAAACACACCCAAATTATTTACAACTTCTTTGCATGATAATTCATGGCCATTGAAATCAATGGTGACATTTTCAAGATCTTTTGTTAATCGTGGGTTGTGGAATAGAACTATGTCTGATTTGTCTTCATTTAATTTCAATTTGTTTGTTGTCATCCACATTTTAATTTCCTGAACACATTGTTTAGTGGCGAGTGTCATATTTGACAGATCTTGAATGGTGCCATCAATATATATCTGAACATCATCCGAATAAAAGTGATATTGTAGTCCATGAGTTTGTAAAATACTTGCAAGGGGCTGCGTATAGAGTGTAAAAAGCACAGGACCAAGGACAGACCCTTGTGGAACTCCATAGTCTAATGCAACTTGTTTGGAAAAACTGTTCTTAATTTGCACTGACTGAACTCTGTTCTGTAAATACGACTTGAACCATAACAGGGCAGTACCCGACATACCAAAAGAGCGCTCAAGTCTTGTAAGTAAGATAGAATGATCGATTGTATCAAAAGCTGCAGATAGGTCTAAAAGGGTCAAAAGACACAGCGTCTTACTGTCAATATAATCTAAGAAATCAGAGGTTACTTTTATGAGTGCAGTTTCGGTACTATGTTGAGCTTTATATGCAGACTGAAATTTTTCTTGCAATCCATTTATTTCAAAGTGTGCCAAAATTTGACCTAAGACAATCTTTTCCAGAATTTTTGAGACAAATTGCAAATTGGATACTGGTCGATAATTTTTGAAGTCATTTTCATCAAGCCCAGGTTTTTTCAATAATGGTTTTACAATGGCTTGTTTAAAGGAACTGGGCACTGTGCCTGTGACAAGTGACATATTTACTATTTGAGTAATGTGAGGTACGACAAGATCAATACAGGTTTTGAGTACATGAGCAGGCATGGGATCAAGGTCACACGTTTTTATAGTGGAATTATTGATACAGAGTAAAACATCTCTTTCTGAGACTGGACAAAATGAATCTAAAACTTGTCCAGTAAACTCAGGGAAATCTAAATTCTCGCTTGGTTCTAGATCGAGTGAAGAACAGATGTTTTCAATCTTGTTACTGAAAAATGTTATAAATTGATCACACAACTCGTCGTCTGACCCTATGCAGGGGAGGGGAGATCTTGTATCCTTTCCTAGAATGGTGTTGGTTGTACGAAAAAGTTCTTTGCATGACTTTACGTCATTAAGTTCATTGATGTAATGTCTCTTTTTGTTTTCCTCGATGTCTTTGTTGACTTTATCTCGTTGTTTAATGTACGTGTCTCTATGAACTTGTAGTTTGGTTTTCCTCCACCTTCGTTCAGCTTGTCGTCGGTGTTGCTTGGCTTCTTTGATTTCAAGTGAAAACCATGGCGAGTATGGTCTGATGGAGATGTTTCTTCTTGTGAGTGGGGCATGTCGGTCGATTGCAGCCTTCAGGGTGTCATTGAAGGTGTCTGCATTGAGAGATGGTAGATCTGCCAGTGATTGGCTTACATCTCCTCGAATTAATTTCATGTGATTTAAAATCAACTCCCCTTTTTTTTTTTATAAGGAAGTTCTTCAGTTTGCTGCAGTGTTTAAAGGAAAATAAGTCTTGGTGACTGCAAGTGTTTAAAGGATGGCACCAGCTGGAATATATGCAGGATGGTATTTCTGTGGAGCTGATTGTTCCTTTTACTGCTGATAAGGATTTAACAGCCTTTTGTGTTTGAAGTCATGAAAATGGGTGAGGTCCACTTTGTATGTAAAAAGTGGTTTAATAAGCATTAATTGTATGGTTGAAGAAGTTGAAATGGAGTGAAAAGCTGTTAATCAACTTTTTTTTCACTATATGCAGAAGATTAATGAGTCATGACAGAACTTGTGTCAATTTGAAAGATTGTTTGGAAATTAAGATTCAGGTTGTCTTTAAAATGTTTAATCACCTTGTGAAATAATTGTTTTCCTTTTCTTTTCCTACCCTTTTTTCTTTTCATTTTCATTGCAGGGTATTAAATCCTCCAGGTGGTGCCACCAGCAACATTTTTGGCTATGATGATCAGCCCCAGCAACAAAAGAGACTGAATCGTGAGAATATGGACAGAGGCAGCGATATATTCAATCAAGGCCCTGCTGCTGCAGCAGGACCAGCCGCCCCAAAGGCCCGAGGACAAAGAAGCGGTGATGACTCTTTTCATAATTTATTTGGCAGTGATACTTCCACTGGATTAACTAATACTCACAGTAAACCCAAAAGTGCCTCATCCCTCAGCAGGGTTGAGAGCCCAGATTCTTCTTCTAGTAAAAGACCTACCAGAAGGCAGCATAACAGTCCTGATTCATTCTCAAATGTTTTTGGAGAGCCTAACTTGAGTCACAGAAAAATGATTAGACGTGTCAGGAATGCTAATGACGATTCATTTTCCCGTGTTTTTGGGCAAAGTCATAATAGTTCAAGCGAATCTAGTGTTTCGCGTCCACGCACACCGGCAGCTGCAGTAGTAAGTGATTCGGTTAGTTTGCATACATCTCCAAGTATCAGCCACCTTGACGAAGTTAGTCCCAGTGCTTCCTCAAGCACTATATCATTGGCCTCTACCTCACTCAATCATTCTAGTTCTTTCAGAGAGACTACCACAGAGGATGAAGATATAACGTCCTCTTTCAGTCGTGTGTTTGGTCAATACATGGCTGATGTAAAGCCATCGAGAAGCAGAAAGTTTTCAGACAAAAGCGGTAGGGCCAGTAATTGTGTAGACTGTATTTTGACATTATAAACAGTTTGCTTTGTGGCACTTTCTAGTTGTCCTGCTCTTAACTTTTATCTTTGACTTGAGGTGTTTTTGCAGTTACAGTGCACTCTCCCGATTACGACATCTCCGAATAACGACATTGACCCCCGGTCCCGATTTTTTTACTATATGTTATTAGTAATAAAACTCTCTAAATAGCGACATACTTTTTAGACCACTCTCCGGATAACGACATTGAGTTAGCAATAATCGGCTGTGACTTTGCTAGATACAAAAATAAAAATAGCTAAAATATTGTTTCCGGTCAGTTTCATTTCATTCTCTGAGCCAATAAAAACACTTCTTTTCCGACCAATGAAATGTCCTACCAGAGGCACCTCATAGCCAATGAGATCGCTTTGTTATCGGCCAATGAGATCGCTTTGTTATCGGCCAATGAAAACACACCTGTGTCTATTGTCGTCGGAACAAAAGGGGTGACGCGCATTAAATGAGTCAGTCATCACATCGCTGACCGCTGAATCGATTGTATTCACCCGAGAACAATAACGCACCCCAAGATGTCGACAGCTGCTGTTAAAAAAAGAAAGATACTGACAATAGATGCCAAGCTGCAAATTCTGGCTGATGTGGACACAAAGACATTAACCAAGAAACAGATCGCTGAGAAGTACGAGATTCCCCACAACAGCTTATCAACAATAATCAAGAACAGGACAAAGATAGAGACTTCGTGTATTTTACATGTTTGGAAAGTCCGATCACTGATCACCCACTATGGTTGGTACGTTACATTCTAAGGGTCTAACCACACCCCTTTTTCCGCCATCTTGAAAATCTCCGAATAACGACATGTTCCCGATAACGACATGCACCTCTGGTCCCGAGCCATGTCGTTATCGGGAGAGTGCACTGTATTTTCAAACACAAGACTCTGAATTGGGAAAAAACTTAGTGAGCAGTTTTATAACCTTTGATGTGTTCTGATTTTTTTATTTTTTCAAATGCCGACAACATTGGTATATTTATATTCGCGCATTATTAGATCAGCAATGCAGATTGTTTTAACTTGGAAGTTACAAGCATTAAATTTATCCTATTGTTATTGTTATTGGTTTGCTCTGCTGTTGTTTTTTTTTTTTAAATCTATGGTTTTGTCAAAAAATTGCAAAGTGAGGAAATAATTATGGCAAATTGAATAAGTATTGACAAAATTTTCACATACAAGAAATTTTAAGCTGCGTTTGTTGCTTTCTGTAAATCCCTGTTATTAAATATTTTCAAAATGCTTTCAAACTTACGAGTACCCAAAAGACTTTACATTTTCAAGAAATACATGGTATAATAATAATAATAATAATGTATAGCATTTATATAGTGCATATCCATTTAAAATGCTCTATGCGCTTTACAGAAACAACATGTCAACCACAGAGCAGAATGGAGCTGCCTGCGAAGCGCTCAACACACTGCACTGCTTCTTTCTCTCTCCCTGTCTCGCTCACTCACTCTCTCTATCTCAGAGCAAATTGTAACGCAGCCTGTTAGGCGCAGTTCACAACTCACAACAGTTCACAACACACAACTCAAATAATATTTGAATATTTATTAATAACAATATATATTTAATAATGAATAATAATAAATTTTGTTGTTGCTGGTGGGGGAGGGGGGATGATATGGATAAATTTTAATCTATTAGTATTAATTTCAATTTTCAATTTTGCCCGGGCAGCGGCCTTTCGGCCTGCTCTTTACGATTTCCAACTGCCAAGGTATCTTTAACGTGCACACGGGCCCTCCGAATTTTTTCGTCCTTATCCGAGAAGACTAGGTACTCGATCCTACCCCCCAATAGGACCAGGGACTTGAAAATATGAGAAAAATCCAATTTCCAACATGCCTGCACTGCCCGGGTTTTTGAACCCGGGACCTTTGGCATGAGAGGCGAGCACCTTGCCTCTAGACCACCTTGTCCACCTTGTATATTCTCTGAATATAAATGACTTTTTCTTATATGCTTGTTTTACTGAATCTTTTACTTCAATTCTCAAACTCAGACTCGGGTAAATTCAAATATAAATGCTTTAATTGAATGTTTACTGTCAATTTCTTTCTGAAAGACATTGTGGTGGTTGTGTAGAAATTAGTGTAGAAAGTATGTGAAAGTGTCAAATTTCAGAAGTCCGGTCTTCTAAGGAAGAGCTCAAATTTTAATTTACAAAATAACATAAATGCCAAGAGCGGGAATTTCAAATAATTCCTATTGAGTTAATAGCTTTGAAATCTTATGTCAAGTTGAACAGGATATTTGAATTATGATTTCATATCAGTATTGCCAGAAACTCAAATAACAGACTTTACTCTATAACAGTGGCTCCAAGCCCTTAAAATCTGTTTCCCTTTTTATTCATTGTCTCATGGCAGCCACAATGCTTCCTCCCCCAGCAATTCAGCCAGTGTAATTTTCAAAAGTCATTAATGGAATTCTGACTGAAAAAGTGTAGGAATATGGACATTAGTGCGACATTTGACACTGTTTCTGCTCAGCAAGTTATTCAGTCGAAAGTGTGGTAGTAGACATGGCGCAAGCATAAATATTTCAGTGGTGAAATTCCATCTGGTAGGAAATTTCCCCCCGAGTTAAGAATCATTGATCCACAAGTGTAACAGCCATACTGTTTTGCATATCTTTAAAGATATTGATTGCATGTAGAGCCATCCCATAAAACCTGGACTTTGTTCATTATCTTTGATTTTTTGCGCAAGTCTACCAGAGTGTCTGATACTGATAATCTTCAACAGAAAAAAAATCTTGGGTAAAAGCAAATTTGCCTTTATTGTTTGGAAATTTCATTTTTATAACCACTTCAAGCATTTCACAAGCTTGGTATTATTCTCAGCACCTTTCATGAACTCGATGAATATTTATAATGAACTTTTTTTTGGTTGTTTTTGTCGTGTGATGGACGTGAAGCTTAGTTTTGACTGAACTACTTCTTTTTCTGTGTATGATGTAAAGTAATGGCTCTTACTTAATATGTATAATATGATAATCTACCGTAGTGTAAAGAAGTAGTATTGCTAGACTCTGTACCTTAGCACATACATGGTATTTTCTTACATTTGCACATGATGGTTTGTGCTGCATTCAGTTTAATGAAACAGGTAAAGGAACTGGGTTTTAAGAGGCTCCTAGGATGATACTGTGATTGTTTAGGTACAGATCTCTGCATGTGCAGTGATATATATATATCAGTGTAAAACTTCTTTTTTTATTTTTTTATTTCGCATTAATCCTTTTTCAGTCATATAACCAGTCTTTATTCAGTATTGGGACATCAGATCTTTTACACCCTAACTTTTGGTTTGTAGATATCACTTTCCTAGCCAATTTTGTTAATTAAGAGAAAAAAAAGGAATCAAAGGACTGAGAATGCAAGGGATGCTGGATAGTTATGAAAACTGAGTTTGTTCATACAAATGAATCTTTGGTTTGAACGTCCATGTTTGCAGTGTCTTTTAATCAGGCAGATCTTATGTGTTGCTGTTTTTACCTTGCTGGTTGGAAGGACAAAGAATGAGATAAACAGCCAAGCGCACAGTTTCCAATTGATTTCATCTTTCTGGCTAGAACACATTTCAAACAGAAAGTTCAAGTGATCATCATGGATGTTTGCAGTAGAGCTGTTTATTTCAGTCATTCCCAGCTTTAAATTATTTCTAACGGGTCAACTGATGAAATAGGAGTATTTCAGAAAATGGAATCGGAATCAGACTCAGTCTAGTCCTAGATGTTGTACTACTCTAATAAATATTCATTTGAGCAGTATCATTTTCTGAGCAAATTCTATAATGCATAGGAATAACTGTAATATCTGTAAAATCCAAAGGCACTGATGCAGTTTCAAGACAATACATATTGTTAGTGTAAAGATATTTTGTATCATATGATTTTTTTTCAAGCCATGTTAAAACAGAACAGTTGAAACAATTTACCGATAATGATAAGATAATAAATGTTATCAGAAAAAGTTAAGCTTTTGTTTGTCCTTAGGCCGAGGTTAATCTCTCTAAATGCTTTTTTCTCAACTTCTAAGATTGAAGTAAAAGGCTTAATCTTTGTAAAGTGATGTCAAATCATATTCCTGAATTTCCTTTCCCAGTTAGTAGAGATTGTTAATTTAAAATAAGGCCTAAATAATGCTACTTACCCAGTATGTAAAATGTTTTCTCAAATACTCTCTAAATAATTGACCTGCAATATCGTCCATTGACTGTGAAATGGCAGCAGCAGCAGGATATTAGTTTTATACTCTCTATCATGTCAGTCTTACCCTGAATTTACTTCCATGACTCTTCAGCTAAATGGTACATAAGAATAAAGATTTAATACTATGTTTGGACCAAATCACAGCTTTTTTGATTTGCTAGTGCTAAATAAAATATTGGCTAGATGAATATGTTACAGAAGCTCTTTCTTGATGTACACGTGCTACCTCATGGCTGTTATATTTTATTAAATGTCTTATTTTCTGTTCCAGCTTACAACCCAATAACTGGCGAATCGTATGAGCCTAAACCGACAGGAGTATCCACAGAAGTAAGTCACCCTTTTAGCATTTTGGATATAAAAGTGGACAGCCTTAAGGCCATTACAGGTAGCTGTCAGAGAAGAAAGTTTGTATGTTCAGACTGCGGATAGAGCAGGGAAGGGTACTCAGGAAGGTCTGCGGGTACGAGTTTGGATTTGGAGAAAGCATGTCGACGCAATAATGGTCACAGTCTGCTAGGCTAAAGCAGAATGATTAGATAAAATATAGACCAATTATAAGACAGCAGGAGACCTACCAGAAGAGCCCACAAACCACCAGCATCAATGCACATTGAAATGTCTGAACTGTTGTTACTTGATTCACCTTTCACCTAAGCATCGTCCATCCACTACAGAATGTAGCCCTCTGACAATGGCTTACATTTCTTTCTGTCTGATGTCTGCCTCATACATGTTGTTCCCCCTTTCTTTTTAATATCATCCTGCCATCTTCTTCCTGGTTGTCCTTGTGTACTTTTTCCTGTCCTTGGTTGCCATTCGGTGCAGACTGCAAGATAAAATTTTCCCACACCGAAATATGCAAACAGTCAAAGCTAACGGACATAGTAAAATTCATGCTACAACAAAAGTGAAATTGGACATGTGGGGCAGATAAATGATGATAGGTGGACAAAGCATTGCACTGAATGTTACATGATTAATAGACTATATTTTGATGTAATCATATGTATTTCCTCTTCCAAGTTTCCTTTCATGCTGTACAACTACAGTGAGATGTTCTGGTCTAAATTGTTCATTTAAAATTTGGAATTCTGGATTACTTTTTCTTGACGACCAGACCGTAAGCAGAGTGAAATAACTTTCAACTCCTCCCAGAAATACGGTGAAAAAAAAGAAGCAAACTAAAACCCATAAGGTTTGTCAGTTTGCTTGCATTTCAGATTTCAGTAAAGCTTACTGTAAAATAGAGAATATTGAATTGAACAGTAGACCAGAAAAGTGATGTTGTTTTGGGCTTGTATGACAGCAGCATGACAAGGATGTGGCAGATATGTATGTCAGACACCTTGTCATCTCTCTTCCTCAGTTAACATTTATCACATTTGTTGGTGTGGAAAGTTATGTGATGCATTGATGTAGAAACACCTATTTACATTGGGTTGCCTTTTCACATTTCACCTAGGCATTGTCCATCCACTGCAGGATGTAGCCCTCTGACAGTGTCTTCCATTCCTTTGTCTGATGTCTTCTTCATCCATGTTGTTCCCCTTCTCTGTTCAATGTCATCCTGCCATCTTCTTTCTGGTCATCCTCGTGTTCTTTTTCCTGTCTGTGGTTGCCATTCAGTGCAGCGTTTTGTCCATCTATTGTCGTTGTAAGGGTTGTCTTAGGACAGATAAAATAAAGCAGTTTTGAAAGGAAAGTGTGTATCATGAAACTATTTTGTGTTTGTTTCAATACATGTTTAATGATACAGGCAGAAATGCTGGTTTTCTGAAGGCCTGACATTATCGTGCTTGCATTTCAGAGTAGCACATGGAGTGTAACCAGTAAAGAAGCTACAGCAGGCTCCAGCCCCGGGGATTCTGTGACCAGTTCCAGCACAGAAACAGTGACGGAGCAGAAGAGTGGATCGGAAGAAGAGACCCCACCTCAGGCTCCTCCTGCCCAGACAGCAGCGGCTGCCGCACCTGCCAGCCAACAAAGACAGCAGGGGTTGGGCGTCTTTGGCGGGGAATCCAGTGACATGCAGGAGCACAGATCCACCCGAGTCAGCCAACCTCCAGGTGGACGTTCAACCAAACTTTGGTGATAACACAGACAATTATATAACTGGCTGAGTTTGCTGAAAAATTCTTTTGTATGTTTATTCTATGCAAACATACAATTTCATGAATGAAATGGGAGAAACTTTCCACCCCACTCAGTTACAATATTTACTAACTCATCTTCTCTAATTTGTCAGCATTGAATAAATAGAATGCTTACACATTCTGCATAATACAACTCATGGATTTCATCTAATTTTGCAGATATTTTAACACACCTAATCTCAACAAAACCCATCAACTTAAACGTGATTCAGTAATTCAGGCGCTCATTTTCATGGATTCAGATATAATATGTCCTTTGTTAGGAACCATGTCATGCTTAAATGCACATTGAGACATTCAGTTGCTGTAGATAGTTTGTGATACACAGGAGGAACATGTCATTTCTGTGCAAGTATTTGGCCTGATATACCACTTTTTATTGAAGTCATTACTAGGAAAGAATTCAATATAACATGCTTCCTGTGTAGCCCTGGAATTTAACAAATTGAGAAAATGCTCTAGAAATACTGGATTGGCCTTGGAACTCTCCTGGGCATTGAAGAACATTTTTTTTTAAAAGGGGGGAGGGGGTGGGGTTGTCTGTATGAAGAGAGAGTAGTTTGGGATTTTCTTTCATCTGAACGAAAACAGAGTAGTTTTGGTTTTTCTCTCATTTTCTTGCATTTAATTTTAAGTGCCACAAAATTTAATATTTTTGCCCTGGAAGTGCCATGGAAAAAACATTCTCAAAGAGGTGCAGGAACCCTGAAAATACATGGAAGAGTTTATATTGTAATTCACTAATTGCTCCAACAGATCTTGAAATATACTTTTCCTTTTTTTTTTTTGAACATGTTGAAAATCATTGTTCTTTGTTTGAGAATTCAATTGTGCCACTTGTCCATGTTTTTTTTTGTTTTTTTTTACCAAAGCTTCTCATTCAACCTGTGGATTAATGACATGAAGTCTTCCTGAGATGTCCTGTTATAGGGTAAAAAACTAAACTTATTTTTTAAAAAAATTATTTGCTTCATCCAGTATTCATAGATAGTATATATTGTATTGTCAGTGGATAGAGAGAGATAGCGTATTTTGCAAGTTAGTTTGTGATGAAGCTCTTCCTGATAATTATTGAGAATCGAGTAACCTTAAGACTGACAATCAGGCAAGTCAAAAATTTGGAATGAAGGAAATATTGATGAAGTCTGGAAAATGTAATTACCTTTACTTTTCACATATTCCAGTATTCTTATTCATTAGATTTTAAAAGAAGTAATTTATGTGCTTCAATGAGCATTGTGTCACATTTATTTTGTAAATGAGTCAGCTTGCCATTTTGAGATCTCAAATAATTATGTACTTATTAACAAATCCCATCAGATTAGTTTCTTTGATGTATTGTAAAACCTGTGTGTAGTACATTTATTGAGTCAATTCTTGCATATCAGCTTTGGTTGTTCACCTAGATTGCCATGGTTGTGAGTTGCACTTTGATTTTGGAGGTGTTTGGTCATTTCTGAGTTAAATTCTGACTAAGAAAAAGCAATGTGTGCTCGGCCATTTTGAGCTCAAGGGCAAAATCATGACATAATGCTTTCATCGGTATATCTTTGCATTACTGTTTGTCTGCATCTTTGCCATAAATTGCGCTCCAGCTTACAGCAGTTTAAAAGATACCCAGCTACTCCTGCACTTTGGATCAAATCATAGATTTTGTACACATTGAGATCATATTTTATGTTTTTTCGACGACGTGAACTCTTCATTGTATTCCTAACCTTTACCCATACATGAACAAACTTTTTCATTTTCTTTGCAAGAATTCTGATTTAACTGCTTTCAAAACCACAAATTGTATTTTATATGTGTTTTATATTTAAAGCACTCTTTCTCTCCCAGCTGGTTTTGGGGTTTTACCCAAGGGGTATAACTGGCCTACCAAATTGAGATGCATAGCAAGTTTAAGAAGCAAAAATTCATGCATTATAATAATAAAACATACTAAGTGTTATATATCAAATTATAGGGAAAATATTGAACTTTTATGTAGGAATAATTGTTTTGCGTGGTTGTGCGATATATGTATGTTATGTAACAGGATTTGTTGTATATAAAAAAAAAAAACATGAAATTTTATGTTGCAAAAAATTTCTGCTTACATGGTCATAACTTTCTTTCACATCAGGATCCACTATTGAGGTGTACTCCAAGGTTTATATATCCAATTATAAACACACAGTCAAAATTTCACAACATTCCCATGTATAATTTTGATTTTACAGGGTTTTTTTTGGAAATCCAACTGTCCGCCAACCAGTAGGCCGAAATAGAGAAAAAGTTTTACAACACAAATATCAAAAACTATTTAAAGATAATCAGATATTGAAAGATTATTGTAATCTGAGCATGTTCACACACTGGTGTGGAAATTCACAAAGCATTTTTGGATGCAGATGTGGATAGTTGGGGCAACTTGAGCAATAGAAATGTGTGTGTATGCGTCTCTGGGGTGTACTGCATAACATGCAGTTTCTGTCACGGTCATCATATGCATGAGATGGCGGCGATCACTGAACTTTGCATTCCCATTAGCTGCACGAGGCTGGTATACTGCAGTTGTTGTGGCACCGCTTGTGCTGACAGTTGAGTTATCAGCTATCACTTGTAGGTGCGGAGGCTGATTTTCTTTGTGCCTTCAGGCAGGCCAAGGCAGTGCATGATGTATCTGATCACCTGGGAAATTTCGAAGATCCAGAAGAACAGTTTTTTCCACCACTTCACTACCCTCTGGTCTAACAAGCCACTGCCATTCATGCTATGGTTATAGTCATGGATGACTCCTGGTTTCTCTACTTCCTGCTTCATCAAAACAGTGTCGACTTGTGCCTTTGGAGAGACAATCACCACTGCCTTCTTGGCTTTCTTGTCTCTAAAAGTAAATTGAGACACAGAGGATGGTGCTGTCATCATTCAGATACCACACAGATTGTCTGTAGTCCAGCGTTTGGGTCTTGATTTGTGGGGGAAAGTCTTTGCGGACAATGTTGAGGGTGCCAGTGTAATACGGCTGCTCTCTCAGCAAATGATTCACCAGTGCTCGAGTATATAAAATCGATCTGCGAAAATATGGTGGCCTGTTCCCAGAGGCTTCAGCAGGGTGCTGAATATTTTCACAGCTGATCTGCTGTTGACATTCACCCCTGGATCATAGCTCCATGTTGGTTCCAAAGTAAGTAAACAGGTTCACAATATCACCAGTTGACGATGTGGTATATTTTTGGCTTCATTGCATTATATTGTTTGTATGTCCATCTTCCCTTGAAACCAATAATCTCATCCAGACTTAGATTCTGGTATGGGTAGAATGCTGCCTGGAACTTGCTGAGGAGCAGATAGTTGAAAGGTTCTATTTATATTTCCCCTCAACTTCATTATCGCTGACATGAAGCATGGTGTGGTACATGGCTTCAAAGCGATTCCTCGCAAACATTTGTCCATACCATGGAGTAAAGACTTCACATTAGGTGTCCCAAATAGTCCCTAATGAAGGGCTATTTGTTGAGCCCAATATTGATGAGCACAGCCAAGAAGTTCTCTAGTTCATGCCGAGTTGTGTCTACCCATGTTGTACTGACGGAATACTTTCAATGTGGTGCATTCTTGGACTGTTTATGGCGAGCTAAGGAGTTTATGCTCTCAGCCAACGGATCCACCACTTCATCATCAAAAAGATTTCTGAAACTGGCAAGCGGAGATGCGAGGTCAAGCCCTTCAGTAGGCCTGGTGTTCTCTTGGGCAGAAAGCGAAAAGTGTTGTGAGTTTCTCCCTCGGTGACCCTGTGCCGCTCTTCTACTCCATCAACTCTAGCTCTAGCAGTGGTAGCAGGAGCAGTATTCCCTGCATCCCCTCTAGCTGGAGGCCTGGTTGTAGATCTGGATCTAGCAGTAGAAGTAGACTTTTCTTTTCTCTACTCTAGCTTTTTGTGCCACAGGTTCACTTTCATCATCACCTGTAGAGGATTGATCAACAGTATCTAGATCTAGTTCTAAATTTCGCCTTCAAGGTGAATATTCATCATCCGAAGGACTAGACATCTCCTAACTCTCCTCATCATCAATCCACTGAGAAATCAGTTTCCTTGCATTATCAGCAGACAATTGTTGCTGTCGAGATGGACCAAGAAGTGGGTCCGCCATTGATACAAGTAAACAAGTGGGTGGCAGTGTAAACGCTTGACAAAAGCAGCAGAAAACGGTGAAAAAAGCCACCAAACTTGTCTTTCCTGCTTGACTCAGTAGGGTACACTAGAAAAGAAAACATCCCAGATGTAAACTAAGTCAAAGCCAAGTGGCAATTGCCAGATATACCATGGTAAAGTGAAGCCAAACGTGTGGTGCAGTGTGTGGCTCTTGGGAATCAATGGAAAAAAATTTGGTGCAGTGTGCGGCTCATGGGAGAGAAAGAGTTAATTAAAGCAGAGATTGTTAGTGACTCATTACCAAAGAGCAGTGATGCTTCTAACAAAGACCTCACACTCATTACCAAAGAATTATTATTTAGTTTCTCAGAAAGTGAAGAATAATTCATTATGACCCATTACAAGAAAACTTCCACATGTTACTGTTTTCTATGTGTTGAAGAATTTAATATTAATAGGCCTATATATTGAAATAGATGCTTCCAGTCTGTCTGCTTCAGTATTTGTTCAGTATTAAAATTTTCTTCATCTCGGTGTAAAATTTCTACACAGACCTCATTGTTTATGCTTAAATTGTGCTTGATAATATCTCATTATATGAGTTGAATTTCTGGTTTGAATTCTGCCTGGTACTTAATAGTGACAGCCTTTTGTACACTAGTCCTTAAAAAATGGCCCTGCAGGTTTTTTGCCATGCTGCACAAGCATGAGTTTCATTCTCACAGGCTGAGCCAGTGTGGGCTGACTTTGTATTTGAAACAACAGTACAATAAAATAGTTCAATGGTAATCTTGTACAGATGCTGCGAATGATGAAAATGCCAAAACCCTACATTCAGGGATGTAAATTTGATGATTTAAGTCAGTTTTCTTTTTTTTTTTTTTTTTTTGGCACAGGTATCTCTGTTCCAGTGTGTGTTGATGTGGTTCACTGTAGCCATTTTACATAACAACTGTGTGTGGACCTGATGAAATTGGGCTTAACATGAGAGACCAAATTCCTGAGAAAACCTCCAAGGGAGGAAAAGTTTCTATGAAAATTGAGATTTGCTAATAATATTATGTAAGATTAGCCACATTTCTGCATTCAGTTGAAACCTTTTGCTTGAAATTGTCTTGGAAATATTTTATATTGATTTTTTAAAAAGATATAAAGTTTCATCTTTAGCCCAGTTTTATCAGATCCACCCACAATTTACACAGCTAGTTTTTGTTTTGAGATTTTGTGTTTTACATGAAGACCACACTTACATCCTATTACATTTGCATGTTTTCCTAGCATGCAAAACATTTATCCAATCTCTTGAAAATGCAATAATTATGTCAGTATCAGCTCATCTGTAGGAACAACTTTTTTTTTTCTTTGGTCAGTCCTGTGGTAAACGGGGAGGGTGAATGAAGGAAATTTTCTGTCAGGGACAGTTTTCTTAATTGCCATTCTGTTGCAAGCCTTAAAGAGCATGTTATTATGACTTTGTTGTTATTCATCATCGCATGTCATTATGGAATGACTCTATCCACCTAACTGGAATTTTGGAAAAACATCATTTAGCCTAAAACTAGATAGTTAATCACCATAGTCATGCTATATTTTAAAATGTATTATCAAAAATTTGAAGCATTGTATTTTCAATCACTTAATCTGCTTCTGAGAATTTAAAATCATTTTTTCGTGCCTCCTAAAACAATTCGAAATTGGAGTTAGGTGGATACTGACATATACTAGTGATATGTATCAGATATATATTAAAAAAATGTGATCTTATTTTGTTTCCATTTGGAGTGTTCATTAAATACTGGTGTGAAATCACAAATAAACACATATATATGCACGTATTTCCTTCCACAGTAATGGTTCTAACAATAAATCTCAGCAATATGTATCTCACTCGCACTTTTTGGTGGTCAGGGTCATTTTTTATTATATGGTAATACATTTTAATCTTTGTTGACCATTAGTTAATACTTTTACAGCTTGTACATGCCTGATGTGATCACATAAGAATAAGCAAAATAACTCCAGTAAAGCAGTTTTAAGTCATCCCAGGACTTGGACAGGTTTCAGTTTGAAAATAATAACACAGGTGGTAATTCATTTGAATCAATTAAAAAATGAAACAGTTCATGTGAATAAAATGTGTTTATTTTATCCGATTGTCAAAAGCAGAACTGATCACACACAGATTGCTTGTTAAGACTTTGTTTTTCCTTCAGTGAAACTTTCTTCACTAAATTCAGAGATTTCTGTAGCAGTCAAATGTCAGAATTTGCTGCCAGCATGTTTTAATCCCATGACTGACTGTCGACTAAGAACTTTCTTTATATAATACAAAATGTGTTAACTTAATGTTTTTTATTTCAAAAGTTTCTCAGAGAACAACAACAAATTTAGTTGACAACTGCTATTCATAGTCAGGACATGGATTTTTAATACCCTACTTAAGAATGTATAATTTATCGAATGCCTTTTTTCTAGGCACTTAAATGCCAAAAATCAGGATAGCAACAAAAACTGCATGGCTTGTTTGACCTCCTAATCATTTATTTTGTTTTTACCCTGTCTTATTTTTGGTATTTTGCCATCTGAATCGGAAGAGTTTTGATTATCTAAATCTCAAATAAATACCTCATCTTTCTGTGGCATTTTCAGCAAACACTTTTTTTTTTTTTTTGCGTTGTTTTTTTTCCCCCTGCAATTGTTCGCTCTAGTTGTATGATGTAAGTTTCATTAATGCATGATAATGTACTTAAGTATTCTGTATAAATCATATAAAGATTAGTGGTATTTTGTGTCCATTTCAAGCATTCCGATAATTTTCGAAGCAAAATTTTTATTTGCTTGCCTGCAAGAGGAACTCCAGTACCAGTCACAGATTTTTCGGAGAATTATTTACACATGTCCAGGAAAAAAAACAACACAGTTTTCTTATAAAGGACAGAGCTTATTCTGGTTGAAAAATCTGCTCTAGTTTTGTTAAGATTGTGATGCACCCAGTTTGGATTTACACACACACAGCACAATCAGCCATCATCAGCGTTTGATCAGGGCTAGTTTTCTACCTTTTTATGCAGTATGCTGTATTCTTACTTAACCCTATTTTAATCTCCCTTGTTCATGTTCGATATTCTGATTCATGGGTACATTCTCTCAAATAAAGAAAAACTGCTAAACACCCCTTATTTGTATCTCATGGGGCCTGCTAGACCCAGACAGCAAAAGTCCACCAAACCGTGCTGATTGGTACCATGTGGGGTCAATCAGACCCAGATTTCTCCAGTAGAAAATAAAGAGGAAAAAAACTGCTAAACAGAACCAACTCATTCTCCATGTTAGTTTTAACGACTAAATGTATGAGGTCCAGGTCTGGCATGCCCATAAATGCACAATAGGAATAAACCAAAGTATTTGATCAATGGCCAAACACTGTGGCATTTATGAAAAAGTGGTATTAACAATACTGTAGTTACATCGTAACGTTTTAGGAGAAAAGTCCAGATTTTAGTAAAATGCAGTAGTGCAAAATTATGGCCCAAGAAAAAAGTGCACTGGGTTAGACTAGAATACTTCATATTGATGTTTCATCTCATGATATTGAATGTCTTGTGTAATTGACACACAACGTTGACTGATCTTGCACCATGTTGAAAAACATGAATGTTTTGGGCTGTTACGCTTTTTTGTTTTGTTTGTGGTTTTTTTTTTTTGTGTTATTGTTTTGTTGAGAGTCAGGTCAGCAACTTATATTATCTCTGTGATGCACATTTTGATGTTATGGCTTACTTTATTTGCCAAACAATAGGAACTGATCAAAAGAAACAGAAGATGATACAAATTATGGCAGTGTTGAAAATTAAATAATTATTTAAAAGGTTTGAATTAAAACATATTTGACTTCAACTTATGGCTTTGTTGCATTTTTTTACTTTTTTTTTTTTCTTCATGGCTGAGTTTCTTTAGTGTTAAGATTGTTTTTTTAACAGTTGATCGTACTCATTTGTAAATGTAATTTGCCTGGTGTTTCTTTCTGAAAACTTGGAAATAGCTGGAAGAAGAGATTTATCAGAGATGTAAGTTTGCCAGCAGATACGATTATTTATAAAAATAGACTTCACAGCATCAGCATCTGTTTGGACCTGTCCAATATCTGAAACCAACAAAAATAACTGTTGTCTGGAACTGGTGATACTGTACATCCTCAAATGTCCACACATAATTCCTGAAATAACTGAAAAATTCCAATCTCTCCTCATAATCATATTTGCACCAACTAGTTGTTTTGTTTGTTTTTTTTAAAGCATCTAACATTGTGACACATCCATGTGCATCTTTTAAATTAAATTTTCCCAGCTTCAAATTTAAATGCACTCACAGAACACTGAAACAAAAATCCGCATGGTAACAAATATTTAAATGACTGAGACACACAGTTGGTTAAGATTGAATTACAGCATTCTCTACCAAAAACTGTATTTTTCGCATAAAAGGTTCACACAATCTATATCTGATAATGAAACTGTATATTTTTCCTCAAGAAGATTAGAAAAATCTAGAAAAGTTTCCAGGAGCACTTGATCATTAGACCAATTGATATATTCTGGTGATAAAGAGCAATCAACCTGATCGATATAATATAATAATTCTGGTCATAAAGAGCAATCACTAAAAGTTTCTCATGGGCAAAGTCATCAATACAGTTGACAATGGTAAGTAATTTGGATTTCACAGTCGGATGTTTTTTGGTTTCTTTTTTGTTGTTTTTGTTGTTTTTAATTGCTACATGTATTCATTTTTGCAAATGCTATGTTGGAATGCATTGGGACATTTAATATCATTAGAATTCCAAAAAATTGTTTCACAACACAAGAGCAACAGCAAGTTCCAGTTTTTTGTCACAATGCCTGCAGACATTGCCCATTCTTAAGCAACTCTTCAAGACAAAGACTTAACTTTCTTTATCATAATGGTGCATTCAGATTATAATTTTGTTTTAAAATCACAAGTTCAATTTGAATTCAGATACATGTATCATACTGGCAATATTGCCATGTACATGCAGTTTTTGTTTTTGGCTTGTTAATTAGACTGCTGACTAGGAAGATTGCAGAATGTTACATTGCATAATGTAAATGTATATACATGTACTCAAGAATTTATTGTTCTCTTCGTGTTTTGTAATCACAATTTTCGGGTGTGTTACACTGTGATATTAAGTCAAGATTATTAATTTCTTAATCAAGGCTTTTTTTCTCTGTTTCTCAGTGCTTACATGATACATGAACTGTAGTATGTTATTGCTTTTTTTTTTTTGTCGCTTCTGTTGTTTCCAAATTATACAGGCATTGTCTTTTATAATATAAGTAGCCACTAAATTAGGGAGGGTGTGGAGCAAATTCCAGTTTGTATTGACAGTTTTGCACTTTATTCAATCAATGTCCCTCCTCCAGTAGGCTACTCCGCCCCTACACTTCTCCCCCCTCCCCCTCCCCCCCCCCCCTTTTTTTTTTTTTTTTACTTCTGTCAGAATTTTATTCCACCACCTATCTATCTTTGTGTTGTGAGTTGTAAAATTGGTCTTCATAAAATGTATCTGATCAGCCACGAATACATAAATAAATCTGGGAATTAGCTGTGTTATGAAGGATAATTATCTTAGCACTCTCCATACCCTTTAAATGTGTATGTCTTATATCCCGTTATGTATATAAAAATGAACACAAACATGATCTTGGTTCTGCTGAAACATTCGAATTACAGTTTCGCAAGCTGCATAAGGGATCTCCTAACATTTGCATCCACATATTCTTTCTCAGTTCTGGTTATCTCATGTCTATACTTCTTGCCAAGGACATGCATTTCAAATTCATGCAGCTATTTTCCATATTCTGTAAATGTAGAAATATCAAGAAAAATTCATTTTTGGATGATTTAGCACACAATATTTCTAAACTATTTCAGTTCCCAGGGCAGCTGGTCTTTATTTTTTTTAGTATTTCCACATGTTTATGTGTTACTGTTAGTCAGAAGACATAGTCACCGTGACCGTCCCTATTAAATGGCCAGAAATGTATTCCAAGTAGGAGCCATCACTGCACTGTGTAGATAATAGAACCGAGGCCAATATGACATCGAGTAAGGAAAAATTGAATAATACAGTGTATTTATTTAGGTATCATTTATATTACCAGTCTCCAGGTATGTTTTAGAAATGTATATATATATGTAGGCCTATATATTATATATATTAATATACATGTATTTTATCGATTTTTTTTTTTTTTTTTGCTTATATGTGTGAAGCTGGATATGACGTTTGTGTCGAATATTAATCGTAATCTACAATGTCTTTTTTTCCCCTTTGGTCTTGAAACTATTGCTACCAAAATTGTTATTCTGCCAAATTGGATTGGGGATTAATACTCAGACGTTAATCGTGCTGATTAAAGAGCAGCTCAAATATACCGCTGGTTTCAGTTCATCGTTTGTGTCTGTTTGGGTTTGTTCGTTTTGTCTGTCTTTCTTTTCTTCCTTTCCTGTTGTTTATCCTCCGTGTCAATCTATCACACACTCTGTTTCCCTGCCTACATACATTTTTTTTTATACATAAAACACGCTTAATGAAAACTGAAACAGTAAAAACTCGGACAAACTGACGCTGGGACAGGTTGCTGATCGCGATCAGTTCTGTCCTTGCCAGCAATCCTGGTTAGAGTTTTAAAATATACACTCAGTTTAAGGCAACATGTTTATTTGCACGTGCACGAAATTTTTAAGTCTTCTTGTTCATACATATTTTCCCCCCAGACCAGTGGAGATTGTGTTAACTGTGACATTTTGTATCTTAGGTCAGATGCATGTTGGAAAGCACAAGAAACCTGATTTGAATGTGTAATTTAGTATTTTAATCACAAATTCTTAAATCATGGGAACGAATGCTTCGAGAAATTTAAAAATGACCACACAGCAATTTTCAACGAAACTTGAAAGCAAAAATTAATGGTCCTGGCCACTTTGTTCAAATGAGATCCTAAGTAAATCTACAGTTATGGGAAATTTGGCCACATTTATGTATATATGCTAAGAAAACAAAGACGTTTGGCTCTTAAATAAAGTCAATTTAGACCTACTCTTAGGTTAATAAACAAAATTATTTTTTTTAGTATTTTTCTGATCATTGATGTGTCCATTCTTTGAACTACCATAGCTCTGCGGGGCTGAAAAGCCAGGAAAGTCTACTGCTTGTCCTTGACAGAACTGAATTCAGTAGTCTCTTTGTCAACAGTCGGTCATATCAAATACATGTATGGGGAATTTCAAAACTTTCGCAGAAGATATTTCTGTTTGATCTGTTGTTTCATCCTCATGCCAATTTGTCCTATGATATTGCTGTCCATAGGACCATCTCTCAAGGCATCCTGCACCAGCCGTTTGTATTCTCGCTGGCCTTCGATCAGTTCACTGGAATAGAAACCAAAATGAAATGGGAGAAAAATATGTCATGAATAAATTATATGTATTTAGAACCGTTGTGATTGTCTGCTGTTAAAATTTAAAAAAATTTAAGTGCCGATTTTTAACTTCTTTACTGGTGCTGCCAGAATTATATTATATGAATGCGGGAAAAAAATCTGGCGCCAATAGAGAACCATCATGGCTATCTGCTATAAATTAAAATGGAATAAAGTGCCGATTTCGTAATTTCATTACTGGCGCTAAGATAGTCGTAAAATAGAAAGCGGGCAAGAAATCTGGCCCGAATTTAGAACCACTGAAAGTGAATGTTGTAAAAAATGAAATCAACTGTCGATTTCGTAATAATGTTCCCCTCATACTTTTCCACACCGAATGGCATGAAATTTTAATTAAAGCCTGACATCTCCCAATGTACCATGTCGGTGCACGGGGAGGGTGGGGGGGGGGGGGGAGGGCTCAGACGCCTATAAATTTGACTTACACTTATTCTCAGTGTTGTTTTTCTCACTGAACTGCCAAAGTCTGATGATTAATTCAGTTGGTTCTGAAATCCCCTACAACTGCAGAATGCAATTTAAAAAAAAGAAACAAGGTTTTTAGCTTACCTGAAATCAATACAACCGTCACCATCTTTGTCCAGCATTTCGATCAGCGACCTCAAGGATGCTTCAGCCAGAGGGATGTTTACTTTCTGTATTTGAACAGGGGGGGGGGGGGGGGGAAATCAGTCAGACAGATATTTTCATACTGCAGTCGATGAAGAATTTGAACGAGAACAACCACTAGGAAAACCCGAGAACAACCATTACCAGGTCACAGAGTACGCAGGCCATACACAAGGAACAGTGAACACACCAGGTAGACACCCCTCCCGCCCCCCCCCCCCACAACCTCCCGACCTTGTGGCATGCAGTTGCCAAAGATCAATAACGCATATTTTGACTGAATGTATAGATTTCATGCACACCCGAAGAAGGCACCATGCCTGTGGATCCATGAAAGAATTACAATGTATTTTCTAACGTGGATCCACAGCGTGTCTTGGCCTCTATGAAAGAGGCTAAGATCTACAACTTGATTTAAAAACTTCTGTACTCATTTCAGATCGATACAAAACTAGTTTTGAGAATTTCACCAGTGTAATAAAATTTATACGGAGCTATTTATTCTATTTGTAAAATTTAGAAGCTCTATATATATATACATACCAAATATAAGTAAAGTACCGGTACAGGAGTGCAAATAGATCGTGAAAGGCGCAAAGTGGCCGTTATGGTGCCCGCGCAGCGCAAAACCCCAAACTCATAATCAAAACAGGTAGAACACTTTACCTGCAAACCTTCAATGAATTCATTGTAGGTGATACTTTTACTATTGTCAGCGTCGATATGGTTGAACATGTCCACAAGTCGCAGATTTTGTAATCGACAAAACTCCATCAGTATAATCAATGGATTTTCATCCAGCATACCCTCATCATCTTCTTCCTGGTGAGAGAGAAGTGGCATGTACAATGGTTGTAACGTTTCATTCTGTGCAAAAAATCGTGTTCATCGAAATAACATTCAAAGGACACCAATGACACATCACGTATTGCCATTTGAGATAAAAAAAAATTCGTGGAAACTAAGGTTTCAATTAAGGGTTGGGGAGGGGGGGGGGGATAGAATTAGAAGAGCTGTAGGTGCAAATGGCCATTAGACTTCTTCTATCCTCAATTTTCAATTATGTCAGCAGCACCGCCGTCGACACAGTAAAAAAAAGTAAGCGAAATTAGGTAAATATTAAACATATATCTCTCTCTCTCTCTCTCTCTCTATCTATCTCTCTCTCTCTCTCCCCTCTCTCTCTCTCTCTCTCTCCCCTCTCTCTCTCTCTCATACTTTCTCTGGAATTCTCTGAAATTGAGGACATGATTGAGAAGGTCACGGGAATTCTGTGCTAATTTTATCTGGCTTTATTGTACTTTTTTTTTTTTTTTTGCTTTTGCTTGAGTGTCAAGTCCGACCTTACCTCTTGCACTTCGCCAGAATGCAGAACTAATCCTGTACGTAAAATCGGTCCGTGGATAACCGTCAGGTCCCTGGACTTTTGTAACTCGGCCAGAAATGTTTTAAACTCTTCATAGACACATTGCTCCTGGGGGGAAAAGATATATACATTTTAGACAAAGTGGTGAGAACCTAGGCCGCTTGTAATCTTGCATGGAGGAAAGCAGGTTTTGCCAGGAATACGGCAGTAATGTAAAAAAAAATAATGCAGTCTGATGTTGTTGATACATTAGTCTTGTTGACAGTGGTAGCAAATTCATCATTAAAGCAGAATGCACATTATCGTCATTTTTATCAGTATTGTTTACTAGCTAACAAGAAAATCGAGATAAAATATTTCGGTGGACAAATTGGTGGATTTAAACATCAGCACTGGTCATGTACTGTGTGAGGATGAATGTTTTGAGACATTACCATATTGCATATTTGAAGAGACAGTCGCTTGCTTGTATATGAAGTGCAGGTGTAAGCCATAATAATATTTGCACGAATTTCCCCCATGTTAAAGTTGCGTCGTGCAGAAACACAAACAAAACGAACAAACAAGGAAAATGAATACTGGGGTGTAAGAAAGTGCTTGCAGGCAATCATCAATGTAGGGCCTAATTAAGTAAAGGAGAGATAGAGAGACAGTGTAGATGAGAAGAGGAAGAGATGAACGAAAAAAATGACCAAAGTAAAAAATAAAAGCCGTTCAACTCACCCCTAAGTCGACATGGTTGAGAACGATATTTTCATGTTTATCAATAAACTGTAGTATTGAATATGCAGACTGTGGCGAGAGCGGGTTCAATGGCAGCTAAGGGGAAAGTTCAAGTAGGTTGTTTTTTTGTTTTTTTTTTGAAAAGCTGACATTATATAATTTATAAAGCAGTTATAATCCCTCCATTATAAATTTAATTTCCCAGTATCACCCAGAGCCGTCTTAACGCATGGACACACCAGGCAGTTTCCCGGAGGCCCCAAGGGTTTAGGGGGCCTCATGCATGCAAATTTACATTGGCTTTAGAAACGGGGGAGGAAATCCCACTGCTTTGCAATGATGCTAAGGCGGCCCTGTTGTCATCCTTGTATTAATTAAACAAATTAAGACTTGGACAGTCAGTTTTACTGACAGCAGAAAAAATGAGTATATATTACATTCCTTTTCATACAGTGCTTTTCCCTGTGCCTTATTTCTTTCATTTTCCCAACCATGACATTGAGAAACTACGAACTAATACAAGTAGACGGCAAAAGTATAAAAAATATAGTTGATACAAAAACACGTACATGTATGAGATTACGCATGGACCAAGGTACTTACTGCAGTGGCCGTTCGTATAATTTCCACATATTAATTTACATCATTCTTGCTGAAATATCATGAGAAGAATTGAAACCTTGCTTGAAGAGACTGGCATTGAGACATAAACAGGAATATATGTGTAAAAGGATGTATAAAACTGCTCAGCTAAACAAATCAAAGTGTCTTACAGTTTTATCTGCACATACTGTGATAAACGAAATTCTGTATTATTTGTTCTTTGATTAATACATGTATGAACAACAATCCTCTTACGTAACACCAGAATATCACAAAAATGGCGACGAGAAGAGAAGTTTCTGTACAGAGTATTGGTATCAAGCAGAGAAGGTTCTTTACAGAGTGTTGGTTTCAAGCAAAGCAGCTTCTTGACAGAGTGTCGGTATCAAGCAGAAAATTTTCATTATAGTATAGAGTACCAGTACCAAGCAGAGAAGTTTCTTAACAGAGTATCGATATCTAAGATGAACTCTCTGTGACCTGAAACTGTACTATGAACCAGCAAATCTCTCTAACCTTTAAAACCTGCAGCGTGTTGTTCTCCTGAACCCCTTTCAACAGCTGAGCCAGGCACAGCTCTGAGAGCCTATTACAGGTCAGGTCAAGGGAGATTAATGAAGAATTATGCTTGAGGGCGTGTCCCAATGCCATACAGCCTCTCAAGTGGAAGCCGTTCCATGCCACACACAACTCTTCCAAGTCGGAATTTTCCTTCAGGAATAAATCACACCGTTAGTAATTTCACTGGACACTTAGTTGATTGTATAAAATGACCAGCACACGAATGGATAAAAACTGCATTAGTTATATTTTTTTTTCTCCATCCACGCAACTTTTGTTCATCCATCCATTCATCCATCTACCCATCCAATCCATCCATCCCATCCACCCACCCATCCATCCACCTATCAATCCATCCCATCCATCCGTCCATCCATCCATCTATCCATCCACCTATCCATCCATCCCACCCACCCACCTATCATCCATCCATCCATCCATCCATCCCATCCACCTACCCACCCATCATCCATCCCATCTACCTACCCACCCATCATCCATCCATCCATCCATCCCACCCATCATCCATCCATCCCATCCACCTACCCACCCATCATCCATCCATCCATCCCATCCACCTACCCACCCATCATCCATCCATCCATCCATCCCATTCACCTACCCACCCATCATCCATCCATCAATCCATCCCATTCACCTACCCACCCATCATCCATCCATCCATCCATCCCATCCACCTACCCACCCATCATCCATCCATCCATCCATCCATCCCACCCATCATCCATCCATCCATCCATCCATCCATCCACCCATTACTCACAATCAAACTCTCCCCAAGAGCGACAGCACCGTCCATCCGAAGATGATTCCAACTTAGGTCCAGTTTTTTCAAGAATCGGTTTTTGGCTGGAAACAATCAAAACTGAAGTGAATTTATATTATATGTATATGCAAAATGATAGTATTCAAAAGCTTCAGAACAGTTCATGAAACCTCAAGCCTTAAGACCATAATTAAGTGAAAAACAAAATGGCTCATTAGTGTAATTGCTGTAATGTTTAAAATTCAGTGGAAAAATGATCAGCGCATAATATATCTTTACTTTAAAAAAGGTGGGGGGGGGGGGATTTTTAGCAGTTTCTATCCTCATTCTAATAACAACAGCCCTGGATTAATAGGCTTTGCACAGAAGACAATAAATTATTTACTCACAGGTCTTTATGAACAACTGCGCACTTAATTTCGAAGTTCAATTGGCTTAAGTGTGGATTGAGAACTAATCCCTCTTAATTATGATATAACTTGAATGTCATTGGCGTCATAGTATTACTGTAGTCTGCAGAATGTAGTAGAATTGATAAAGTTATTGTTGTTGTTTGAACTGTATTGGTAACTTCCACAAGATTTCTTGCTGGTACAGTGATGCGAGAGACTTTGAACAGGAGCTCAGGATTAAATGTATCTTGCAAATTTAACACTGCAGGGAGACAGAATGCAAATGGTAGACTGCATTCAGTCAGGACAAGTGAGAACAAGGGGAAACAAAAATGACAAATTACCCAGACCATCGGCAATCAATTTTCCACCTTTACATCTGAAGTTGTTATGGCTCAAGTCAATCTCACGCAGGGCATGATTTTCCTGTGAGAAAAATAGTACAGTTTGGATTTGGAGCTAAACAGTAAAGTTTGGACGTATATGTCATGATCACATTAGGATCATAAATGCCGTGCTAGGTCACGACGTCAGTGAGTTAATTTTTACGATCTTGTTGATTATAACCAGCGTAATTTGTCCTTGAGCTGTTCTCGTGAACGGTTTGTTTTGAAACGCCTTTTTTCTGGTGGATGGAGAGAGGGAGGGGCGAGGCAGAATCAATGTATAGCTAGGAATGACAGAGCAGTTCTCGACCCCGTGATTTTGATTAACATAGATAAGGGGCGAGTAAAGGTAGTTTATTTAGACGCTTAGTTGGCGTTCGGAAATTCGTGCATAAGAGTAGAAAGCACGGGGTTTGAAGATTTTAGTAGTTAATGTTTCGCATTTTAAATTTTGTCTAGACCGTAAAATTGACCTTGATTTTGGCGCAAGGCCATGACAAGCATAAATTAATATTGCAGGCTGAGCTCCAGCGACTGCACCAATCAAATGTATGAATCTGGACGGAAGGTCGAGACATAGCTTTAGTATTTAAACCCGTGCAGAGCTTAGATAGAGGCCACATGTAGACAATCCATTTACGAGGTGGACGGCGATAGTCCTCAGCCAGATGAGAGACATAGAGACGCAGTTGAGCAGTCCATATTGTGAGGAGCGTGATGTTTTAAAGCTCCAGAGCCTAAGCTACTTGGTTTGATATGAACCCACAGCGTTTACATCCAGCGCTCTCACTCCCAGTGAGGGCCGCATGGTGAGAGTCCATACTAATTTGTAATGATGAAAGTGAACCGTTCTACTTACTTTTGAAGACAGTTTCAGAGCTACCGCCAGACAACGCATGGTTGTACAAGCATTCTCCATGGCGTGTCTAGAGGAAATGTCCATATCATAACATGTCTCATTGAATTAATAGAATTTAAACTGTTATATCCGTCGCCACGTGCGCGGATTCTATTTGGCATCTAACTCATATGACCTGCAAGTAGTTAGAGTGAATAAGTTAGTCTTTATAGAAAGCTGTAGTTTCATTAGTTAGATTCAGTTGCCTTTGAATTGATATTTATATTTATAATTATATTTGTTACATTAATTCCTGTAATTAAACTGCCCTACAGTTCTGCTAAAAATCAAAGCAATTGATTTATTTAGTTTTTAGAGTGCAAGTATTTTTTTTTGTGTGTTCGTCGTTTGTGGGAGCGGACCTCGAAAGAGTGTCAGTCGAATTCTCCCCATCTAACCCACATCGCGACAGTATACATGAGTTAAACAGTAAAGTTTGGACGTATACATGGTATGAATGAGTAATTCCTAAAAACCTCTCGATTTTTAATTGCAGTCGTAACACTTATAATTCTTAATAACCCAACTCGTAACAGTATACATGAGTTAAACAGTAAACCTTGGCCGTGTACATGACTAAACAGCAACGTTTGGGTGTGTATCATAAGCTAAAAAGCAAAGTCAGGGTGTGTACCCTGAGTTAAACAGTAAAGTTTGAATGTGTATTATTAGCTAAAAGGTAATGATTTATATATTATTTGCCACAATATAGGGTGTATCAACCCTTAGTAAAAGAATACATCAAATCAACATGAACTTTTATTGGCTTTCTGCATTGTATCTTGTTCTGTTATGAAACAGTGTCCACCATCACATCACCAACGATAGACAAATCTACATGTATACAAATCTCCATAATTTCATTCTGCTATAGCAAAATATTTTGTGTGGACATGGACAACAATGGGTATAAAATCTGAGTTAGGTCTAAAGGACAGCACCAAATAAACGCTAAGATTGTGCCCAAAGCCAAAATTAAACTGAACTACATGTATTTCGAGAAAGAAATGTCGCGAAATCCAATTTCAGATTTCTGCATGCCATACAAGATAAAACTATGAAGTAACTATTTTCAGATCACTTTAACTTGTCCATTTAATTCTGCTTCTTACGGAAATACAAACTACGCATACATATTGGTTTTTGACACTCACCAGCTCTCGGAATTCAATTTTCTGAGGTAAAATTTCAGCTATTCTGGCAGTTCCAAGAGGTCCCAGATGGTTGTCGTCAAAACAGACTTTCTCCACGTTGTCTGTATGCTGGAGAAAAAAGAAATCATTATTCAACATCAAGGAAAATTTACAACAACAACAAAAAGCACCAAAAAGGTAACAGTTTCAAAGTGACATTTGCAGCTTTTTCCAACTTTTTCGTCACTCCTCGAAAGTCGTCAGACTCTTCAAAAAAAATTCCCTTCATCAAACGGAAGCATGTCTGCACACCTGTCTCACAAGATAATTCGTCCGTGTGATGAAATAATGTGTACTTCGTTAAGATCAAGCAGTTAGTCATTCAAACTGTACCAGTTAACAAATCAATAAATCATAAAGTTATTCTCGGATCGTTAGTCAATCATTCAGATAAACAGAAAAATAATGACAGTTTTGCTTACCACAAGAGCTGTGGCACAGGCTTTCAGGTCATCCGGACTAAGAGTCTGGAATCGTACAGAGACCTGGTCTGTGACCAGCGAGTTGTGGAAGTTTCTGATTGGTCGGATACACAACGCTTTGCACATGGTATGGTAAGTCTGCTGGGCTTGGAAGCCGGGCTCTGTATGTGTGCTGTCCGGTCGTAGGTCATCTTCATAGTCTTCATCTGTGGGCAAAGTGTTGGTGGTGGTTGTGGTGGTCGTGGTGGACACCGTGAATGCAGCTTTAGTGGTGGTGGGAGTGGACATGTGGTGCTTTCTGGTGATCACAGTGGTGGTGATCTTGATGGTGGTGGTGGTGAACACAGTGGTAGTGGCTTTCGTGGTGATAGTGGTGATGGTAGTGGACCTGATGGAGTTTTCTGGTAATCACTGTGGTGGTGGCTTTGGTGGTGGTGATGATAGTGATGAGGAAATTGATCAGTCGAGAGGATGGCAGCGCGTGTGGCAGTAATTGTGATGCTGCTGCTGTCGGTGAATATTCCATATTACGCTACTGTTCCGATAGTCCATGTAGCAGAGTCTTAATCAATTCCACTAGCGTAATTCCATCAATAGAAACTCATTAACATCATCAAAAGTGCAAACAGTGCATGCCTGACTCTACAGAGATTCCCAAACATCCATCAAATAATGTATCTCCTCCGCTCCACTCCCATGCCCCCTTCGAGGCCGTGACGTATATATTTACAGGGAGTTGTTTTTAAAAATACGCTTGCGGAAAACGTTTTTCAGGCGGCTGTATTGTACCAGATGATTGATGTTCTATAGTTTTTCTTAAATAATTCTTTCAGCTGCGCTCGCTGCTCAGGTTGAACATAACAATAGCTTTTGTTCCTGCCGTATTAACCCAGTTGCTTTGGTTGCCGCCCGTGCTGATCAATAAATAAGTTCTATTTTTGTACTGGGAGATTTAAAAAGTTTTGGGATTGTCAAAGTGGTAATGACGCAATATGAGTGTGCATGAATATTCAAACGAGTTGGGAACACCAAAAAGAAGTTTAAAAAAAGATGAAAATTCGATTGCGGGGACTGATTGTGCAATTTGTCATCAAATGCCAGGATTCCATTTACAAGCAAAAAACAAAAAGAGAATCATAAATCACATTTCTCTTCAATTAGCTGGGATCTGATTACATCTTTCCATGAAGGCCATACGTGTTTCTTGCACTTTGCAGTCAGGGAAAATTTTAAAATTTTCGAAATACATCGAGATTATTCTCCCTCAGATATAGAATTCTGTCAGGCTTAAGACACCTGGTTTTCGCCGAAGGACATAGTATATCCAAGTCTCAGAGGCTTTTGATGGTAAATAGGGAGTAGTAGAATTTTACCACACGTTTGTGCATAACTTCATGGACATGGCTAGGCCTGCTCCTTCTCTAATAAGAACACGTCTCCACTGCAAATCATTTGATTCATTTACTTGTTGGCACCTCAGTTTCTAGCTCTGACCATTTTAATAATGAAGAAATGAAAGATGACGATTTCATGATCGTAGGGCGAGGCTGTCTTACCGTTTGAGTCCTCCTCGGCACCTTCATCTATTTTCCAGCAAGTTCTGATGTAAACGGCTTTGTTTGTGTTGTCTTTAGTCTCAGAACTATTCAAGGTGGAGCTGGGATCTTTTATACTGCTGGAACTGTCATCTGCACTGCCAGAACTTTCATTTGCTGACGAGTTGGACGCTGGTTTCTTTCGAGGCTTCTGTTGAAAAAGAGAGACAAAAGCTAAGGCCTGTACACGTAAAAATTTTGTTGACAAAGAGAGATTACAGTTATTGAAAAACTGACAGCTCATTACTGCAAATTCACCGTAAGAATTTAAAAATAATATTTAAAAAAAACCAACAAATAAACTGGAACAATATTCTCAGTTTAATTACGAGCTACTTGTCGACTGACCGCACCACCGACGGGAACAGACATGATACTTAAGACTTAGAAGTGCTGTGTCCATAATAAACTATTGTGTTTAACACCAGCCCGACGCCTCAGGATATGTTCTTTTGCTGCGTCAAAATATTAATTTATAACATCCGTATTTCTGCTGGAGGACAGGGGATGTAATACTCAACCTCTATCTGGCGGGGGGGGGGGGGGGATAATGCTAATAAAATCCAGACAGTTTCATTTATTTATTAGGAATTAACGGGCATCACGAACGACTAAGACCC